>KL198029.1:384193-437120 GCA_000697705.1 Botryobasidium botryosum FD-172 SS1 | reverse complement strand
AGACAGACACATTCCGTTTTTTACATTGAGTTTCCGTTTTTTACGGTGTGTTTTTTACTCAGTGCAGGTAAGTAGATCAGACTGCCGTAGAGCACTACCAAGTTGGCTCTCCGCTGCACCCAGTGTGAAATCCGTGCTTCCATGTTGAGCTTCTTCGAGCTATCGTTTGTGGCATAGAACAGTGCATTCAACATTGTGCCGACGCATCGACAAAGACGTCGCACCTGCTTACATAATAATCACACCAAGCCTTAGATTTCAAGCCGCAAAGACAAGTGCAACAAGCTTCAGGCTCGCACCACCCCGATATAAGAAATTCTGGCCGCAGAGAAGTTTTTTGATTGTCTGCCTGAAGACTTCTCTGCAGCCAGAATTTTTACTTAGGCCTCTGAGAGAGCCTGAAGCTCCAAAGTCACGCTTTGCCTATGAATTGCATCCGGACTCTTATGAGTATGGATGCGGTCTATCTTAGGCACATTCCAGTACCCTATACAAGCTTTACAAATGCCGTGTTATTTCGTCTCACATTAATACACCAGTTTGCAAAATGATGCCAGGCTTCGGTTCGAATCACGGCGGACCTATTTATCGTTGTGCATGTGAGAAATGCGGGAAGCTGTGGGCGTATCTAAATGCTAAGAGTGTGACTCGACAGAGCTCAACACCGGCCGAAAGCTCCGATATATAGATGACAGCAAAACGGTTTAATTGAGCCCAAGAGAGTCCAGGCAAACGGATGGGTGCGCCTTCGAAAAAGGTCGCGCCACCGTTTCAAACCCGAAGCCGCGCACAGGGACCGATCGAGCGCCTATTAATCCAAAGGCATGCTGCCATGCGCAGAGCACTGGTTTTTCGAATCGAGTTTGGGATATGACACTGCTCAGGCCGGCGATTTCAAGGACAGAAAACCATTTACATCCTTTAAGAGCTCGGGGTGGCAGGCCTCGTGACGCAAAATGTGTGGTATTGATACCCAAAGAGTACTTAGGTTTCTTTCGGCAGAACTTGTAGTAGGCAGATCTACAGCAATTCGGCTTTGTGTTACTCTCCCCAGCACGGCATGATACGGGATGGATCGGATGCAGCGCTTGAGAATAAGTATCGTGGGTGAGGCTGGACATAGACAACAGGCTAAATTCTAGAGTCTTAGCCGAAAGAAATAAGACAGATACTGGCGCAGGAAGAGGGCTATTTCTTTGGTAGGCTTGGGGAAAGTTCGTTCCCTCTATTTTTTACAGACCTTTGCAGACTCTAGATGAATGGAATTTCTACAGGGGCGCGGGGAGCCTCTTGCTCTTTGAGTGCCGTATCGAGGAAACCGGCCAACGGAGATCGTTGAACAAATGTGTAGTGCATAGCATTATCCAGGAAATGAGGGTCTATACAGGGAACTCGTGCCTCGAAAGCTCGAGCGCGTTTCTCGGCCGCAATGTAGAAGGTCTCCAGCTCTCGATAGGCTGCTGAGATGAGCGGCGAAACGAGGCTATTGGTAAGTAGCTATGCTGGGCTCGAAGACTTGCCGGAAGAGTGGAATTCTGGTCGAAAATGTCGACGTCGACGTTTCTTGAGACCTTGAAAGATTAAGGATAGGCGCCTATATAATGCCGAATCTAAGGGGCGACGAAAAAACAGTCCAGTGCGCAGTTGCCGGCGGAGGGGATGGCGGTTCGTGCGAGGGCAAAGGTGAAGGCTCGTAGACGGATGCAAAGGCTCAACTTGTTTTATACGCACATGTAGTCCTCCTGGTTGCTCGCCCATCGCATCGCAACCTCCAGGCTTCCGCTACTACCCCGCGCCCACTCCCCGTTCTTTCCTGATATTTTCTCTCTTTTACACCATGTTTCTCGACCGCAGCGCCGGCAGCTCTGGCGTTGATCGTCGTATTCCCCTGCCGAGGACTCAAGGCCGCGGAGGTCTGGCGGGTAGCGTGGTTAACCTCACCATGATAGGTACGTCCTCTTCGTGCTAGTCGCGCTTGTAGTAGCCAATTTCAAGCTGAAGCTATGGCCATATTAAGGTGACGGCATTGTCAACTCTATCTACGTCGCGACTGTCAATGTAGGCACCTCAGAGAAACAGTTTCCTCTGCAGATCGACACTGGGTCATCGGACGCCGTAAGCCTCGCAACCAGCACATTCATTAGGCAATGTTAACACTCAGACGCCTCCAGTGGATAACTGCTTCTTCCTGCACATCCGACGCCTGCAAGTCATACAAAGGTCCAACATACGACATCTCTTCGTCTCTTGGCACCAGTTCAAACCAGTCATTAACTCTCAGCTATCTTCGTGGGCAGGCCCAAGGACCTATATACTCAGACTCCTTTTCACTGGGTGGCTATAGGATTGCCAACCAATCCTTCGTCGCCGCTACTACCGTTCAGAACGAATTTCTTTCCCTTGGCTTTTCGGGTCTACTTGGTCTCGCACTGCCTGCCAACTCGCAGATTACTTCTCTATTTCCTTCTACAGGAAACAATACCGACGGCTCTACTTTCGCCTCTCACTTACTCTCTTCCACGCTACCTCCCTCGAATCCCTTTCTCAGCCTATCGTTGGAGCGCCCTGGCTCTTCCAAAATCCCCTCTCTCCTTGGAATCGGCATGCACCCAACATCCTTAATACCAGATCCCACTGAAGTTGTATATTCTCCCGTTGTATCATCAGCATTCGGCCCCCTCTATTGGCGTGTACATGTAACGAGTCTCGTCGCGTATGTAGGCTCGCAGCCAAAGCCCGTATCTCTTGGCGGGTCCACTGCAGACCGAACCAGCCAGTATCCCATCGCCGTCCTAGACACTGGCGGTCCCAACATTTTCACGAGCCGCGACATCGCTAAAGCCTTCTATGCCACATGGAATATCTCGCCGGCTGCTGATGGAAATTGTATGCCTATTGCATATCGTCGTGCCCTGCTCAAGTGAATTGACCGCCATTTTGTTAGATTACATGGACTGCACTCTCGCTATGAACGTTTCTATTACCCTTGGCGATCCGGGTGCTTCTAGTACAATTCCGCTCCACCCCCTTGACCTCTCCAGTCAAGCACCAAGTCGTAGTGGGCAACAATGTATTGGAACGATACAGGGTGCAGACGGTATAGCCGCCGGTGATATGTGAGTCTTACCCAAAACAATCCTCCCTCACTTTTCATAAAGAACGCTACCCTATTAGCGTCCTCGGCGTCTCGTTTCTGCGTAATGTGTACACCGTCCTCAACTACGGCGCTCCCAACCCCGTCTCCCCTCAGCTCGGACTGCTTCCACTCACCAACATCACCACTGCGCTGAAAGAATTCAACGACGTTCGTGTTCTTCACATTCCTCTCAGTGTTTCGGAACAGAATGGCCTGGGTGACGGGTCGGCGATCAATGCGCCAGCGGGCCCAGTTCTGAGCCACAAGATCGTATCGGTGGGGATCATCGTGCTCGTGAGCGTGATCGGCTTCTTCCTCCTGGCAGGCGCCCTATTTGGTCTGCGGTGGTGGTCGCTGAAGAAACGCTGGGCGAAGCAGGGGCGGGACCCAGGGGAGTACGACGAGACGCCAGAGGAGACCGAAAGACAGATGCGCGGATCAGGATTCTTCGCTAGCCGGCTGTCGGGTGTGCCGAGCGAGGCAACGCTCGGGTCGACGAGTTGGTCGGACATGGCGAAGAAGCGGGAGAGTCTGGCGAGTGGGAAGCGGACGATGAGCGTGATGACGGGAAGCACGCGGTTTGGCGAGTGGGTCGAGCCCGAACCCGAGTCGGAGCCATGGGCGCCGGATCCCAAGGCGTGGGCTGAGCTTGGGTGGAGGCGGGACTCGGACTGGGATCATCGGCTCACGCTTCCGCCGCCCATGCGCACGCCGCCGCCGCTTCGAGATACCGACCGGGCTATACGGCGTACGTGGACGGGTGATGATACGTTTGTGGGAGGGCGGAGCCTTCCTCGGCTTGTCGAAGATGATGGCAGCGGCGGGCAGACTGTGACAGTGTATGGCCACGAGCGAAATGTTAGTGGGCTTGAAACGCCTACTGCTGCCCATCCGCTTCTCCCGGAAACGCCCAGATCGCGAAGCAGCCTAAGTCGCGCAGCGGCAGAAGCCAACACGTCGAAGCCCCTCCCGCTCGAACCAGGAAGTCGCCATTCTCTCCTCTCAGCCTCCATTTCCGATTTCCCCTCTCTGAAATCATAGCTCGCGACGAAATCAACCACCAACACCGAGCGCGCGCCGCGCACACAACCTCAGTTACGAAATGCAAAAACGCAAGGCTATTATTCACTGTACATTAGGGCATAATCGGGTCATACCTTACTCTCTTCTATTCGGATTCACTGTTGCACATGTATATCTTCTCTCTCATCCTCTTTTTTACTTTCCCTTTTTCTCATCAGCTTGCATTGTTACTCACTCCCTCGTCTTTGTTCCCGTCTCGAACCATCAAATCTGACCGCCAACCGTACGATGTGATGTGAATGCGCGTTTACTATCGACATCCTTCGCGGGGGTCACTCCAAGGGCAGCTTCACAGCTTCCTTTGTCACAGGCTACTCCGATCTACTTCGGTAGGCTACTCTGATCGACAAGCAGCTTCGCGAGCTTTCTTGGACGCGAGCTGAACTATGCCATAGAAAGGGAGGAAGGCGAGGAAGGTTCGATGTGTTCTCTGCATCTTTCTCTCTTCTTGCCAGCACATGGGTGCACCCCACACTAAATCTTCCGCGTCTTCTTCCCCTTTTATGGGGCTCCTGGCGCGCTACCTCTTGCTCAAGCGTTCCGCGTCGTCGGAACTCCCCAGAGCCTGGGTCGCTTATGGCTTTCGAGTTCCGGCCTTTTGTCAGTATGGGGGACGACCTCTTCTTCCGTCACTTCGAAAAACTGGCACTAGTGGATGAGTACTGACTTGTGACACCGATAGTTTTGATGTCTGCGTTCACGGTGACATCGACGTGCAGGATGATGGTACGGTAAGAATATTGACAGTCTGCGTCACTAATGATGTTGACAGGGCTTCTTATTACTACCGCGCACGCTTTAGACTCCGGATCAACGCTTGCGCAGTTGCGCTCCGCCACTTGCTGACTCCGAGGAAAGCTGCTGCAAGGACCCCCGTCAGATGTGCGTTGCGCGCTATGCAGCTCTCCGAACGTATTGTGCACCAACCATAATTATGCCCAAGAGCTTGGAGCCACATCAAAGCGACTCCTGTTTGTGTAGGATTCAACGCGGCAATGCTCGTCAGACTCGAATGCCTTCGACAAGTTGTCTGGCATAAGCCCCGACGGGGTTGATCGAACGACAATTTTGTTTCGATACAACGCATGTACTTCCTTTGACACCCACAGGGAACTATTCCTGCGGTACAATGACAACTTTCGTTCATCCCCCTCCACCACCAGAAGCATTCACCATCCATCATGCCTGGCAGCAACCCCCAAAAGAATCTGATGCACGGTGTGGGCCCTCCGGACGGCAAGCCTTCTGTGTCACGACCGACCGCCGTACGGTCGTTCGACTTACCGGCGCAGGCTTTTTCCCAGTCGCCCTGGTGTATATAAACCATGCATCCCCATCTGCTGTTTCCTCAGCCCAAGCTACCTCGGCATCCTCATCTGCTCCATTATCTCTTGATCCTTCCCCGACATATTTCATAATGCGTGCCGTCACTCTCGCCGTCCAGTTTGCCCTCGCTGTGGCCGTCTTGGCCCAGATCAACACTACGTGCATCGACCAGTGCACTGGTGCTGCCCTGTTGCTCAATGATTGCAACGATCTGTGCGTGGTAATCCCTCAGATTTGGTCGGGTTTCCTCGCTAGCATTCTAATGTTCCTTTACTTCGCAGTGAGGACGCCCCTTGCATCTGCGGGTAAGTTTTGTTCAAATTTTCCATGTGTTTGGGCCCACCAACTCATTACACGTTTGCACTCTATCTCGCCCCCAGAGCTGGTTTCCTCAACATCGTTGGTCCTTGTCTCACTAAGGAGTGCGACGCAAACTCTGCCAAGTTGGTCACTGATGCGATCAAGCAAGTCTGCCCCGAAGGTTTGTCCCCTTCGCACCCGGTTATGAATACCTAGTGACAAGTGTCTATATTTCTAGCCGTGATTCCCACCAAAGCTTCCTCCAACAAAGTCTTGGCTGCCGCTGAGGATAGGCAGAGGGGCGAGTGCTGTGGTGTTGTCCGGTCGGATGGGAAGATTACCACGCAGGCCAGATGCGCAAAGGGATTGACTTGTGCAGGGTTAGGCCCCAGGGAAGTCCTCAACTTGCTTGGGCAGGCTCATCATACCAACTATAACTACTTCACGGGGGTTTGTATCGACTTGGGTGACATTGAGACCCACTAGTTGACATGCCTACCGTTACAACATAATATAAATTTACCGTTGACTTTAAAAAACCGGGTTAGAATATGCTCAATCGGGGGATGCTAGCAAGTATAGATTGTGCGTGGATGTGTACTTAGAGGATTTTTACTGTGAATCCGGGTCGAATTAATGAATTTCGAGTATCCTTGCAGGATTAGCTTGCATTGATAATATCTTGCTACGTCAGCACGGACGGCATATTCAAGCTGCTCATTAGTGGGTGTTCCGCCATGGATAATCGCAAGGCTGCAGGCGTATGCCTAGACAAGTGGATGCTAAAAGCTCGTTTATTTTAGGTGTACGCAATCCCTATGACAGCCCGAATATACTTGACAAGGACGAACACAGCGAAGGCAGCTTCCATTACGACTGCGAGGGATTGTTTTCGGCGAAGTACTCGTGCGAGTCGGCGTTCATGACGGCACGGGCGGGGTTCGAGGTAGCGAGGGACCTGCAACCGGACTGGCCGTATTGATAATCCTGAGTTCCACCGTTCCTGGTGAAGTGAGAGGCCTCATGGTTGATCGTTCCGGCTATTTAGAATCGTGAGGATATGTTAGCTCGCAAGATCGAAACAAGAAATGATAAGGGTAATTCAACATACCTCTGGAATCAGTTCCAGTGTTGGGAGCATTCCAGAAAGCACCGCCTTTGAAAAAAAAACAAGGTCAGTCGGATAGACTAGCTATCATTTAAGCTAAATATCTCACAGAAGTAGACAACGCCGAAGGTGTCGGGGTAGACATACGCGTACGTGCCCGAGTCAGTGCAAGAGCAGTCATAGCTGTGTGTGGAAAGAAAGATGTGGTCAGAAATATTTTATAGGGATGTGTCATCGTGTGGGTCTTACGTGTAGGAAGAGATTCCACTGTTTCGGATGTTGTTGAAATGAGTCTGAACGGTTGACTTCCTCGTCGCGTCGTACGGGCCGAACCAGGTGGTGTAACGGGTCGTGCCGGAAGAGATGCCGGCGAGGTAGTTATACGCATTAGTAGCATAAGTCTGAGCGGAAGTGACAGCAGTATTGATAGAGGTCTGCTGGGAAGCGGAGCAGGACCTGAAGGTCGCACGCTTGCCGAGCGGGGGCGCTTCCGGGGCGAGGAGAGTGGTAGGGGCAAGTTTGCCGGTGACGGTGAGAGGAAGCGGGGCAGTAGTCGCGGCTTGGATGCTGGAGAGTTCACCGGTGGCAGACACAGTGGTAAACGTGTTGGATGGCGAGAAGCGGTAGGCACCCGGCCCCGAGGAGGTGAAGTTGAAGCGACCGGCGACTATCCAGGAAGAATCGGTCAGCATCAAGAGGAGTAAAGGGCAAGCGCAATTTATATATAGACTTACGATCGTGCTGCAAAGTCAAAGTTTGACCGGGAGCAAGAGTGGTGTAGTCATGGGCTGCCGCGGCTTGGGTAGGGACCCACTTGACCTACGTTTTGGCACATAATGTGAGGACGCAGCTATAAGTTGAATAGGAAAGGACGCTTATTCTAACCTTAACACCTTTGAAGGAAGGAACAGCGCCTGAAGACTGGCCGGTGATGTCAAAGGTGCGAGTTTTCCACTGAGGGGTGAGCACCGAGTTGGGGTCGTTCAACAACTTGAGCGTCTCAGTGCCAGTGTTGGTCAACGTGGTGGTAACTTTGAGCGCATCAACATCCTCAATGGCCGACGGAGCTGTAGTTGATGGAAGAGCAGCTATTAAAATACGCGTGGCATTGCGTCACCGAGCGATGGCTTACCGGAAACGGTGAGCGAAAGTCCGGGAGCCGCGAGGATTGGGCTCGCAAGGGCAGAGAGGAGGACGGCGGCGGCGACGGATTTCATGATGCTTCAAGGTGCCTTTTTGTTTTTTGAGTGCTCGGGAGCTGGGGCAGATGGATCATTTACGCATCCCAGTGGGTCTTTTTATATCGCTTGTACAAAGCGTGAGATAGAATAATACGGCATTCTTTGGCATCCCCTCAGGCAGGGGTTTTGTTTTGCAAGACCAGAAGGCGAGAGCATCAATGTCGTACGCGACCAGAGATGTGAGGAAGACACATGGCCACATGGTCCAAAAAGTGCACAGAAATATCGAGTTCCGCCATGTCTTGCATCATAAAAGCAGTTCTAGAAAGAGCGAAAAAGCAAGCGATGTCGCTTCTACACCAAGGTCATAATCTCGGTAAAGACAGAGTGAATTGCACGGCCGTCGCGATGCTCTGAATAGCCATCGGACCTAGCATGCCAGTAATATAACGAATTCTTCTTTATTCGCAGTTATCTATGTCAAGTCTTGCCAAGGGGGATGGCCCATAGATAGGTCGTAAAAGAAACAGTTCTTGCCCAGAAAAGATGGACGATGCCGTATAGGACTCAGATGCCGAATCATAAGCTGAAGCTTTAGCGCACAAAGAGAAGGCAATAGAAGAGCAAAGTTATATCGCGAGTGGAGCTCCCTTATCGTTCTCGTTGAACTTGGTTCGGGAGAACAGTTTCGAAGGAATCAAAGGTGGTTCGAAGTAGTAAGATGATTCTTGCCGAGATGCCGTTGGAAGGACTCAGCTCGCTGGAAACTCCGATTTCTATTATCTAATTTTAAAGCCAGATGAATTCCATTCGCCCACCAACCTCATCGGCGTTTTGTTTTCACACCTTTTACTATCAGAGCGAGGTGAACCGTGGGAGCGCATGTTTTTTGATCTTATATCCATGCCATTAATAAGACGAGATGAAATTCTATATTTTGTTTGCCAGTGTAATCAGACAACACCATTCGTTGGCCAAAATACGACCCCCCTCCAAGCTCCGGGAGAGAGATAGGCCTACAGCTGCCCACCTTTACGACAAGATCTGAGCCTTATGAAAAGTAATGCTCGTAGGATATTGTGTATGCAAAGATATCGTTCATTTGCATTCTTTAAGTACATGACCATTTCCCAAGTGCAACATGTCAGAACGCGAGACTTGCTTGTATCTATTTACTTAAGACTGAGAAGGGTTGTTCTCGGCGAAGTACTCGTGAGAGTCGGCATTTCGGACAGCATTGGCAGGGTTGGAGCTAGCAAGGGATTTGCAGCCAGATTGGCCATACTGGTAGTCGCTGGTGCCGCCGTTCCTGGTGAAGTGCGAGGACTCGTGGACAATGGTTCCGGCTGGAGAGATGTGCAGGCGTCAGAAGGTTGGTTTAAATGAATGAATAAAGGTGGTATGGCCTACCCTTGGAGTCGGTTCCGGTGTTGGGTGCGTTCCAGAAGGCGCCGCCTTTCAGAGCGAGATGAATTCAGTCAAATGAGTGTATTTGATCGGTGGACTCGGAACTCACAGAAGTAGACTACACCAAAGGTGTCGGGGTAAACGTATGCGTAAGTTCCTGCGTCGGTGCAAGAGCAGTCGTAGCTATGTTCCGAGGAAGGGCGATGGTTAGAATCAAATTAAGAGTATGTGGCATTGGGTAGTCTCACGTGTAGCTGGAGAGGCCGCTGCCTCTGATGAGGCTGTAGTGGCTCTGCACACTTGACTTCCTGGTTGCATCATAAGAACCAAACCAGGTGGTGTAGCGCGATGTGCCGGACGAGATGCCGGTGAGGTAGTTGTAGGCGTTGTCAGCGTATGTCTGGGCCGACGACACAGCAGTGTTAATGAGGGACTGCTGGGAAGCGGAGCAGGACCTGAATGTCGCGCGTCTGCCGAGGGAAGAGGCTGGGGAAAGAGAAGCGGATGGGGCAAGCTTGCCCGAGACGTGGAGGGTGGGCGCGGCAACGGTGTCGGCTTGAACGGTGGTCAATTCACCGGTGGCGGAGACAGCGGTAAACGTGCTGGAGGGCGAGAAGTGGTAGGCACCGGCTCCCGCGGCGCTGAAGTTAAATCGGCCCGCAACTGCATGGGAGGAACCAGCAAATGTCAGGAAATGATAAGATGTTGATTGCCAATTAAAAGCCTTACGGTCGTGTTGGAGGGTTACGGATTGGCCGGGGGCAAGGGTAGTGTAATCGTGGGCAGCGGCGGCTTGGGTAGGGGCCCATTTGACCTAGATTTCAAAACACCGAATGAGTAAGCAAACAAAGTGCAGGTTATCAGGAGACCGCTCACCTTGACACCCTGGAATGAAGGAACAGCGCCGGAGTTTGAGCCGGTAATGGAGAAAGTCTGGGTCTTCCACTGAGGAGTGAGCACTGAGTTGGGGTCGTTCAGCAACTTGAGCTCTTCGGTGCCGGTGTTGGTCAGCGTGGTGGAAATTTTGAGCGCATCGACATCCTCAACGGCCGATGGAGCTGCAATATCAATACATTTAGAGCGAGGTGGCTATTTGATTGGTGTGAATTTCTTGCGTACCGTTAACTTTGAGCGTAAGCCCGGGAGCCGCGAGGATTGGGCTAGCGAGGGCGGAGAGGAGGAAGGCGGTGGCCGCGACAGACTTCATTGTGCTTTGAGGAGCTTTTGGTTTTTGAGACTTGATTTTGACCGTTGAGTGCGGATGGAGATCATGTGCAGGGCACTGGGTCCTTTTATACGATGTACCCTAGAGGAGGGGGGACTCCTCGGTTGTCCTGCGCGACCTTCGCTCGTTTCACAAAGCCAGAAGGCAAGTGCATCGCTGCAGTACGCGAGCAGAGATGCAAGGCAAGTTGCGATATTCTCCCATGGATCCAGAGACACCGAGTTCGTATGCCACTCAAGATGCCCGCTCACAAGGTCGGGCAGCACGCCAACCTGTACGCGAGCAATGACTCAAGAGGTGCAGCAAAATTCTACCATAAATTCGAGCGAGATAATGATAATGCCAAGTTCCGCGCGTCTTACCTGACCAAAGCAACGCGACAGAGGACGAAAGACTTGATAAGCAAGCTTCTAGATGAGAGCTTCAATCTCGGTAAAGCAGCAAGTAGACCATTGCGGGCCGCCGCGCAATGCGAACGCTGACGGGTCTAGCACATAGAATGGCGTTAGAGCAAGCCCTTCCGGATAATCTCTTGTAGAGGAGTGATAAACCACGACGCTTGGCGGTGGAATGCAGAGACGACATGAACATCTAAGCTCCAGAGCTTCATACGCAAGCAGAAGATAATCAAAGCGGAGATCATGTGGATTGAACTGTTCTCATAAGTAATTCTGAGTTTGATGAACGGCTGACTTCGGAGCCATCTCTCGCTTGAATATAGTATCGCGGCCTGGAAGCTGGCGAAGAACAAAAGACATGTCTATTAGAGCATAGCAGCACGGAGACGACTAGAGCCAGCGCGTTGTTTCAAAAGATATGTCATAGTCCTGGGATGGTCACAGCGTCGCTGGGCCAGGACAATAAGCAGGTGCTGCTTTTGACTGTGACGAAGTTTCCTGAATCGTGGCAGCATGCAGCCCTGGGAACCCTGCGGAGATATTGGACCCTCTTCTTACTTCTTTCGGGGAAAAAGGCGTGGCGACTAAAAATCCACGCACCAGGAAACGAGGACGAAGATGTGGCTGGTGGTGGCTCAAGCGCGGAAAGACTTAGATAGGCCCAGAAGATGCAGCCTCGTCTGCCTCATGCGGGGAAAGTCCGACCCCGTGCGCTGCATGTACGCGGCACAGAAATCCACTGACCTGGATATTTGTATCGTTTTAGCAGATTACAATGATCAGGAGGCCGGCCGCGTTCGACAACAAAGGCCGGCGAGCCAAAACTCAGATACTGAATCAGGACTACACGCTCCGATCTTTTCTAGCCCCTTCTGAATGAATTCGGTGCTGGCAGGCGCTTCTTCTCTTCCGGGCTGGATTACTTGGCTATAATAACTGGGACTTTCTGCTGCCAATTCCCCCTCTAGCGATATCGCCTTCGACTCTCCAGTTTTCTTTCGTCTAAGCGACACCTTCGCCCGACGTTTCCCCAGACGATAACGACAAAGTACTCATCGAGCACCTCATGCGTCCGAGTCCGATCTATCTTCCCGTCTGGGATGATGGCAAGGAGGGAACCAGCGCTCCTTACCAACCCAGATCCAAGCCCCGCGCTTCCAGTCTCATCGCCTTCTCTTTCATATCCATCATCATCGGCTCCTTCCTCTACTACCAACACTCCATCCTTGTCGCGAGCTACATCCCCCGCATCCCATTCATGTCCGCTCACTCGCAACATTCGGCCGCTGGCTGGCACGCACGATCGCCCTTGCATCCATCGGGTGCGTCGTTCGTTCCCACGCGAGAGGCACTAGTGTCGGGGTGCCTCTATAGCACCCCCGTCGATCCCAGCGGCCTCGCCGCTGCTCTATTCAAGCCCGACGTCGCTGTCGATGGCCAGGGCCGTGTTCTCCAGCTGTCCCAGGCCGATTTCGCTGCTCTCGAGGCCCTCGGCAGGGCGAGCGTTGCTGACGATATCCCCTCTCCTGGGGGTTTCCGCAACCAATGGCGCATCAAGCACCCGAGGACGAGCCGTCCGATCTCGTGGCTTCGCACCGCCGATCGAGACTCGATCAAGGACGTATCAGTGTATGGCTGGGACAAAACCAATTTGCTCCTGGAACGAAGGGTGGGGGAGCTCGACAGGCTTCCCGATGTACTACACAGCACGTTCGGCGTGTTCCTTGAGGGGAGAGAAGGCCTGGAGGGTGGGGGTGAGGTGAACTCGAGAGTGGTCGAGGCTGTTGCCGCCGTGGTCGAGGCCGATTAAAGCTGATTTCTGTCGAACTGTTTGATCAAACTGCTGTCAAATCCGTAGCTCTGTCTGTGATTTATGTATACTATCTCTGTCTCACTATCCAAAACCAAGTGCCTTGATCTACATATCGCGACGAGTTTCATGAGGACGATACTTTCCTAATAAGCAACCAACGGCTTTACCGGCCTCTTTTCTCCGCCGTTGCGGGTCCCCGCATCGGGATGGGCGCAAAGTGCTGACTTCAAGCTCCTGACCACCAAGTGCGCCCATAAGCTATTCGCGACGAGATAACCCAGAAGGCATCCTCTCTTTCTCGAGTATCTGTTTGAATTATCATTATCTGCCCCTTTTGTTATTCGCGCGCGAAAACCTCGGATTCGCACACGACCTTGCCGGGAAATAACTGAAATTCATGGAGCGGCACTCTTCGCGGTCGTCAGGATCATGGACGCGGTGGGTTCCTTCTGACTAGCCGTGTCGTGTGCATTGAAATACTATGTGGTCTCATCTACGCATCCCCTCCTCTCCTAGCCAACAATTCCCGCCATATCGCGACTCGTCGCCGATCCCAGTGCCTGGTCAATATTACCCTTCTACTCCCTCTCCTCCCTCTTCTCAGCTTCCACCGAATTGGAGCCAGCTGTCCCCGCGAGACTTGTTCTATGATCCACGAACAGACCCAGGTCCGAGCTGGCAGGTCCGGACTTCGCTGGGCTCGCCCGGCGCTTGTGCAGCTATAGCAATGAGCGAGGACCAAGTAACGTGCGCCGTAGCAGGGAAACAGTGTGAGTGTCACTCGTTGCACCTTTGCAAGGAAAGCGCTCAGGCTGTTTGCATGATCAGCTCTGAGGATTCTTCGTATCCTCGAGCCACCCATATCTTCAAACGTCTCAAGAACGCAACCCGACGCACAAAGTAAACGATTTTCCAAGGCGGCTGTAGAAGGGCCTGGTGGCGCATCTATTATGGAAGAAAGTGATATATGGCCTACTGGGAAACTGGGTGTGAATAACGCGAGCACGGACGTTGTCTGGATGAGAGGCGGTGAGCTGTATGATCGGTGCTGTCGTTTACCCGCTGTTATTCAAACCGGCTTTGCTAGCGCACACTGGGAAAGTTGTTACTGCCTGCGTTAATGGTGATCTCATACACTGGGACGTTAATCAAGGTCGGCATAGGCCCGGTGAGTTTAATCTCAATATCCCCCACGTCTTGTTCCCAAAATGCTCATTGATGAGCAGTCAGGGAGCATGTCCGTGCTGTGAACAAAATATGCACGAGCTCCATCTCATCAAGCGTGCTTGTTTCGGGTAGCCAAGACGGGTTTCTCAAACTCTGGGTAGCTATCGTAGCTTCTCATTTCTTCGTGGCCGATTGATTTTCATACCACTTGTCCAGGATTTTCGCACTCCCTACAAATCCCGATTATCATTACAACACCCAACGGCTGTCCGTACTCTCATATTATCTCCCGTAGCATCGACAGCTCTAAGCGCGCTTGTTGCGCTCGAGTCCGGGACCCTCGTACATTGGGATCTCAGAAAATGTAGGACGGCGCTCGACCGCGTCAATGTCGCGCATCGAGGGGCTATCCTTGGTATCGATTGGGTTGGACCCAGCATATGGATGGGCCCGCCCAGTGAAGTACCATCAAATATCGCAGGTAGTAATGGTTGGGTATGCACAGGAGGCATGGATCGAACCGTGAAGGTCATTATTATCATCCCATCTTCTCCCCTTCCCCTTTCTGAAATAGTAGTTCGCATTACCCCCGGGCAGATTTGGGATATGTCATTTCCTCATTTATCACAGAATCCAACGCACACATTGCACACGTCCTTCCCGGTCCGCAGTGTCTCGTGGAGACCTTCGCACGATACTGAGATAGCCGTGGTCCCACTTGCCCATGGTATTTCCAGCGCGCGCCAACCAGACAATAAGAACACGGGCGGGGCCAATTATGGTAGCAGCATCGAGCTTTGGGATGTCCGGAGAAATTGGATCCCCAAATATTTGCTTCCCAGCGTAGAAGGCTCCATCACAGGTGATGTTATTCGCGGCATCTTGATCTACTACGAAACTGACATGTAATTTGGTAGACGTTCTCTGGAACGGTGCCGGTGCATTGTTGGCGACGTACGCCAATGGCACACTGGTTCAACATGACGTTCGCGCGAGCTATTGTCCCTTGAATGACCTCCCGCGCGCAGCCCTGACGTATGACGTCTCGGGCAAAATGACATTCGTTTCTGAGAGGGTCACCAATGAAGATGTTCCCTTTGATGACTGGTAAGTCTAGTGCATAATGTAATCTTTTGTCCCGTTCATACCGTTGATTCGCGGATGTATGGACGCTCCCAGGAAACCTACTTGGAGGCAGTATCTCGCGGAGCGTGCAGTCATGGGGATACCGAAGGAAAAGAACCCATCGGAGCCTGCATTTAAGCCCTCCCGTCAGGCGATCGCGACCGTCACTGTGCCTGCTTTCGATGCGGACGACTGGGATGCAGACGGATTCGACTGGGAGGTCTTTGCCAAACTGGCGCGCAAGTATAGGATTGAAGGCGAAGATAGAGCCCAGATTTGCCTATACAACGCAAAGGTCGAAACTCCTCTTACATGCTCATCTTGAAGCCAAGTTTATAAACAATACCGGTTTCGCTAGGTTGCGAGGCAAGCGGCCCAATATCGAGCCGCACAGACGTGGGAGATCCTCAGTATCTTGCTAACATCGCCTGTACGGCCCCAAAACGACGTAGATGCGGGCGTGATCGAGGAGCTATTTATGACTCGCCGCTCTTCACATTCCAACGTCCACTTTCCCGACCAATACCCCTTCTCCGCAGGCCCTTCTCCGCCTCAGCCACCCAAGCGTCTTGCTCATCGACGGACGGTCTCCATCGACACCCCGGATACCCCAGACGAGAGCAGGTCCGTATCCCGATATCCGCGCACTCTTGGGAAACTCGTACACAGGCGGATGAGCTTGTCGGCCAAGCGGAGAATCCCGACTCCCGAAAGTAATCCGGGGAGTGGCAGGACCAGCAGCGAAGGGAGCCGGGAGAGCAGTAAGAGTCGAAACCCGAGCACCGAGAGGAGGGAGAAGCGGAGCGTGTCGAGGCATGTGGGGGATGGTGCGCTTGACGACTCATCCTCGTCGGAATCGGCTCCCGAGTCTGAGGGTAAGGGGAAGATGCCTGAGAGAGGAAGACCCGGTCCGCACGTTATAAATGGATCGAACGGCAATAATAACAGCAGCAATACACCATCCTCGTCTTCATCTTCGATTCTCAAAACCTTTTCCTCCCCTTTGGCCCAGTCCCCCGTCACCGCTGAAATATCAAGCCAGAAAACCACACCGGACGCGACGCCATTAGAGACCCCGCGCAAACGCGCTCTGCCCCACCGTAGAAAGCCCGGTGCTACGCCCCTACCCACCGGCGCGTCGTCGGACGAAACAGATGTTGACTCGGACGATAACTACTTTTCCGCGTCACGGGACGCCGACTCTCCAATGGTCCAGGCGGTCGTTCATCCGGACGAGGTAGTCGATCCCGCAGAATTTTCCCTGACTCCCATCCGCCCCGCACCCATCGCGTTGATGGTCGAACACAACCTTGCGTTACGACAAAGATCGTATAGTAGCGTCCGGACGGCGGTGCCATCGCGACCGAGTAACAGGCAATCATGGGCTCCTTCCAACAACAGCTCGGGAACGGGAAGCAGTGATGGCGCGGACACGAGAGGATCCTCACCCCAAGGCGGGAGCCGTCTTGCCGGAGAGGGATCGACGCAGCAGTATCTCTCTCCAAACGCGATCCACAGCTCTCTCCCGGTCGTAGAGGAAGTCGCCGAATCTCCATCGCGACCTCGGAATGGTGATGTCTGGTCACCACCAAACCAATACGACAGCCCCATACCAAAAGGTCTCCTTCCCAAGGAGGGGGTTAAACAGCGCCAGAAATATATCTTTGACGCTGAAGATCGGATGCGGGATGCGGGGTGGGCAGCAGTGAGGGAGAGCGTGCTTTATTATATTGAGACGGTGAGCACGATCTTCCGGGTGTGGCTAGGAGAACGCAGAAACCTCACGAAACTATTTTCGAGCAGGGAGATGTCCAAATGGGCACGACTTTGGCCACCGTCGCTGGCACGGAGCTTGGTCTTCCTGACCGAGCTACAGTCATGAACCAATTAACGGCATCCTATATTGGTGTGTGCGATTCAGAAGTGAACGCGTATCGACTTGGAAGCTGACATCCCTCTCTATTAGACTTACTCTCCCGGTCAAGGTTGCACTCCTCTGCCTCATACGTTCGACGATATGCACCATCCGACTATCTTAAGAACGCCACGAAGGTAAACGACTCCCGCGTTAACCCACCTGCTTAATAGCTGAATCATTTCCAGCGGGGCACGACGTTCTATACAGTGTGCGGAAGATGCAAGAAATCCATCCCTGGTATCAAATCGTCGACAAACCCAGATATCCCCGTGCGGGGCGGGTTCGGGTACTGCTCGAGTTGCAAAGCGGCGGTTGTGCGATGTGCCATCTGGTAAGTCACACCTACCCACCCGCCACTTCGCAAAGGCCGTCATCGCAGCAACTGACACCACTTTTTTTTCGAATTTCTCTTGGGGCAAATCACCGCAGCCGACTACCCGTACGAGGTCTGCATTTCTTTTGTCAGGTGTGCTCTCACGGCGGGCACCATGAGTGTTACCGGAAATACTACCTCCACGGGACGGCGGCGGCGACTGATCAAGAGAGCGGCGGATTTGGGGGTGGGTACAAAGATAGCCCGAAAGTTCACCGTTGCGCAGCTGGATGCGGGCATGGATGTTGGACGGCAGACATGCCACCCCCGTTTATTGGCTCTCGCACGCATCCGAGTAGCACGCCCATTACGTCCCATCAGACAGACCCAAGCCTTTTTTCTTGACGACCCACATGTACATTTTATTTATGATCACACTCAATTCACTTGTAAGGTATCTCGCAACCATCTTGGGGCGCGCGGCGTAAGAAGACTCGTAGCTGGATGCTTATCGGATTCATTTACAAAGAAAAGAAATCATGAAATAACTCGGAGCCAGGCGTAAAAGGTATGTTGGGATGCCAAAAAGATGACGAGGCACACTGGATTAGAAGAAGACAATGTGAAACATCCAAAAGGCAGAGGCTGGGAGGTTTGAGATTGTCTTGGAAACGGTGAAGGGGAAAGACTGCGGATCAAAGACGCAAGCCGACGAAGTACCGAGACTCTCAACATGGCGGCGACGGCCCCTTCAGAATATATGACCACGCTACAGGCACACAAGTAGAATGAAAGTGAAGGAATAGTAAAAAGAGATATAGGAGACGAGCGAAGCAGGGATAGAAATGCGAGACTCTTTAGAGGATGAGGCACTTGGAGCTCTTCTTCTTCGTCCTGCTTAGGAGAGCGGCACGGGTGGCGTACTGGAAGACCTCGCGCACACCTTCGCCAGTCTTGGCGCTGCACTCAAGGTAGTGACGGGCACCAATCTTCTGAGCAACGGCCATACCCTTTCGGTGAAAGTGGGGTAAGTGGCGGCAAATGACAAAAGGGGTATAAGGCGGGGCGCTTACTTCCTCCGGGGTAACTGGTCTCTGGTTAGTTTTCCTTAGCTCATCAATAGTCTTGGGATCGCGTCTAAGGTCCTTCTTGCAGCCAACAAGAATAATGGGCAAGCCTTGGCAGAAGTGCATGACCTCGGATATCCACTGGGAGAGGTCAAAGAGGTGAGGCACTATGAATAGAAGAATAACGGATGGGCGCACCTTTTCCTGGACGTTGTCAAGGGAGTCGGGGCTGTCGACGGCGAAGCAAATGAGGATGACGTGGGAGTCGGGATAAGACAGGGGTCGGAGACGGTCGTAGTCCTCCTGGCCGGCGGTATCCCACAAGGCCAGCTCAACGTGTTTGCCATCAACCTCAACATCAGCAACGTAGTTCTCAAACACCGTAGGCACGTAGACCTATAATAAAAGGGATAAGCGCTCGGAACATGCGCACATGAGGCGTGGAGAAGAGAACGCGAGCTAGAACGAGATGCCAGTGCTGGAGAGGACAGCAAATTGGAATCGGAAGAACATCGCGAACGACCACGCCTACGGTGTAAAGAATAGGGAGAAAAGAAAAGGACGAACCTCTGGGAATGTACCCTTGGAGAAGACGATGAGGAGACAGGTCTGTGAAACGTATGGTCAGCATGCTGCAGGGCGTGGCGAGCAGTGGGGGGCACCTTTCCGCATGCACCGTCGCCGACGATGACAAGCTTGCGGCGGATTTCAGCAGACATGGTGGATGTTGTCGAGCGCGGGATGGGATGCGGGTCGGTGGTCGTCAGAAAGCGGCGAGGCTCGAGGGTAAAGAGGCAGACCAAACAGGGCTGTGAGTGGACCGTGCTTCTATCTCCGCCCCAAATTCATGCCCAAGCAGCCCCAAACACCACCCCCCGCACCGCAGCCAGCGCGAAGATCCGTGCGGCGCAGGGCAATATTCAGATATTCGCCCCTATAAATGCTGCCCCGCCTCCGCGAGTCACCTCCCGCTTGCCGCTTGCGGTGCAATCATTTCCACGCGCACCCGCGACGCTGGACATCCAGATTCCATATATACTTGGGCCACTGCTTTGAGCGCTACTTTGCCGACCTACAAGGCAACTTGAGGGGGCTATTAATATCTATTTGACCCACAAAGGTCCCTGTCAATGTCGGATCTGGAGGGGGAGGGAGGAGCTTGGCAGGCCTCATCCCCAACCAGACTCGGAATAGTCTTGCCAGAGTTGCATCTGAACAGTTCAAGCCAAGCACTCGTGTTTCGGCGCCTATAACTAGCTCTGGCGTGCCCTCTTGAGGCCAGCGGGCTTGCGTCCGGTTCGGTGTCACTCTAGGTTTTTGCTGGCAGTAAAAGGTCACTGGACGGGGGGCGGAGCACGTGTGTCTACACCATACAGCTGCAATGCGCAGCCGCTTCGCTCAAGAGATCTTTTGTCGTGGTGCTTTGATAAGTTCCCGTTACTCTTGAAAATGCCTACCTGTTTGCGATACAATGAGGCTTCACCGAAATCACCACGCTTCAACTAAAATCCACCAGAATTTATAGGAGATGCTCGACTCAACGCGGAAAGATGGCGCTGGCGCTCTTAAGCTATGGCGCGCGTGCGCGCTTGCAGCCCCTTTTCCGGCCCCTTATAGAATGCCCACACTTTCGAGCTCTGCAGACTTTTCTTTAGAATTCAGTCGCGATGTGTCCATACACATATCCGATATGGAGGATGTGTGAAAGGGGTTTGGGACCTTGGGAGCCAGTATCTAAATGAGGTGTGAGTAGAACCAGCTTATCAGAATGCCGGGTTTTAATCCTATTGCACTTTTCTGAGATATCCAGCAGGTAACCAAGAGACTTGCTGGGGCCACATACTTGGTTCTCGTACTTGACACCAAATACTTTCCGAAAAACGCCTATCTGCCCCGTATCGCAATATTCTCTGGCGATCGAATGATGCATCAACATGAAGCTAACCTTTGCCTCAAACTCGTTCGATCACCTACGTGCACCGCTACAGTCGCCACTTCTGCAGAGCCTTCTCACAATTGCACCATCCCTTCCGAGCCAGGATCAGGATTCCCTACTTCATGTCTGTGTGCTGTCCTGTTATTAATCTATATGCGCCATGCGACCCTCGGGCCTGGATAGCTGGGCAGAGGAACAGATCTTGGAGGCTCGCATCGGTGCATGGATTTAACCTAAGTACCGTAGTAAGCTTACATCTTCTGCTTTGACTCCGAAGAATGATGTCTCCTCCGAGCTATGCGAGAACACTAACATTTGATGAGAATACCTTGAGATACGGGTCGGCGTTCCTTCAAGCTTCAATCCCAAGGTAGAGTATCCAAGTTTCAAGGTAAGCTCGAGATTTTATGCGTTTTGAGTACCCACACATACAAATCTCCTCTCACAAGAGAGAACGTTAAGTCATTTGCAGAACTTTATGGCCTAGACTTGGTTTTGAGAAAATGTTGGGCGATCTATCCACTATACCTAGTATGTGCAAAAGAAGTCGAAGGCGAGACCACGACCTTACTCTCACTCTGCTCATAAAATCATTGACTATGAGCGCTGGTTCCATAGCGACCCATAGTACAACCACAGATACCAAGTACTGGCAGCTGTCAACGTTTCAACTCTGGCGATTTTAGAGTGGAAATACTGGCACTTCTTCGTCTCTCCATGTGAATCCTTGTGCGTCGCCAGGGTCAGTATGAATGCTGAAGAAATGCACCGAAGAAACCAAGCCCGGTGACCGACTGGTCCGACCCGATTCGGGCTCTCGGAGACGTGACAATGACAGGTGCACATGGACGCGCCCCTTGAACTTCTCCGCCAGCATCAATGTCGTTAATCACCAGCATTTCAACATCCCTCCACTAGTATGCCCCTAGCCATTAATTATTAACGCACATCATCTATTTAAAGGCAATTTCTTCGTCGACCTAATCATACGCTCCCTACGTTTTCCCGCCATGATCTTGGTCGCCCTCCTCTTCCCGTTGCTCCTGCTCGTCACCCGCATCTTCGCTATCCCCATCGCAGAGCGGAACGGCGTTGCCTTCATCCCACCAGCATCCAACGGGGGCAGTCAGCTCGATGAATCGGCCGGCCTGGGCGAGCCTTTGAATGTGCATATATGCTATGCTTTGTGGGCCCTACCTCCGAGAACTAACAATTATTCTTCCTAGGTCATTATCTCGGGCCTCTCGACCCCTTCTGTACTCACTAACGAGGGTATCGAGGATTACGCGCGGTACGTCCACTGGCGTCCTAGCCAGTATCTTAAACTAAATTGGTGCCACCGCTACTATTAGGTCCTTTGGGTTCTCTACCGAATGCCTCGGTTTTCACATCGGGGATAAACAGAAGTCTAATCTCGGAGATGGTCAAGGCTATCAAGATGAAATTGCTGTCATCAGACAAGACTTTGGGGACTCCACTTTGGGGACCTGTCTCGAGAGCTTGACCGGTATGCTCACTCTATGCATATGTATGCATGTCTTCACATCTTGGTTATCTAATTAGGCGGGAACCACTTTCGCTTTTGGAGGCAGTCCACTACTGGGGCATACTTTCTTGCGCAAGTCGTTTTATATTCGGATCCAGGCGGTGCATTCTCACTTTTTTACGTCCATCTTTTTCTAGTGCTTCGAAGGAGGAGGTACTTATGTCTGCCAGTCTCATCTTTAGCCTCCCTGATCTTATACCGCAATAGCCTGTTAGCCGGAACCATAACATCGTCCCCAACGGGTATGATCTCGGTCGCGACGCGCTTGTAAATGCTGCAATCGGCAAAACGAGCTACAATGGAGTCGATTATAGCACGACCGTCGAGTGGCTGACGGGATTATTGACACCCGGAAGCGAAGGTACGTATCCTTGGGTGCTCCTTTCATCATCATTTCTGAAACCAAGCTCATGGGCGACAATATACTGATTTTATGTACAGGGATCAATCACGGTGAGCCATCCCTTTCGAACTTTAGCGCGCATATGCTCAGCATCAAATCATAGGTATTGCAATCGATGGAAGAGTCGCGCTTTTGACCGTCACTGCGTCCTGACCTTTGCGCGTCGCGGCCAACTGGGAAACGGACCTCCAGCTGCTTAGCCTTTTTTTTATTGCCACGGACTTCTCTCTCACCCTCGTTTAGGCCCCCTCTTCAATCGGGATTCACTTTCATTTTTGCCAAGTAGCGCACGCTCTGATGGCTAGTACTCATCGGGGAGACAATAATTAATCATACGTCTGTTAATGACGTTACTCCTGGCTCTGCTCATGTGAAAGCCGCGCTGAAAACCGGACAGAGTGTGGATCGCTTGCAGCTCCGAAAGTCGCTGATCCAAGTACATCTTCCGGTCGTTGGTAGAATGGGGGTTCGATCATGATATGCCTTGACCTTGGGTAATGCTAAACCGTTCTTTCTCTATGCTAAAAGGGAAATTCCACCAAAACGATCCTCAGCTCAGAAAGGCACGCGCGGCAAGATCGTGTGCATGAAAAAAAGCAAAAATAATGCCCCCAGTCAGACTTGAACTAACGACCTTCGCATTGCTTACGAGTGCGACGCTCTACCACTGAGCTATAAGGGCGATGGGTACCCTGAGGGAAAGTTCCATTATAGAGTGTTGGTGCAGACGATTGTCATGTTATGCAAGTTCATTGGCGAGTAAATGTGGCAGCCATGCATTCATGTTCGAGCGCTCAAGTCGCCAAGTCCTTTGATGATTAGGCCTACTAACAGGCTTTGGCGCTAAATGCTTCACACTCAAATTTCGGGCTCAGTAAAGATCATGAATTGCACCCCGGTCCAGTGTTCAATGCCAAGGTATGTATCTACACGTTCGTCACCTTTGCTATTAGCGCCTAAGCACCTAGCATTGGAAAGCGAAAGATAGCGACAATTGACTCGGGATATGCGATTTACTCGTGAATGATGCAGGAAAAGCGCGCGTAAGGTGTGCGCTGCCCGCCACCGGTCCCCTGCCGCTCCCTCTTACTCGCTGATTCCTTGCAAGTTCCGCCATCTCCTTTTAATCCACTTCCCCAAACACCAGTTCACCACTGCCGATCTTCTGTTCGAACCAAGTCCACGTTCGCTCCCGCTCTTGTTGGCTCAAGTGCGCCAACGAGAAAGCGAAATACAGCTCGTGTAAGGGGGCTATACCAGGCACGCCAACGCGCGTTTCGATGAATCGTTTCATCGCGTTGAGCTCCAAGAGCGTAACGCGCCCTTCAACGCGCAACTCGGTGAGCTTGGGCATAGAATGGAGGAGGCCGCCCAAAAAGGTTGTATCGGGGTATGCTGCGGGGTGCATGTTACTCCCGATAGTGAGTGAGTGTACGTCCGACAGTCCGCTTAGCGCGCTGATGACGTCGTGACTTCGGGGGGAAATGAATCGGAGTCCGAGGGTTTGGACTCGGTTATTACGTTCGAAGAAGTATGTCATACTTTTGTCGGTCGCGGCGGATTCATTTGAACCAACGCGCAGCGTTCGTAGTGCCGGGGTTATAAGGTAATCGGTAATGAGTTTTTGGACAAACTCGGAGCAGGAGTCTATCGACAGCTCTACGAGTGCTGGCAGGATGAACAGGATATCTGAGGAGCCTGATATATGTTCGTTGCCAAGGCACACCTTGTCCAATTGCAGCACGTGTAGTTGCGTGCATGCAGCGAGGATAGCGCGCAACCGGGACACGGGGGTACTGAAGTCGATGATATCTTCCAGGATGAGTTGTGTAAGGTTAGCGAAGAGCGAGGTCGTGCGTGGAGGTCGAACTCGTTTGAAATGTAACTTGGTCAGAGCAGTGGATGCGGATAGGGAGAATAATGCCTTCTCGAGGTCGGCGTCTATGTATACGGCATGCATGTAAGCATACAGACACAGAGATCGCAGTTGGGGAGGGTCTGGCTGGCACTCGGCAAGGAATTGGGTGATGATTTGAGTTGCTTCGCTCGGGACGGTACACTCGAGTGTGAGCTCGCGCCACCTGTCAGCCGCAGGCAGCGCTATGGTGGCCGCGGAGATTAGATCGATAGTATGCCGGTTATGAGAAGTAGTGGTACCCTTGCTACTCTTTAGCACGACATCCATGCCACAACCCATGGACCTTGAGACGCACATTTTGGCGATAGGATAAGGCTGGTTGTCGAGAAACTCGATGGCACTCCAAAGAGTTCCTGTGCCCAGAGCAAGGTCCCGCCAGCGTTCACATACATGCGAGACAAGAATAGAATTTGCAATGCGAAGATATCCAGGCTTCGATGGAATTGCGTGAAAGATGTCGACGAGAATCTCGTCGGGAAGGTGGTGGATCGGGGCGATTGAATTGCATTGCTTATGGATTGAGGTAACAATGGGAAGTATGTCGTTTTCCAGCGCGCTCAACGCAGGGATCTTTTCCTCAAGCTGGGTCAGCGCATCCGCGATGTAGGTGTTCCGATATGGATCGGGAGTGTATGGATACGCGCCGCTGCGCTGCTGATCGAGAAGAATGCTGTTCAGCGATGAAATGGCACCCCGTACGGCGGCAACAAGGGTATCAAGATGACCCCTTAGATCTGAAATGGCTTCCGCTCGACTCATCGTGATGGTCCCTGGCGAAAACGGATGAGGCTTGAGTCGTTATCAGCGCTGCGACCGTAAGAGTACCAAGTTTTCAAGAATCGATGAGGAGAAGCAGAATTTGAAGACAACGCGCATAAGTATACGCAAAGTACACATTACGTAATACAGAGTTCGCTTCGAACCAATCGTTTGTACTTCACCACACACTACATACGAGTCGTTTCTCGGGTTTTTATATGCCGGTTAGGCGTGGATGACCCACTCAGTCGCATTCGCGCGGGCACTGGAATATCACGGTCAAAGTATCCGACTTCTCCCCATCGGTTTGATTGCGCAGATAGCACAACTGTCCCAGCCGGTAGCGGAGGTGAGTGCGCACGTTCCTCGCTTAGGGCTGCTTTTCTCGCTGAGAGTTCAGTAGCTGAGGTCCCAGTGAGTAAAAGTTTAGCGCGAGAGTGTTGATAAGTACGTAGCTCAGAAGTCGGGTCTTGTCTCTTAGCAAAGGGTCGGCCGAGGTGGCCGGTGAGGTCCCGGCGTTGAAAAAAATGCATCAGCCCACCTGAACATACGCAGCTTCTTAGGCTGACGAACACCCCCCCCCCCCCTATTTGCACAGCTAAAGAGGCTCAAAGCTTATCGAGCCTATGTCGGGATAATGTCATCAGCCTTCGATTTTCTAGACTGGGGGTCGGAACAGGTAAATAGGTGCCATGTTCATCGCGCGTCTGTGGGTATCCCCGGGTTGAAAATCTCAGCTGGGCAGGTTTATTTCTTTGTACTGACTTGTGACTCTGAACGCTTGCAATTGATAGTGGTGAACTGCTGAGGGGAGCCTACCGCACACTGGGCCAACGCGGTCTGGTCGACATGAATATTTTGATGCTCGTACTCTATCCGCTGAGCCGCGCTTTGGCTTGCTCGGAGCCATGGAATATCCAACTTCCAATCATACAACCGCTTAGGATCAGTCGGAGTCCCCCCGAGTTCCAGCTTCCAAGGTGCAGAGTCAAGAAGTATTCAAGTAAGGCCCTGTACAGAATGCCGACACAGCCAATATAGAATCCCGCACAGCGCACATGCGTTGGGGAATCATTGATTTCTGGTCACGTGGTGTACCTAGATCGGCGTTCATCCATCACGGCACCGTGTGGCTGCATGGGCTTCCATGGCTTCGACGACTCCGAAACATGTCGTCTTTCATCGCTGTGGGCTGTATAAATCACCCTCCTAACCAGATCAGGCTCTCCAGGATCTCCTCTGATACCCTCGTTGCCTCTGGCTATCCAGCATGCGCTTCACTTTCTTGCCCCTGTTCATCCTTGCATCCTGGGCCGCGGCTGCCCCAGTCGCGGAACGCGATGGTGTCGCGTATATTGCGCCTGCGTCTAATGGAGGCAGCCAGCTTGACAAGTCTGCCGGCCTAGGAGAGCCTTTGAACGCGAGTGTGCCTCGAAATTTAGCGAGATCAGGATGCTGACATGTCTCTCTGCACTAGATTATCGTTTCGGGCCTCTCTTCCTCCAAGGTACTGACCGACGATGGCATCAAAAACTGGGCTCGGTGTGTAATGGTTTTACACGTCGCGGGGGTTGCTTTACTAATTCGTGCTACTAGCTCATACGGGTTCTCGACCGAATGCCTCGGCTTGCATATCGGGGATAAACAACAAGCGAACCTTGGTGATGGCAAGGGGTACAAAGACGAGCTTGCGGTCATCAGACAAGACTTCGGCAATGTTGGCCTCGGGACTTGCCTAGAGAGTTTGACAGGCATGTGTAATGCGTTCATGTTTTATGGAAAACACATCTCAGCCTCTCTGAATGCGCAGGGGGCAATCACTTCCGTATGTGGCGTCAAGAAACGACGGGCGCGTACTTCCTTGCGTGCGTCTTGCCCACCATATTAGCCATCCTGTTTGTTGTCCTTAACAACCTTTAAACGATACCTCTAGTGCATCAAAAGAAAAGGCATGTCTTGGCTGCACCATGCCGAGTTGACCGGTGTTGCTAATCTCCCGGATAGCCCGCGTCCAAGAATCATGACATTGTCTCCGACGGATATAACATTGGCCGCGATCAAGTTGTGGCTGCTGCGACTGGCGACACAAATTACAAGGGGGTTAAATACCATACTACGGTTGAGTTCGTGACGGGACTGCTACCTGTCGGAAGCGACGGTGCGTCTTCGTTCTGTCCGCATATTTTCTCATAAGGCGTGTTCTAACGGGTACGCTCATATATAACGAAACAGGAATCAATCACGGTAGCGTCTTTTTCTCCCACCCTGAGAATGAATCTTTGTGACTGACCATGTCACACCTTGCCAGGGATCGCCTTAGATGGGAGGGTCGCAGTTTTGACAGTCACTGCGTCCTAGATATTCTTTAAGTTATCGACGATTCTGAAGATTATAGTCACGGCTTATGTACTTTTGTCGCCTCTGGAGGCTGAAGAACGTTGGACGATAAAAATACAAACTACAGCGCAATGAACGGAATGGCCAGAGGGTGAATTACGTAATGGAAATCCTCCTCGGATACCGCTGCGACTCACCATCAAGAGCCTTACCGGCTTGTCGTTTCGCTTCACACCAGCTTGATACGAGCGTCTCAGAGACGCTATATAAGAATACCAAACATCAATACCAGTTCTCTCCCGCACCCCATACTACGCGGGTGAAAGCCGAAGGGTCACTAGCTCTGGTCGTGTATGAAGCCTGTGAAATGCCTCTCGATTCGCGGACAAGTAATCGGTAAATCATGTGCTCTGTGATCCTTCCTTGGCCTCCCTTCGTCTGGTCTCAGCCAGCATCTCTACAGACCACGCGCTCCAGGATCTTATTCTAACCAGGTAAATGTGTGCGAGGAAGCAGTGCTGTTCAGCGCGGTTTGTGGCACTGGCGATTAGAACCCATATTCCTAGCGCACTTACGTCTTGGCAATTTAAGCACCAGTTTATCGGTCTATATATGGTACTTTCCGGCGGCAAGTACTGATCCCGTCGGTCTGAAATCCGATTTTGCAGCAAGGGATATCATTACATCATTATCTCGGAGTCGTAGCCCTGTGTAGTATGTACTCTTTTCTTTCTTCTCTTTAGTCCATACTACGATCACATATCTTACTTACTCAACGCCGATGCAGATGCACCAGGAACTTCACGGTCCACGGATCGCAGAGACCAGTATTGGTATTCGGGGCTATATTTCACCCCTTGGTGACATCACAAATCGCACTTTATCTGAGGCTTCTCTCGTGGCAGCCCCACGGCCGCACGCGATCACGACAAGATGTGAACGTGGTGGCCAGCGCGGGCTCCATGATCGCGCGGGCTCATTCAATGCTGGGCACGTCGCGGAGGATGTTTAACAGGTTATCTTCGGCGGTATATTATTATGGACGACGTCATAAGCGCGGGGCTAGTTGTCGCGCCCTACTTAAAGTCCCCTTGGCCGCTGCCAGCTACCGCCAAGTACCAACCTTCCCCCCGATTTTGAAGCCCAAAAACATGTTTAAGATGGACAGCCGCTCCCTCTTTGGGACTTTTCGCGACGACTTGCACGCCGCGGCGCTCGAGTTTGTCGGCACGGTTCGTTTAGTGTATACTCTACTCACTATGTTCGTGGCGCTGATTCGGGTTTTGTATCAGGTCGTGTTCTTGCTCCTTGGCCTCGGAGGCATCCAGGCAGCTGCCTTCTCCAACGCTGCCTCCGTAGCCGCTGCGGCCCAGGGTGGCATCAAAGGGTCGATGACCTCCGCCCAGGCTATCAACACCGTCGCTTCCATTGACCAACTGCTGTATATCTCGGTATCTATGGGCCTTTCGCTTCTAGTATCCGTGTGGATGTTCTACAGGTATGACGGCCGCCCCATCCCACCCGAACATTTATTGATGTGATGTGAGTCAACAGAGTGACGGGCGGCGTCTTCAATCCAGCTGTATCAACCGCGCTTTGGCTCATTGGTGCCATCGGACCGGTCCGCTTCGTCCTGTATTGCCTCGCCCAACTCGCTGGCGCCATTGCTGCCTCCGCTATGCTATTGGGCTTGCTTCCCGGCCCACTCGTTGTGAGGTGAGCGATATTTTTTTGACATCGGCGAGGCCAACGTTCTAACAGCGTGTACATGTCGCAGCACTCTGCCAGGAAAAGGCGTCAGCAAGGCGCAGGCTGTATGGATTGAGGCCTTCTTGACAGCGGCCGTGAGTTAGACTCTAAAGTTGGCGGAGTGAACAGTGGCTTACGTATCGATATCAGCTCGTCTTAACCGTCCTGATGCTTGCCGCTGAGAAGCACAAGGGCACGGCTTTTGCTCCTGTGAGTCCGCCAATAGCATTTTGCAAATGACTCGCTCCGAATCACATTCCCTTCTCTAGATCGGCATCGGTCTCACTCTCTTTGCCTGCCACCTGTGAGCGCCATTCCGCCGCATTAAGTTTGTAACCATTCACTCACTTATCAACCTTAGCTGGGGAGTCATTTACACGGGTGCAGGGATGAACGCGGCTCGTGCTTTTGGACCCGCCGTGGTTAGCGGATTTGATTCGTTCGTGGCTATTTCTCCCTCTTACAGCTCTCGGGCACCTTTACTCACCAACCATATCACATTGGTATATCGTAGGTCCCACTGGGTGGTAAGTAGAGGCACTCGGACGTATTACTTTGCCAGGGTCACACCGACGCTAATTTATTTTGCATCTAGTATTGGCTGGGACCGTTCATTGGGAGCTTGATGGCCACGGCACTCTACGCTTTCCTGAAGCACATTAGATATTGGAAGCTCAATCCCGATCAGGTACGCACTAAAGCTCCCTCGCCCTCGCTGAAGAACATTTGGCTTATCTCCCCCATCTACTTCCCAGGACACCGACCAAAAGGAGCTGTCCCCCGAGGGCCCAATGAGCGTCGTGCGGGAGATCCAGGAACTCGCGCGCAATGACCCACCAACCGAAGACGCGCAATCTGGGAGCAGCAGCAAAGCAGCGGATTACGAGCGGCACGCTCAGTACGCGGCTGCGAATAGCCAGAGGGTGTAAGGCTACGCTGTTTCCCCGGAGTCTATCCGGCAATTTTCCTCAAAATCCTTTCCTCTTTCTTTTCAACTCCCTACCGTATCATTTATAAATCCCCTCTGTATTGTATCTAATCCAGCTAGCACCTGCACTTGTATTTTTGCTTGCTTGATGCTATCCTACTAATATTGTCATGCGTTTTACGAGAGGACCACCGTATTTGTCGGGCGTGATCACCCGGAGTCACCGGATTGATATTCACCACCGACCAACTTGGACGCAGTTTTCCAAGGTCAGCGGGAAGAACGCACGAGCAAGGGTGAAGACGGGGAGTAAGATCCGGATGATCAGCATAATCCCACCGCTGACGGCGTAATAGCGATTTCATCAGATAGACTCTGACCACTCTTATTGCTATGCTCGTCGTCATGTATTACACGTTCGTTGCGGTAAATTTAAAAGTCGCTTCGGAGCTCCATCGTCCCAACCACCACCACCACCACCCATCCCTCGCTCGACATTATAATCACCATGCCCAACTCTCTCGAGGCCCTCAAGGAAACCGGCACTGTCATCGTCTCTGACTCGGGCGACTTCGAGTGTATGTGCACTATCCATTCATTCGATCGATCGGCTCCCATCACAGCGTATACTCATACACCTTCTACATTGTTTTTTAAATCATACCTCAGCTATTGCCCAGTATGTTCCCACCGATGCGACGACCAACCCCTCCTTGATCCTCGCCGCTGCCAACAAGCCCGCATACAAGCACCTCATCGAAAAGTCCATCGAGGCGGCCAAGAAACTCCCAGGCGACCTCGATGCCAAGGCTGATGCCGCTCTCGACAGGCTGGTAAGCTGCCTGCCCTAATTCGCTTGAAAAGGAACATCTCGTTGATCTCGTTCTCATTGTCGTGCCTCTAGCTCGTTGAATTCGGTAGCGAGATTCTGAAGATTATCCCGGGTCGCGTGTCAACCGAAGTCGATGCCCGTCTTTCGTTCGATAAAGAGGCAACCAAGAAGAAGGTACGTCTCACCCGCACGTGATACGCCCCATCCCTGATCGTTGAATCGCTGAATCTCTCGATCTTTCGATTGCTGGCAATGGCAGGCCCACGAGCTGATCGCGCTCTACGACGCCGTCGGGATCAAGAAGGAGCGCGTGCTGATCAAGATCGCGTCGACGTGGGAGGGTATCCAGGCTGCGCGCGAGCTCGAGCGCGACCATGGAATCCACTGCAACCTCACGCTCCTCTTCGGGTTCGGCCAGGCCGTCGCGTGCGCCGAGGCGGGCGTTACGCTCATCTCCCCCTTTGTCGGCCGTATCCTCGACTGGTACAAGAAGAGCACGGGGAAGATGTACGAGGGCGATGAGGATCCCGGTGTGATTAGTGTGAAGAAGATTTTCAACTATTATAAGCAGCACGGGTATAACACTATCGTCATGGGCGCCAGCTTCAGGAACGTGAGTGTGCCCTTTGTCGTTTAACCAGTGGGTGGCATTGAGCTGATCGCGGGAGTGATGTGTTGTAGACGGGCGAGATCAAGGCGCTCGCTGGTGTAGACTTCCTTACCATTGCCCCCGCTCTTCTCGAGGAGCTCAAGAAATCCTCGGAACCTGTGCCACAGAAACTCAACGCTGCGGCTGGTACGCCTCAATATCCTCATTCACGATGCTCTCCAAGCTAACGTGTCACTCTGTCCCTGTAGCCTCCCAGTCAGATCCGATCCCCAAGGCGACGTACATCGACAACGAGCCCGAGTTCCGCTGGACGCTGCTCCAGGACCAGATGGCGTTCGATAAGCTGCACGAGGGCATCAAGAAGTTTGCCGAGGACGGTCAGACGCTGAAGGATTTGTTGAAGAAGAAGCTCCAGGAGTAAACTCTCGATGCCCGTCCACATTAAACCTTCTTACTCTCTTGTACAAAACGCCAGTGATTGCTGTTGCTTACGGTAAAATGGAAAATATAAAGCGGATTTCATTCTGTATTGCACTCCGAGGTTTCAATACAGGCTTCCTCGCAAGACCACTCGCGAGCGATTGGCTGGCCTTGAGGAGAGCGACTCAAGAGCGACCGCAAATTGAGGGCGTCATGGTATCGTCACGTCTTGATGAATCCTGCTTTGATCGATAATGGGTCGTATCCCTCTATGTAGAGAAGAGTACATATAATACTGCGAAAGGCCAGTCAATTTGATATACCAGAATCTACCATTTCCCATGCAAATTTGAACCAAAACGCAGCATCTAACCCATCAGCAGGAGACGAGATCTAGTAATTGGTGTGATGATAGCTTGCTACTAGCACTAGTATTACTAACGTTCCAGCCCGCCCGAAGACCTGCTCGTCGCTCGTGGAAGCGAAGCGGAGGCGTAAGCAGCGGCGCGAGGTGTTGAAAGGCGTCGACTTGGCGCCGTGTCAGGGCCGTCACGTGCGCTTACTTGCGAGCGAACGTCACCGGTTGCGTCACTCACCACCGCCGCCGCAGCCCCGCGAATAGGCTGGACGCAATGCTCCACACGCGCGCGTCACCAGCACTCCATCGCCCGCCGCGTTAAATACCGCCCAAATACTCTGCGGTCAGCACCAGCCCTCGCACTCTTCCTAGCACCCGTACTTACTAGTCACTGCACGCATCATGTCAGGAATCCCCCCGAATGTCTCTGCGGCCGTCCAGCCGGGCACGCCCTCCGACGAGTGGGCCGCACAGACCACCTCCGCCCTCGGCCGCGAGGACCCCGCGCCTGCCGTGTCCAACCCGATCCCCGCCCACCCGGCCACCGCCGCGCTCGCGTCTGAGCCCCTGAAGCCTGCCGAGCCCGTGCGCGCCGTCGACCCGCTGCACAATGCCGTGCTCGCCGACGTCGACACCGCCGCCTTTGCTTCCCACAACCCGCCCGGCGGGACCACCCACCGCCCGCCCCTCCACGAGCAGGTGTCCACGCCCGGACACGAGTTCCCCGGCGCGTTCCCCAGGGACCTCGCTGGTGCGATCGCCAACGTTGATCTCCAGCCCGTGACGAACGCTGCCAGCACAGCGTACCAGTCCGTGTCTGGGGCCGCTGCGACCTATGTTCCGCAACTGGTAAACACGGTCACCACGTACCTGGGTATGTTCACTCCCTGTGGTAACTTGTACGCGATCTAATCACTCGCTCTTACAGGTGGAGACTCGAATACCACCACCACCGCTTCCGAGCGCGACACTCTGCATGCCCACTCCCTTCCCTCAAAGGAAATCATGGGCGCCAGACCCGGTGAAGCCGTCGGCGGCGCCGGCTCTCTCCCCGGATACGTATACGAGCCAGGCGTAGCCAAGCTCCCCGACCAGCGCGAGCCCAGCGAGCAATGGCATACCACACAGGGTTTCCAGAAAGAGGCCGCGGAACGCGCTGCTGTCGCCGCTGCTGCCGGTATGCTCATCAAACAGCTTTCTGATCTCAATTTTACTTACATGCGCTATTTTGCTGGATAGCTTCTGCTACTTATGACGCAGTCGCCCCACACGCAAACACAGCTGCCAACGCTGCTCAAAATGCTGGTGCAGCCGCATACAACGCCGCTGGTAACGCTGGCAATGCTGCGTACAATACGGCTGGTAACGCCGGAAATGCCGTTGTCAACACTGCCGGCACCACCGCCAGCACCGTCGGAAACGCAGGCAACGCCGCCGCCAACACAGTCGGGAATGCTGGTGAGCACCATCATTCAATTTGACCACCGAATGCAATTTCACCGACACTGTCGCTTCCCTTTGCAGCCTCTTCCACTTACAACACCGCGACGAGCCTACCCGGTGCAGCTGCCAACACGGTCAGCAACGCTGGTAAGGATCATTTCAATCACTGAATTACTCCTAACTCATCGATCAATATCATCTCACCTTGCAGCATCTTCTACTTACAACACTGCTACAAGCCTACCCGGCGCTGCCGCCAGCGCCGTTCAAAACGCTGGTACGCATTCCTTCTTCCACCCCACGCTGGGATATTCCAACTAACATCCGTCTCCCTTCATTAGCTAGCAGCGCATACAACTCCGCCGCTGGGATGCTCGGCATGGGCGTCGCGGGTGCCACTCACAACCACGAGCTCCCCTCCACCGAAACCTCTGGCGCCATGCCCTACGTCCACTCCGATGGCGTTGGCCCCCTTCCCGGATCTCTGCACGAAACGGGCGTCGCTATCCTCCCGGACGAGCGACACGCCACCGACAAATCCGCCACGGGCGCCACGTCCGCGCACACAGGCACCAACCCACGCCTGCACGGCGCTCAGGGGCACCTGCCATCTTCCGATGTGGATGGCGGGAACGAAAACTTGCGCGGGGCGAACGCCGTAGGCGGCGTAGGGTCACTTATTGGGGGACGCGGGGAGGAGGGTGTCGCAGTGCTGCCGCACGCGAGGGAAGTTGAGGATCAGAAGTTGCGCGGGAGCCTGCCATCGCGCGAGACGAGCGGGAATGAGGATGTGACAGGCCCGAGTGGAGGGGTGGGGTCGTTGATTGGCGGCAAGGACGAGGAGGGCGTAGCGGTACTCCCGCACGAGAAGAACGCTCCCGCTCCTTCCGCACCGACGACGAGCCACGTTCTGCCAACGCTCGAGAGGGGCGGAAATGAGGGATCCAAAGGCCCCGTCGGCGGTGTCGGATCGTTGGTTGGAGGCAAGGATGAGGAGGGTGTCGCCGTCCTCCCGCACGAAAAACAGCCTACTACGTCACAGAAGGAGCCCACCACGTCCGGCCCTGTCACCGGTTCTGCTTCTTCGGACGTCAAGCACGTCAAGCCCGCCGCATCCGAGTCTGAGACGAAGTCGGACGCGAAGCAGGCTGCGAAGGACACCGTGAAAGGTCGCGGCGGCGAGCCCAACAAGGTACGCTCTCTACATTTTGAACGTTACTCTTCGAGCCTTCCTTGCTAACGTAAACATGTTTTAATTTGTGTAGGGCGAAGGATACGATACGGATTACCATCCCGCTGCGATGCACCCAGACGCGGTCAAGCACCAAGACACCCCGCCGACCGAAGCCACCGGTGCTCCTCTCCCTTCGAACGGCTCGGCTGCCCCCACCGCTCCTGCGCCCCCGCCCAAGGACGGACACGCCGGCAACGGCCACGCTGGGAACGGCCACTCGAAGTCGCCCAGCGCTGGAGACGATGATGACGACGAGCCGAAGAAGGTTGGCTTCATGACCAAGATGAAGGGTAACGCCAAGGTGCTGTTGGGTAAAGTCGAGGGCAAGCGCGGGGTGGACAAGGTTGAGGAGGGGAGGAAGATGAAGGCTGGTGTTGTCTAATTAGCTCGAACGATTGAACTAAAGTGTATATGTACATGTTACCTCTCTTGTACTTTAATTACTCGTAGTCGCGTTAATCGTAGTTTCTTGACCCATTCTTTCGATATTCTTTTGCCACCGTTTTGCGTGTGGACCTCTGGGTTCAGGCGTGCGAGGAACAAATGACCAACAAAGGACCAGAGTCTGACTGAACGTAGATGGGTGTTGGACGAGCGCGCGTCAATTTCACCAAATTCTGCCGCGTCGCACGACTCAAGTGTAGTGCAGTCATCAGCATTTGTATAGTCATTGCCGTACACCCCCGTAAGTATGAGAAACTACAGACCACCATCTAAATGCGACGGAAGCACCAATGGCCTCAGGCAAAAGTATGATTGTCTTCGAGGAGCGCGCGCATTTCTTGTGCGTCGTGCGGAATAGGATCATCGCAGCCTTCAAACAGGATGTTGAACTGCACGCCCGATTTGCTATGTGAGAAAGACTCGAGTTCCCATGCGCTACCGTCGTCGGGCTTGTCTGGGAGAAGGAATTTCATGTCGAATATGAAGTTGGGGTTCTTGAGGAGGTGGTCTATACTTGTGGCGTCGATATGTTTCAGAGAGGCGGCGGGAGGGCGCGGCGGGGGCGAAGGTGAGGCCCGAGGCTGGCTTGGGCTAGTCTGGATGCCAAATTTCTGCGCAAAGTCGCCAGCCACCCACTCGTCGAAACTGGGCACCATGAGTGGCGGCGATGATGGTTTATTTACATGTCTATTAGCAAGGTCCGCGCCAGGAGACACAGGTGCTCACATTTGCTGGGTACGCAATTGCACCTTTTTTTTCAGGTCTGGATAATCGAGGAGCGCGAAGCGAACCTTGTATTCACTGAACACGAGGAGGCCACAGATGGCGCAGTTGAGTCGCTTGACGCGCCTGAATAAGCCGCACAAGCAGGGGCAGTGAGTAAGGCGAGCATGAAGTTGGCGGTGGGATGGACGTACTCTTCGGTGGTCACGGCAGCCTTGTCGAGCACGGCATCGAGGCCGTCGAGATATGGATTGGGATCTTCTCCGAATGGAACCAACAGGCTTGCTCCCAACCCTCCGGGCTTCACCATCGGGCTGGAGTTCATCTCGGCGATGGCCCTGTCTCGAGCGGTGGGATCAGCAGCGAGTATCTGCGCTTCTTCGGCGTGGATCTTGAGGTAGCGTGCCTGGCGCTGCGCGAGGGCTTCGACATCGACGGAGGCGCGGTCGACTTTGTAGTGATCGAGAGGTGCAGATGCCATGGCTGGATGGTGGTTACAATGTAAGACACCTCCGACTGGCCGGAGCGCTATTAAATAAAGCGGATAGTGATTACATAATGCCAACCTCAACTCAAAAGTGAGGCCCAAGTTGAGGCCGAGGCCAGAACCTTGCCCACCAGCACTGATAGTACATGTCTAACGCAAGCCCTTTCAGGCGCTGCCTTTATTCACAGCTGTGGGCAAGTGTTTCGCTGTGGCAGCCGTAGTCATCCCACCAGTGAGTATCTACAGTGTACGTACTAGTTTCGTCAACGGGAAATTCGGCTGCGTGTAAGAAAGAGGCGGATACCCTTCTCGTCGAGTGAAACGGGAAATGCACGCTCAAACTCGACTTTGTACTCTACTCCCCCCGACTTGTTGGGTTGGAACGACTGGAGCTTCCAGACGCCTTTGGATCTACCCACATTGTGGAAAAATTTCATATCAAGCATGGAGCGAGGATTCTTAATCAGCCTGCTTATGTCTGCGGGCTTAATGCGCTTCAGAGAGGAGGGCAGGCGTTGAGTCGTGGGAGAGGCGGCTACGCTCGGGGGGATTCGGAGGTCAAATTTTCGCGCAAAGTCGCCACGTGCCCAATCGTCGAAACTGGGTGTAACGGAAGATAACGATTGCGGCCGATGCGTCAATGAATGAGCACTCTTTACATCAGTCGGGGGCACGCGGCTCACATTTGGTATGCGCGCACGTCCACTTTGTTCATCAGATCGGGATGGTGACGAAGCGCGAGGTTGACTTTGTATTCGACGAACACTGTAAAGGCGGAGACAGCGTAGCCGAGTCGAGCAACACGTCTAAATAAGCCGCGTCCGGCGTGGACAGTGGGTGAGACGAAGTCGGGGGTCATCTCCGAGCGGCACTAGCAGGCTTGGGTCCATCCCTCCGGGTACCACCATTAGGCCCGAGTTCATGTCGGCGATGGCCTTGTTGCGAGCGGTGGGGTTGGCCGCGAGTACCTGTGCCAGTGTGCCTCTTCTGCGTGAATCTTGAGGTACCGCGCCTGGCGCTGCGCAAGGGCTTCGACGTCGACAGTGGCGCGGTCGATTTTGTAGTGATCGCGAGGGTCAAGAGATGCCATTGAGGTGGGTGGCGCGTAGTAAGTTGCGCATGTGCGATGCGAGACGGATCGAAAAGCAGGAGTATGATTGAAGCGGAGCTAGGAGATAACAGCCAGCTGCGTTACATAAGTCCGACCAGTATCTCCAATGCCAGTAGCGATGCGTAATATTTTTCTTATGGTGCACGCCCGTCCTATTGTGCGTTTGACAAAGATGAACCTTTCGTTATGGGCACGTATGCGCGGATATTGGAGTGGCGGTTTTAAAACAGGGGGCTTTGGCTTTTATTCGTCGTCGCGCAAGGTAGGCAGAGCAAGCAGCCTCTTTTTTTTTTTTTCTCATTGCGCACGGTCCCCTGCTACTGTCAATACACGGCTTTTATGCTGGTGGCTCGATTACGGTCTCGGAGGGTGGCATCGGGATATGTTGCTGTCAGCGCAACAAGACCACATTCGAGGTGTACGCGTGCGGCTAAGGGCATTGATAGCGGCTTCGGAGCCCTTGAAAGTTTGTTTAGAATCCAAGGGAGGGTGATATGGCCACGATCACGACTAAACCCGCGTGCATGTCGTCGCCGGGAAACCCAGGCTGCCGGCCACCGAAGATAATTTGATCATGATCTTGGAGCCACTGGTGACCTCGAGTACTTGAGTGTCGAGTGATCGGACAACGTTGCAAGTAGTATCGCGCGCCTAGTCGTCTAATAGTAATTAATCTCTCTAATATCTAATTCGGCCCAAAATGCGACCCCCCTAGATGCGCGCTGACCCAATATCAACATCTGCGCTTCTAGAGAGAACAGAAGTAAATTCCGTCGTAGTAGGACGTACCTGGTAAGTACGTTAGCATTGCTGCGCATTCCATATTGCCACTCCCTGACGGTGGTGCCTCGAAACACTAGCAATTAACGGGCGACGACTGATAGTATAGAGCGAAGACGTCAAGACTTGGCCGTATGGGGGCCCACTAGGGGCCCAAACAAGGTGCATGCACTTGCAATCTGGCCGACTTCGAAGCTACAATATTCGATCTCACATCCAGCTTAATGATGGCGCGAGGCCCGAAGCTTGTCCACGGTCTAGGAGGAGCGCGGACGGAGAAGGTGGAGGGGAGAAACAAGGCGAAGATTGGTCTCGCCTTGATCAGCCACTGGTCAGTCACTCGAAGCTACCTCAAATCGAGCATCGACCATTCCTTGACCGACTGCATTGATTGAATCGGATAAATGTATAAATGTGTGCATATACATCTGAACTTACCGACCCCTTGTTGCCTAATCGCGTTGATCGCGGCTTCTTAGGCTCTCCTTTTCGCGCGCGTGAACAATGGGGCAATGGATCCTTAGGTGCCCCGGCCTTGGAATTCTGGATGCATGGGAATTTGAAATGCACTACGCTTGTATATCCAACTGGCGAGAATCACACGAGAGTGAGAAATAAAACGACGAAGGGTATAGATGGAGACAGATGGAGACTAGGACGCACTTGGCTCATGTTAGTGACAACGTCATCTCGTTCGTGCCTCGCAAGTGCATGGCGGAGTAAGACTTACGCGTTTCCCGCCGTTCTGCTTTTCCATACCGACAGAAGAGTTCCGGCATAGTCTCACCATTAGTCGCGCGCGCAAAGTAAGTACTCGGTGTAGTGTAAGTTTGAGTGACGATCTGCGATGGGCGTATGAACGGCTCGGCGTGCCAGGGACCTCGAAAAAGAATGCTCCAACGCGGCATATGACATGTTTGTGAAACACAGGCGAGGCCGCGACTGGTCGCGAGCGGGAGGTGACAAATCGAAGCGCGAGTTTGAAGCGTGACCAAAAGATCGCGGCTCACCCTGGCTCACCGCTTCTAGATCGTCCAATCACCGCCAGGACAACTCGTGTTTCCAGTCAACCTTGTCAACCATTCCAGCGCGCGCCATTCCAACGACCGCAATCAATATGACGGAACCCGCGCAACCAGAACGTTTTCGCATTCTTATCATCGGGAGGGGGAATGCAGGAAAGACGACGATACTGCGAGCCGTGTGTGGGGTTGATGAGGAGCCCGAGGTCTACGATGGAGAGGGAAATAAAGTAAGAGGCTCGGCTATGGCAGCTCATGGTTGGAAGTAGATTGCTTACATTTTGATGGTGTCAGATCACGCCAGTTGTGCATGTCGAGGAAGTCCGGGTCCCCGAAGTCGACCATGTCGAGGAAGCCGTAGCCGAAACCCACGAAGACAACCATCCTGAGGAAGCAGTGACTGCAGTCCCCGTAGTCCCCGAACCTCAACAACCCGAGGAAGTAGCACCTGTTGAGGTCTCTGAAGCCCACCATTCCGTGGATGGCCAGGTGAGTCGTCCGCTACTAAATAAACAACAAGAGTGCTAACATCGGATCGTAATTAAGGCAAATCAGGCCACACCCGTTCAGAATCGTTCGGCGCTCCGGTCTGCGTGGCGTTTGATTTGTGCCCGGCTCATGTGCAGGGCCCCGGATTCGATCCTTGCATCTCATCTAGAGGAATTGCATTCAGCCATGTCTTCCCCTCGCACGGCCCCAGGTTCGATTCTCGCAGTTCATCCAGAGGACCCAGTGGAACCAGAGGAGCCAGAGAACTTGAATCTGGCGCCGTCTCTCGCTTCACGCAAGGAACCGATGTCAATTCTCTCCCCCACGGCTCTCGTAAGTGATACTGTGTTATCATTGTGCCAGAATGCGGCATATTTACATTGCTTTATTATTATTATCTTAGCGCGGAGAGCACCGCATCGACTGGGAGTTAATCTTCCCAAGCAACTCTCGGTTTGTCTTCCATGACTCCTGTGGATTCGAGTCGGGAGGCGTCCAAGAGGTAGAGTGGGTTCGGAAATTCATCCAGGACAAAGCCGGTTTAGGCTCAATGAGCAAGCAGCTCCATGCTATATGGTACGAGGGGGGATTCAATCCACTGCAAAGCATCACCGCTCAGGCTCTTTCGATTTAATTCAGGTATTGCTTCCCGGCTGACAATACCAGGCTCATCACCGCTGCAGAAAAAGAATTCTTCAACAAGATTGACACCGGCAGTGGTAAGTTATACAAAGCAACTTTGTAATTTGGTATATCTACTAAGCTTTCTTCCACAGTTCCGGTGATTGCTATTATCACCAAGTTTGATGCCCTGGATGCTGCTGCCTGCACCTCACTTCTCGAACGAGGTGTCCCATTTGAAGTGGCACAGGAGATAGCTCATCTCTATGCCACAGAAACATTTAACAAAGGGTCATTGCCTATATTAGAGGCTTTAGCTCATCGCCCTAAAGCTGTAGTTCACCTTCGAAGTATATTCTCAACATGTAGTCTCAGTACTAATACTAATCTGGTTCTGTGTATAGAGATGCATGATATGAAATCACCAGCTGCCATGCAAAAGGCAGTATCAGAGCTGATTCAAAGTACTGCAGCTTCTCTAGATAGTGATGCACTGAAAATGCTGCTGGTCCAAGCACAGCGGGTGAATGTGGAGCTGTGCATGAAGGGTGCTGTGAATAGGTGGGTGCCTAGCATCACTATATGAGTGTGTGCTAATCTTATAGCTCTTTTACCAGTGGAGCCATTATGAAGGCTGCCCAAGGTGATATTTCTTATCCACTGGTGCCTAATTTATTGAGAGTTGTTGGTTCTGCTTGTAGATGCAGCTGAAGAGGATGTCACCTGGTTTGATCCACTGGAAAAGAAGCTCATTCAAGAAATCTTCAGGTGGTTTCCATCTATATGGGTAAGTGTTTTACTAGCTGAAATTGTATACTTCATGTTTTGAGATGCTCTTTATCAGGTTTGTGTTTGCATCTTTGACAGGAGTACAGTATTGACCATGCCCTGAAAAAAATAGGAGGTATGTGCTGCTACTGCTACTAGAAATATTGATACACTCAGCCTTTCCTCACATAAAAGGAGGTGTGTTAAAATTTCATGTTCACCTCCTTATGTCACCCTACTCACAATGAACCCCATTACATGCAAGGATGTGAGCACATATATCAGTATTATGTTGCTTAATTTATGATTCACACCTCTATAAATAGAATGTAAGGTTCCAGCTTGTGCAGTTTGTTGCTTGAGCTGACTTTGTCATTTATTTATGTATCTGGTAAACAGCTAGTGAGTAGGCAGACCTGTCAAGGCTAGTAATGGGCAGAGCTCACCAATACCTTGATTTAGCGGGTTGGTGTATGATAAAGTTCTTGTGTGGGCATTTGATTCAATATGTTCATCTCAACAGGAGGTAGGTACATTTAACATCCATAGTGTCATTGTGAAGTCTGAGAAATAACTCTATGACATCTAACAGATTGTAAGTGCTTAGTATCCTGCTTGATCCTTGCATGCCACACTGCTGAAAGGCATGGTCTCTGTGATCAACAGAGAGTGAGTTTTTTGTGTGCTGTTTTCTGCATGTGTGCTGCAGTTGGTTGACTTTGTGACTGGAATGGTGCATGTGTTTAACAGAAAGTGAGCAGATTTTGTGCTGCTTCATCAATATTGCACTCTGCTGACTGACATAATCTCTCTGCTCAATAGGAAGTGGGTGGCCTGTGTGCTGCTTCAACCCTGTGTGTTGCATTTTTCTGACTAACATGATCCTGCACTCAATAGCTTGTGAGTTGCTTGTGTTCTACTTTATACAAGTGTGTCACTGCTTACTATTGTGGTCTCTGCTCAACAGAGAGTGGGTGATTTGTGGTCATTGATGTGTGTCACTCTACTGACTGGCATGATCATGTGGCCAACAGTATGTGAGTGGCTTATGTGCTGTTTCATCCTGGTGTCATGCACTCTGCTCACTGGCATAATCACTGTGCTACATAGGATGTGAGTGAGATGTATGCTGCTGTGTGTGCTGCACTTTGCTGACAAGCATGGCCCCTGTGTTCAACAGGAAGTGAGTGACCTCTGTTTTGCTTCATCCATGTGTGTAGCCCACTGACATGGTCCTTGTGCTCAACAGGATGTGAGTGGCCTGTGTCTTACTCCCTGGCAGCTGCACTCTGCTGACTTGCATGGTTCCTGTGTACAACAGCTTGTGAGGAGCATATGTTGTATTTCATTGTGTTATCCTCTGCTAACTGGTAGGGTCCTGGCACTCAACAGGGAGTGAGTGGTGTGCTGCTGTACTGGTGTTGCACTCTGCTGACTGGCATGCTCTCTGTGCTCAATAGGAAGTGAGTGATTTTGTGCTGCTTCATCTTTTGTATTGTGCTCTACTGATTACCATGGTCCCTGTGCTCAACAGGCAGTAAGTTGCTTGTATGCTGCCTCATCCATGGGTGCTACATTCTACTGAGTGACATGACCTCTGTATTCACCAGCTTGTGAGTATTGTGTGCTGCTTCATCTACCCATATTGCACTCCCCTGACTAGATTGTATATGTGCTCAATAGGAAGTGAGTGGCCTGGATGTGGACTTGTCCTTGTGTGTTTTCCCTTGCTGATTAACTTGGCCCCTGTGCTCAACAGGAAGTGAGTGGCTTGGGTGCTGCAGGCATGAGTTGCACTCTGCTGATTAGCCTGTTTCCCATGCACAATAGGAGGCAAGTAGCTTGTGTTCTGCTCCATCCATTTGAGTTGGACTCTGCTGAGTGGCATAGGCCCTCATGTACCCAATAGGAAGTGAGTGGCCTGTGGTCTGCTTAATCTGGGGAAGCTGCACTCTACTGACCAACATGGTCCCTGTGCTTCACAGAAAGTGTGTGACTCATGTGTTGCTTCAACCTTGTTTGTTGTACTCTGCTGACAGGCATGGCCCATGTGCTCAACAGTATGTGAGTAATTTATGTGCTGCCTCATCCTTGTGTGTCACACTGCTGACTGACATGGTTTCTGTGTTTAACAGGGAGTGAGTGGCTTGTTTAGCACTTCATACAAGCATGTTGCAATCTGCTCACAGCATGGTTCTTGTACTCAACAGGATGTGAGTGGCCTATGTTTACTTAATCCATGTACATTTTACTCTGCTGATTCACATGGTCTGCATTCCACAGTATGTGAGTGCTTCATCACTTTGCAGTACACCTTGCTAATTGTGTTGTTGTCTGTGCTTAATAGTTTGTGAGTGGGTTGTATGTCATGTGCATTGTACTCTGCTTACCAGTGTGTTCTCTGTGCTGAACAGGATGTGAGCTGCTCATCTATGTGTACTACACCCTGCTAACTGATGTGATCTCTATGCCTATCAGTATGTGAGTAATTTGTGTCCTGCCTCATTCACTTGTGTTGTACATTGCTGAGTGGCATGGCCTTGGTGTTCAACAGGGAGTAAGCTCAACTGCTCATTCATGTGTGATGCACTCTGCTGACTCCCATGGTCTCTGTGCCCAACAGTATGTGAGTAACTTATGTGCTGTCTCATCTATGCATATTGCACCCTGCTGACTACCATTGCTCTGCCCCCAACAGGTTGTGAGTACCTTCTATTTCATCCATGTGTGATGCATTTTGGTGACTGGTATCCCTGTGCTTAATAGAGAGTGAGTGACTTGCGAATTCCTTCATCCTTGTGTATTGCACTCCACTGAGTGGTATGATCCCTGTGCTCAACAGCTTGTGAGTGGCTTGTTCTGCTTCTTTCATGTGTGCTTCAATCTATTGACTGGCATGGTCTTTGTATTCAACAGGGAGTGAGTAGGGCTGTGTGCTGCCTTACTCATGTTCATTGTGCTCTGCTGACTGGCATGACTCCTGTGCCCAACAGCTTGTGAGTGACTTGTGTTGTGCCTCATACTTTTGTGCTGTGTTATGCTGGCAAGCATGGTTCAAATTTTTGTGCTCCACAGGATGTGAGTGGCTTGCACTCTGATATGTATTGCATTCTGCTGACTGGCATGGTATCTATGCTCAACAGGGAGTGAGTGGCTTGTGTGTTGCTTTTACATGTGTTGTGCTCTACTGACTGGTATGGTTCTTGTGATCAACAGAGAGTGAGTGGCATGTGCTCTGCTTTGGCCTTGTGTAATTCACTCTGCTGATTGGCATGGTTTTTTTGCTTATAGTTTGTGAGCAGCTGTTATACTGCCTCATCCATGTGTGTTGTACTCTGCTGACTCCAATTCTCTCTGTGCCTAACAGGTTGTGAGTGCATTGTGTGCTGCTCCATCCATATATGTTTCAGCTTAACAACTGGCATGGTCCCTGTGCTCAACAGGAGGTGAGTAGTATGTGTGTATGATGCATTCTGTGCACCCTGCTGACCAGCATGGCCTTAACAGGAAGTGAGTGTGTTGTGTGCTGTCTCACCCATGCATGTTGCACTTTGCTGACTGGCATGGCCCCTGTGCTCAATAGACAGTGAGTGCATTGTGTGCTACCTCATCCATACATGCTGCATTCTCATGAATACCATGGTCCCTGGGCTCAACAGAAAGTGAGTAACTTGAGTGCTGCTTCATTTATGTGCCTTGTACTCAGCTGACTGGCATTTTGCTCAACAGTATGTGAGTGGGTTGTGTGCTGATTCATCTATATGCACTGCACTCTAAGCTTGCATGGTTTCCATAGGAGGTAAGTTACCTATATGTTGTGACATCCTTGTCTCTACTGACTTGCATGATTCTTGTGTTCAACAGAAAGTGAGTAGCTTGTGTACTGTTCATCCTTGCTATTATTATCTCACTGATGTATCTCCCTGGTCAACAGAGAGTGAGTGCCCTTTGCACCTATATATCAAGTCTACTCTGCTCATTCATTCCATACCCTGCTTCCAGATTGTAAGCCTTTCTTTCACTGCAGCTTTGATAAGCTTACTCATGTCCTCAATATCATGACTCTAGGTTCTGGCTGCCACTGGTTTCATTGAAAGCCTTAAACCATTGATCTCTGAATCAGTCTGCACTTCCTGTATTGCACTGTGATACACTCTGTCTGATTATTGTGCATTCCAGGTTACCACTATGGATCCCCCACTGCAAGTCCTCTTTGTGGGCATTAGTATGTAGATTGTATGACCTGCATTTTGCCCTTCTCACTCTTTATTTAGCTGCAGTCATCATAGCTGCAGATTCATTCTGGCCCAAGTCTGGCAACTCCAGTGCACAGCCAGCTGGAGCCTCTATGACACAACTTCAAGTCTGCATAACACAAATTCAAGACTCTATGACACAATATTTCAAATCAGGCACTGCTGAACATGTGAGAACTGGGATATTGGAGGCCCTCAGTATCTGTGGTGGTACATCTGCAGACATTAGTGAGGCTTCATTGGCACAGATTGCCTTGAATAATTATGGTGGTAGGTTCAGTATACAGCATCACAATCTCTGGGCTGAGCTAATAATCTGACATCCATTCCCCAGGCTCTCCTTGATTTGGGTCTGTGCCTGTGAAGTGGCTGGTTTGGCTCCACCTTGCATGTTCAATTCTGTCATGGGTTGGGGTAGTGTCACAACCAAATGATTTTGATTCTTGTACCTATGCCTCATTATCTTTCATGGATTTCCAATCCCAAATTGCCAGTGGTTCCATACAGTGTTATGATCATTGAAAGATGGGTAGTGGGGGTAGAGTGCAGTGTAATGGTGTGGTGATTGGCTCACTGGCTGACAAGAAGATGTGGTAGACAAAGGGGAAAGACTGAGTCTGGACAGTGAGATGTACAACAAGGTTGTTGGCAAGGAGGTCAATGGAGAGTATGCAGATGATGGGTGTGGACTTGATAGAAGGATCACTACTCAAGGCAAGTAGATCAGACGGTGTGAGAGTGAAGAGGGCAGCTATGATTGCAGTGAAGATACAAGAGGCTGCTTGGAGGGCAATCCCACTGAGCATTTTTTTTTTTTGGAGTAAAGGGTGTAGTATTGCCAGACGAACGAAGTAAACTAAGTAAGTGGTACAAAAGACTACATAGGTAACGGTTACCAAGGCCCTTGAGAGAGGTGAGACAGTGTAGAAGGAGAGAGAATGTCTAAGTTAGGGCATGACAAGATTACATATTCTTACTCCCAGAATATATGTATTTGCAAATACCTGAGGGTATTCTTATTCCTATTCTTATTCCTTGCTAGTTTTGTATTTGCAAATACACTGGTTCCGGAATCAAGTATTTGCAAATACGCAGGGTATTCGCGAATATGCCATGTCTGGCCACAGATTTGGTATGGCCATTATGCCGCGCTCTGAGCTGCGATGTTGAGATTAATCTACCCAAGTTGAACACACTTAGTTTTCGGGCTGATTTCGTAGTGGAAATTCATATATTTCCAACTGGTGTGACAGCAAGTAGTCTAGTACAGATAGGTAGCATATATTATATGTGAAAAAAGCGCGGAAATCACAGAATAGGCATTGAAAAATATAGGTTTAAGATAGTATACACCTAACAAAACGGAGTGACTGAGTAAAGGCAGATATTGTACGCGGGTGGTATGCAAGGTGACGCGAGAGAGACGTGAGGCGCAGTGGGATCAGATGGCAGAGATGGAAGCGCGAGGAACTGAAGATGCAATGGGACTAATAACAAGGCAGAGGTTGTGGCAGGGACGTGATAAGAGTGATGGGGAATATGGGGCGGGTGATAGGATGCCGTGTAGGTGAGGAGGTGCAACGGGGACAATTGGGTGCGGTTGGGGCAACGGGGAGAACGGCGATGGAGACGCGGTGAGCGGCGAGGGCTGCGATAGGAATATGATAGGGGCAATGGGGAGGTGCACACGATGGGAAACAGCCGGTGGACAGGCATCGTTGTTGCCGTGTGGTGCAAATAAGCACACTTGGGGTGGCCATGAGTCGTTTTTGTGGTCTAAGAGCGCTGGAGAATGTGTTCTACGTGCACGTGGGTCTGCGAGACAGCCTTTGCAATCGTTCAAGGGGCGATGTTGACAACATACGGGCGTACAGCTTGTGTAGCCAGTTGGGAGGTGGCTGCCGGGTGTGTTCAAGTCCAAATCGCGGCTGTTCAAGCTGCGTTCGAGGTTGGGGCCGCCGAAAAATGCACTTCATGCATATCTGGTCAGCAGGGTAGCCTTCAGCCTTGTTTCGGTTATGCAGCTTGAATGGGTGCGTTTGCGGCCTGCACAAACCAAAGTCGTGGGTGGCCCTTTGATTTGTACGCAATCTACCCAGGGGAGTGGTTAATGTGAGTGTTAGTGGGTGGGTGAGGGCCAGATTACACGACAACTGACGCGTACATGTCTAGGAGGCCATTGGATGTTGTGAATATGGCGTGTGCATCGGTCAAACCGAGCCCTTGTACGTGCTTGCATTGGCCGTGAGAATGGTGGGAGCGAGACGACGGAGGCGGCAGGGACGTGATGAGGGCGACGAGAAAGTGAGATGGAAGATAGGGACGCGAGGAGTGCGGCGATGGGTGTGGGGGTCCGAGATTAACAGGCCCGGCGAATGTGTGAGAGCGGCGACGGAGTGAGGTTGGACCAGCAATGATTGATGGAGATGTGAGAGGGGTGACGGGGGCAGAAAACGAGAAGGGCACGTGTTAACGTTGTTACCATCGTGGATACAGGTGTGCGAGGCACATTAATGTGGGAGATGGGAGTGTGACGAGAGCGGCACAAATGGGAATGCAAAATTGGCGATGGGGACGGGGACGCAGGCAACGAAAGGACGATGGGGTGATGGGAACGCGAGAAGTGTGTCAGGAGTAGAGTGCGTATCGTTACCATTGTAAAACGAACACATTTGGGATGCGTCCGCGCCATGGAGCTGGTGGCTACTGGGATCGTTGTCATTGTCGTTTACTTGGCTTGATTGGCGCGTCTGGGCATGGTGGGCCATTTGGAGTGGTTGCCCAGAGCATAGGCGGATGTGGTACATGGCCCGAGAGAATTTCGTACGCAGACAGGGGACAGTGATCATTTGGTGGTGGGTGCGTGGAAATTGGGTGATGCGTACGTGCGCGATGAGCATAACGATGTGTTGCTAAGCGAGTTGTTGGAATGGACACTTAAAAACAGTGAGCATGAATGATACTACGCCGTTGCCTAAATACTTATGTCTATAGTGTTTTCCAGGTGGTAACCAGTGCGAGGCGCACGGTACGCAAAAATTGACAATGAGGACAGCTAGAGACATGGTAGCGGAGGTTAATGGTGGACAGAACCAAGAAAAAGAGTGCGCACAACGAGGGTGCGTGAAAGTGAGGTGCGAGCGAGTGCGAGGGTGCGAGTGAGGACACGAGAGAGGTGAGGATGTGAGGGAGGCTGGTGGAGCGTGTGGCCAGGTCACCACCCCTGCACCACTTACCTACATACTTTGCAAGTTCGTATTCCTATTCGCGAATGCGCGTATTCACGAATACCTTCAAGGGGAATGCTGAATGAGGCAGTCTTAACTCTTACTCGGATCAGTTTTTGAATAGCCGGATTTGTGAAGCCCAGTATTCAGGGTCTGCCCAATAGTGTATTCTCGGCATTATTCGCGGATCCGGGATAATCTTGGCCATGCCCTAGTCTAAGTACAGAAGATAGAAGCGAAAAATGCACAGCCCCCAGACTAACTAACTATGAGGAAGAGAGAGAGGAGAGGAGGAAGGGGAGAGGGGGTCCAGATGCTAAGGTGAGCGCCAACTATCCCCAGTAGGCATGTGAGAGAATGCAAGAATTTTTGTAAAGGAGAGGGATGGAGGAGTTGGACTTCCATGCCTTGTGGGAGGGTGAAGCGACCAGACTAGAGCCGGTCCAAAGACAGGCCTAGAACAGGAAGCCCCTGGATGAGGGTCCAGGTCCAGAGGAGGGGAGGTGGGGGTGGTTTGCACGGTTCTGTGGGAGGATCCGGCCTGTGTGGTCTGTGGTGAGGAGTTCTTTGAATGCCGAGCAGAGGGGGTGGTAGTCGTTGTAGGCGTCCAGGTAGGACAAGCAGCTGGGATTGGGGAGGTGGGCAAGAAGCGGCTTGAGTTCATCAAAGGGCAGAACTTTTTTGTCGAAGGTGTAGAAGGCGATGGTTTTGCAGAGTACGCAGGTGGCGGGTATGTTAGGTATGGTGGCCCACTCATAACCAGATGGGAGCAGCCCCAGGCGTGCCAAGTATGTGCTCTGCAGTCCATCTCCAGGTGAGGAGGTTGGATTGACAGAAGTGGGGGAGCCAGTGGGTGAGGTTGTCGCAGAAAGTGTGAGTACTCGTCAATGGGGGGCTGACGGGGAGGGGTTGTGTTGTCCATTGAGCCCAGAGGGGGCAATCGAGGGCAATGTGAGCAGAGTCACAGACTGGGTAGCCACACGGGCACTCAAGGGGGAAGAGTTCCGGGCGTATACGGTGGTAATAGGCTGGTGACGGGCAGTGTTCGGAGAAGACCCTGCAGGCAAAGGCGAACTGCATGGCAGGGAGGGAGGTGGGGATAGGGAGGATGATCCTTTGAGGCCGCACTCCCACATGCGTGACCTTGATATGGGAGCCGAAGGCATGAGAGGGGTGGGTGAGCAGGATGGGGTCGAGAGTTCGAGCGAAGGAGAGAATCACTCGTCCTTTGGTGTTGGTATTACGCCAAGCAAGGGTGGGGGTGATGATGGGTGCTGTGTGGCGATGGGGGAACGCCAGTGGACCGAGGTGGCAGAACACCTTGAGGGGACATAGGGCGTGCGCAGGATGGGAGCGGGCGCTGGTTGTGGAGTGAGGCTTGGCAATTGAGGTGATGAAGAGCAACTTCTGAGATAGACGCTGCTCCATATACGCATAAGCGTGAGGAGGAGATGGGAGGATACGACGGCTAGGAAGCACGCCGATACAATTTGCCAGAAGGAGATTTGAGAGGAGGAGTCCATAGTGGGGGAAGCGGTGGAGCTTGAAGTCGGGGTCGTCTAGGAGGTTGAGGAGAGAACCAGCTGCAGTGACTGGTTGAGACACTTGCTGGCCTGTGACCTTTATACAGGCGAGGGGGCGGATGGAGAAGGTTTGTTTGACGAGGATTCCCACCTTGAGGTAGGCCACGTTGTCATCGGCGTCTTTGCCGGTAGAGGGGGTAAGTTCAGCGACCAACGGGGCAATGTCGGTCCTGCTGCAATCTTTAAGGAAGGAGTGCACATGTTGGTAGGGCTTCTCATAGGAGAAGGTCTCTCAGAAGATGAGAGATTTGTTGTGGTGTGGCGGAGCCCAGGGAGGGACATGTTCGTGGAGCATGTGTGATAGCTCTGGGTGAATGGCCAGGATGTCCTCCGAGGGGAGATCCATCTGGGCTGCAGTGACTAGTTGGAGGACCAGTTCGCCAACAAGGGGTTTATCTAGAGCGCCCACCAGCAGGGGGCGAAGAGGGTGCATGTAATGGGCATTTGTTTTCTGGGTGACGTACTTGTCGGTGAGGTAGTTGAGCCAGTTTTCAACAGGGGGGATTCCGGTGAAGTTCTGAAGGAGGGCGACTCTGGTTGTCACATAACACCCGGTTATGCACCTGAGGTACTTGTTTTGGATGATATTGAGCCTATTCGTGATGGTAGGCTGACCGCTCCACCAGGCTTGGCAGCCGTATGTGAAGGTAGGGCATATGATTGATTCGTAGAGGCGAATGGCCAATTCAGGTTTCAGCTTGTTGCGGCGAGTGAGGAGGTTGATGTTGTGCAGCTTCCATTGGGCCTTTTTGAGGGTCCTGTCAAAGTGAGGGCGCATCAATGGGTCGGTGCTGAATGTGACTCCAAGCCACGTGAGGTGAGGAACCACCATAATGCCTGAGTTGGGGGGTGGCGGGGGGGTGGGGTTGTGTCCCTGAAAGATAAGGTGGCACATCTCAGACTTTGAGGGGTTGAGTGAAAGGCTGAATTCCGTGGCGGTGTTTTTGATGATGTCGAGCGCTTTAACGGCGAGCACAACGTTCTTGTGGCATGTATGGGGGGCCGATAGGATTATAAGTCCATCGTCCATATACAGAATCAGGTCGACTAGCTTGGAGCCTTCCCTGGTGGGGGAGGAGCGATCTGAGCCTGTGCTCAAACGCATATGTGTATAGTATGGCGAGGATGGGGGAGAGGGGGCTCCCCTGGGGCAGGCCGAACGTGGGGACGGGCTCAGCGATGAAGCCGTCCACTTTGATGGATCCCTTCCTATCAGTGAGGAAGGCGCTGATCCAGGCGATGGTAGTGTCGTCGTGCCCAAGCACCGAGAGAGTGGCCATGAGGCTGCTCTTTGGTACTGAGTCAAAGAACCCTTTGAAGTTGAACTTCACTAGGGTGCAGCTTCTTTGTTTCGCTTTTTCCTGGGTGAAGAGGAAGTGAGCACATGCGAGTGTGTTGGTGGTGCTTCTGCCCTGATGCCTGCAATACTGTGCGGGCACTAGGCTGAGGGCTTCTGTGTCATAAGCCAGGCGATTGGCGATCACAGGACCCTGGTTTATCCTAGGAGATGTTACATGCTCAAAAGTACGTTTTTTGGCAAAAAATGCCTAATGTCCGATGCAGAAAAGTCCAAAAAATGGCCTAAAAATGGCCTGAGGTATGAGGCCGAAAATTACGAAATTCCTTGATGTCTGATGCAGAAAAGTCCGAAAAAATCTGGTTTCAGACAAAAAAACATGCAAAAATGGGCTAAAACGGGCTAAAATGGTGCCCGAATGCCAAAAAAAATCAAAATAGGGTAGTCTGGAGCAAGCCCCAATGCCGGATCACCGAAAAAAGGGCCAAAAATTGCCTAAGGTCCGAGGCCGAAAATGTGCGAAAAGGGCTAATGTATTATGTTTTTGCACCGATTTTTTTGCTATTTTTGCACCGATTTTTTCCATTTTGGGATCGGACATTGATAAGCATAAACCAGGGTCCTGCGATCACTCTCTCTGCCACCTTTGAGAGGCATTCAAGGAGGGCAATGGGGCGGTAGGCCCTGGGGGTGGAATAGTCGGCCTTCCCTGGTTTCTGGATGACCGCAACGAGGGAGAGGAGCCAGTCACCCGGCAAAATCCCTTCCTTGATTGATGTGTTGATAACGAAGAAGATCCATTCCTTGGCTATGGACCATGCTTCCTGAAGGATGCAATAACCTATAGGGCAGGGAAAGGAGTACAAAGCTCTTAGGAGTACTTGCCAAGAACCAATAGTAACTAGATCCTGAGTCCCAGGAATCATGAATCCAGGAATCCATTTCATGTTAGGAATAAGAATGAGAGTGCAGTACTCCTAATCTTTTCAAAAGTACTCCTGAATCTTTGGACTCCTGAATGAAGGATAAGAGTCCAATCCTCAAATGCAAGTATACTTCTATGTAAAGAGGGGGGAGGG
>KL198029.1:222330-346260 GCA_000697705.1 Botryobasidium botryosum FD-172 SS1 | reverse complement strand
AGTGTGTGCCGTAAAGAGTTGGTGTGTGTGTAGAGCGCCAATGTGTGCTGTAAAGATTCCGTGTGTGCTGCCAAAGCCCATTGTGTGCTGTAAAACAGTGGCTGCTGTAACAGCCAGCCTGCACAAACACAGCATGTGTGTGCTGCATAAAAGCACATGTTGTGTTGTAAAGCCAAAAAACAACACACTCTACATGTGTGTTGTAAAAGCCCAGCCAAAACACACACAACAAAACACACATATTCTGTGTTGGGAAAGCCACTGGAAACCTTCTGTTTTTGGACCCTTTTTACTAGGAGAAATACAACACAAACCACCTCTGTATTAAAGTGCATTCGGACCACCATACCCGAAGAACGCAAATGCCGTTGGGATAACAGGCTTTGCATGTACTGTGGTGGCCCTGGTCACATCACCTCCAGCTGCCCGAAATCCAAGAAACCCCGTCCGGCTACCATTCACCTGGAAGCCCATGTGGTGGCGGTTTCTACGACTGCTCCTGACTCAGAGTTGGGAAAAGGCAGTCCATGAGCTCCTCCATCCCAGAGCCCACAGAGACACAAGGGATGGCGCCCCCTCCATCTACTCCACTTCCAAAGCAGACACACGATTGAACAACAAGCGGTTCTTGGGTGCCCTGCTTAGGCGCCTTGCCGGTATATAGCCTATGCAATCTTTTGACCTCAATGGAAAACTGGCGGCTGTTCTTTATCACAATTACACTCTCCTTCCCGAATAAAAAACCTATACATACTTGCGCTCTCATCGACTGTGGAGCTTCTGGCTCCTTCATATCGAAAACATTTGCCCTCTGCCATTCCCTCTCACTCTGCTCGAAAGAAGATCCCATCTCTGTGTATACAGTCGACAATCGCCCTCTCATGTCTGGCTCAATCATGCACGACATCATCGCACAAATCAACATTTCCGGTCACCTTGAAAAGGCATGTCTCGGAGTAGTCCAGACGTCCTTCCCAGTCATTCTTGGACTCAATTGGTTCGAGAAACATAACCCCTGGGTTGATTGGCGCACTTGCCGAATCAACATCGACTGCTGCAATCTCACAGAACCTGTCTTGATCTACGGGCTAGGCTCTTCACCTGAGTCCACACCTCCTGATTCCTCGCATGCTCATGGCTCAACACGAGTGGATACCTTGTCAGAGTCACCTCAGCCACAGTCCGGTAGCGAAGAAACCACTCGGAAACCTATGCACAACATGTGCACTATGCCTCGTCTTGCTTGATCGGCCCACCCCGATCTCTTCTCCACCTGGAAAGCTCGCCTGCACCGTGTGTAATGCCTGTGCTCGATATGAAATTTGTGCACCCCCATCGCTTCGCCAAGTACGCCAAATTGCAGAATGCCACCGTACTCCTATACACACCCAATGATGCCCTCGAAGAATGAGAAAATATATTTGCCGCCACCTCCGAACCTCCGCCAGATGCCGACCCCACTAATTCCCCAGACACTCCCCCCAATAAATCAACTCCTGCCGATTCTACTCCGCCTTCAGACCCCGCTGACAAAATTCCTCCAAAATATCAACAATTCACCTCCATCTTCTCGCCTGTAGAGGCAGAAGCTCTCCCCCCGCATCACGATTATGACGTTAAGATCGAAATTGAAGAAGGGAAGACTCCGCCCTTCGGACCTCTCTATTCACTCGGACAAGAAGAACACGTGGTTCTTTTCGATTACATCGAACAGCACCTCAAGAAAGGCTGGATTTGACGCTCCACTTCCCCTTGCGCCGCCCCCGTTCTCTTCATCCCCAAAGCCAATGGCAAGCTACGGCTCTGCGTCGACTACCGAGGCCTCAACTCTATCACCAAAAAAAATCATTACCCCCTTCCTCTTATCAACGACCTCCTCAATCGCGTACAAGGCTGTAAAGTCTTCACCAAAATTGACCTCACCAGCGCCTTCAATCTCATACAAGTTGCCAATGGAGACGAATGGAAAACAGCTTTCCACACTCCATTTGGACTATTTGAATACCTAGTCATGCCATTTGGTCTAGCCAACGCTCCCGCCACCTTCCAAGCATACATTCAAGACGCCCTCCGCGACCTCCTCAACGTTGTCTGTGTTGTCTATCTTGATGACATCCTCATATTCTCAAGAAATCAGGAGGAACACGATGTCCACGTCGGACTTGTCTTCGAGCGTCTACAGAAACATGGCCTTTTTGCAAACATTGACAAATGCGAATTCGATCGCTCCGAGGTTGCTTACTTCGGTTTCCTCATCTCCGCCAAGGGCGTCCGCATGCACCCTAGCAAACTCAGCACCATTCTTGATCACCAGAACTACAAGGTTAAATTAATTTTTTGCCCTATTTTGCCAAACAAAATTATGGAATAGGGGGTCAAAAATTATGTGATGGCCATTCCAAAAATGTCAAAAAGACCTGGGGCAGCAAGGGGAGGGGGGGTATAAAGTCACAATTTTGTGCACCATGTTGCAATTATAGCAATTAATGCCAGTATAAATGCACAATTACACAGGTTAATTTGAAATTATGTGGAAATTAAGCCCCAGAGAAGATTAATGGAAGTACTAAATGTGCCATGATATCACAATTATCTGCAATAATGTTGGGATTAATCATACTGTGAAGGGATGGTCTGAGAATTGAGCTTCCCGGGGGGATCCAGGGCACACTGAGGGCCCTTTTCCCAGCCACAGATTTGAGGTATAATGTGTATAATTCCAGGATTACTAGGTTAATTCAAAGATTATAAGGGATAATCTTGGGATAATGGCAGAATCAATGCTGGAAATTCCATTTTTGTGGTGGGAAATCCAAAGATTATACAGATAATGCCAGGCAAAAAATTAATTTAACCTCGTAGGTGGACTCAGCAGAAGGTTCCCATTGGCCATTGCCACACACGCAGCCACCTCCACCTGCACAGCCATCTCAACCGAGATGACACCTCACCTCACCTCACTAAGGTGGAGGCAGGGAACGTGGCTGCACCTGACCAATCGGAAGAGACCCTGGTCACATGATGGAACACATGACCAGCCTATTAATAGCAATGGCACACCTCATGGTTACACACGTGCCTTTTCACATGCCAACCGTTATCACACACTAGCACACATACCACTAGACACATCACAGTAGCATAGCCACAACGTGATATAAGCAAGAGGCTGCACGTGAGAGGAAACCTCCAAGCAGCCTCCTAAGTCTAGTCTCTCGAATACTAGTCTCTCCCCTTGAGAATGCGCCTTGTCAGCCAGTGAGTACCCCCAAAGGGACTCCCTGTGACACCTGCCCTGCATCTAAAGAGGTTTTTTTTCTCTCTCTTTTTCACCTTTCCCGCACTGTCAAATAAGTTATAGTCTCTCATAGACAGGTCCATAGGTACCATGCTGCCACCTCCAAACCCCAACACCAGGACCCTGGTTTATGCTTATCAATGTCCGATCCCAAAATGGAAAAAATCAGTGCAAAAACATAATACATTAGCCCTTTTCACATATTTTCGGCCTCGGACCTTAGGCAATTTTTTGCCCTTTTTTCAGTGATCCGGCATCAGGGCTTGCTCCAGACTACCCCATTTTGATTTTTTTTGGCATTTCAGCACCACTTTAGCCCGTTTTTGCATGTTTTTTTTGCCCGAAACCAGATTTTTTCGGACTTTTCTGCATCAGACATCAAGGAATTTTGTAATTTTCAGCCTCATACCTCTGGCCATTTTGAGGCCATTTTTCGGACTTTTCTGCATCAGACATTGGGCATTTTTTGGCAAAAAACATACTTTTCAGCATGTAACATCCCCTAGTATAAACCAGGGTCCTCCAACACCCCAATGCCCACTTAAGCATCCTTGTGCCACAAGGACAGGGATGAAGACGGTGAGCAACTAGTCTGCTCTTTTTGCAGACCGGAGACTGGCAACTCGACTTGCGACCTGTTCATGGCACGACCCTGGTTAATGCTTATCAATGTCCAATCCCAAGATGGCAAAAATCGGTGCAAAAATAGCAAAAAAATCAGTGCAAAAACATAATACATGGACCCTTCTTGTGTATTCTCAGCCTCGGACCTTCAGAAATTTTTGGCCCTTTTTTCGGTGATCCAGCATCGCACCTCACTGCAAGACTACCCTATTTTAATTTTTTCTGGCATCCAGGTGCCATTTTAGCCCTTTTTGGCACTTTTTTTTGCCCAAAACCAGATTTTTTCAGACTTTTCTGCATCAGACATCAAGGATTTTTGCCATTTCCGGCCTCAGACCTCCAGCCATTTTTAGGCCATTTTTCGGACTTTTCTGCATCGGACATTGGGCATTTTTTGACAAAAAATGTACTTTCCAGCATGTAACATCCCCTAGCATAAACCAGGGTCCTTTCACGGCTCTAGTCATATGCTACAGCCTTTCCTGATGTCTCTGCAGTGTCTCTGCTGCCCCCCCTCCACACAAGCTAAGCGTCACCCAGTCACCATGCTCAATCCTCCATGCACTTTTGTCCACGTGCCATCATGTGAGGCCACGTGTGTGTTATCATTGCTGTTCCTTCCAATGGCGGATTCCACACTCAGCGCCCACACTAGCGTCAAGTCAGTGCACCATCTCCCCTATGTATATATCCATGTAGCTACTACATTAATATCATTTATTATCCTCCATCATATCTGTGTGAACCAGACCCAAAAATCTGAATGCACAGAACCAGCAGCCCAGCTACTGCATATAATTGCTGACAAAGTGGCTGGTGACCTGAGTAGGAGGTTTCCTTGATGTCTGATGGTGCTTGGCACACATGTCAGGCTAAGGTTCACCAAAACCTCAGCCTGATATTGGACCATTTTTGTCCCTGTGATATTCAAAAAAGCCTCGCCCTGAGCTCATATTGATATTTTTTTTGAGAGAGGGGCCACATATCAGGGAAATGTTTTGATGGATCCAGTGTGTAAAGTGGGTCCTTGACTATGCTAAATGGCTGCTTGGATACCACACATTGCAGAGCAATGAGGGCGCAGAGGACCCCAGAAAGCCCTAGGAAATCTCATATGCTAGATCTCCTAATTTTAGGGAAAAAATTCAGATGTCTGATGCTGGAAAGTCTAAAAATGGTGCAATTTTGGGCAGAGGTCTGAGGACTAAAATGGCAAAAATGGCCCATGTCTTATGCCAGAAAGTCTAAAATGCTTAGAAATGGGGGAAAAAATCCCAAAAAATGAAAAAAGGTTAGTCTGGAGCAATGTCTGATCCCAAAACTCCAAAAATTTGCACAAAAAATTGACAATGTCTGAGGACTAAATTTAGGAAATTGGCTAATGTTATATGCCCCTGAGCCGAAATTTGGCTTTATTTGGTACCGATTTTTTCCATTTTTGGATCGGACATATATTAGGGCTTTTGGGGGTCCTGGGCGCAGTGGTGCGCTGGAGTGTACGTGATTGGCAGGGTCTTATTGTCCTGTTCGACCTTTTTGGGCTCAGAACCCTTGCAGTTTTTGGCGCCATTATTCAGGTTGTGTGTGCCCCCACTTGTTTTCTCCTATCATCAGTGGTGTGTGTGGGGTTTGTTGGGCTCGAATTTGCATGTAAAATATGTTTTGGTCTGCCTTCTTTGTAAACGCGATCAATTGATACATTGTAGTGGTTATAGCAAGGAGCCATCCACGACAACTGGGCTTCCTCTGCAACATGCAAGAAGCAGTTAACTTTACTATTAGAATAATAATTAGATAATACTCAGAATCATGTCATCGGACAAGGATTCATGTATTAACTATAGTATAATACTTAGAGTTATGTCATCGGACAATAATCAAGTATTTACTCAGCATTATTAGTAAACCAAACATTATGTAATACAAGCAGAAGCGTCCAGAGCAATATCTGTAAATATTGAATCCGCTTTAGGATTGTACAGCCTTGGTATATTGGCTCCTAATCGGATCGCACAGCCTTCTAATATTGCGGTACCGATTGTCCAGATACAGTTGCATAGCCTCCAGGAACGGAACCGATCGGAACCGGCTAATTAGACAGATTGAGCGCAGACCCTTGCAAAGGCTTTAAAGGTTAATTACCACTTCCGACTCAACACCAGAAGTGTGCAGGAGGTTTATGAGTATGTACCTTAGGTTAGCTTTAGATAGGAAATGCTCGGTACTGCTCGGTACCGCTCGGTACCTTAAGGCACCGATAGGCACCGATCGGAACCGATGAGTCATGTCCTATAAGCAGTAATTATAGACAGATAAGGAAGTATATACTAGATATGTAGTTTTCCGCTCACAATGTACATAGACACAAACAGGCTTTGGGAAAGGTATAAAAAGGAGCCCTCTGGGATCCTCCAAGTCCCCTCAGTCTTCTCAGCACACTCATCTTCTCCTCTACCGAGCGGTCCAAGAGAAATCCACTGCACTACAGTAAGTAGTCTATTGTAAATACATCTTGCGATAGTATCAAGTAATCAATATATCGGTTATAACTTTATTATTTACAATCTCAATGCAGAAAAGCTCAAGGGACAAACTATTAATCTTGCTGTCATCCCAGTTCCAGACATCCAGATCCATTGCAAACTTGGCCCTTCTGTATTTCTTTTTCTTTGGCTCGAGAGTGACAACCGGAGTTGACAAGCGCCACTTTGAGCTAGCTGTGCTAGCTTGTGAGTTACTATTGCTGCCAGCTGGCATCCTGACTCGAAGACATCTTGGCGGGGAAGATACAGTAGCGATGCTCTCTGAGACACCAAAGTGCTGTGATTGATAATCCGTATTGTATTACAAATACTATTGGCACAGGTAACCCGTAGAATCGTCATCGCACCCGCGCCCCACCCGTTGGTTATGTAACGGGTAAAAGCAGGTATGGGTAAAGCGCGGGTGCCCACCCGATGGGTGAGAGGCAGGTGCAGCTGCGGGTCACCCGGGTAACACCCCACCCATGCTTGTCCCTACCAGAGATGTTGATGACTGGCAAGGAGAACATGTCTGTGGCCATTTTTCAGAGAAACATCCCACTTTTTGTACATAGTGGCTGACAAGACCCTCTACCACACAAGTGGTATTGAGAATAAACAGTACTTCACGGACACTAGACCAACAAAAAGTGAGTAGAAGGGGGTAAACAGAAACAGAAACAGTTGGGTGGATAGGGAGAGGTAATGGTGATAACGATGAACGATGAGCGAGTGGTGAAATCCGGGGGGGAGAGGGTGGAAGATGCAACATGCAGTATGTAGAATATTTACCGGTGGAAGGGATACAGTTTAAAAAGCGAACTACGAAGTACTTGAATTGACGGACGGATAGACGTGAGCGAGTGGGTGGCCGCGGCACCGATGACACCCACAATACCATCATTAATTGTGTCATCGTCATTCATATAAACCAAAAGAAAAAGAAAAGGGTAATTAAGAGACTAAGAAAGATCAAAGAATGGAGAGGTGGGGCGACAGAAAGATACTACAGTACGTGACTTGTAAATCGTGTATTGCCGTCTGAGAGGCATGGGGCCGTTAAATATCATACAGACGGGACGACCTCGGGGCTCAGACAGCGTGCGATTCTTCATGAGACATCAGCTTGGCGCGGGAGATGGCGTGTTGCGAGTGCGGCACACCCGTTGCGTCGGCGTGGGTATTGCTGTTGTTGTTAGAGCGGGAGGAGGACGACATGGCAGCAACGGCCCATCCTCTGAAGGCGAGGATCCCCATGCACCACGTGAAGATGAAGCAAATGACTGCCACGACGAGGTTCAAGTGCATCATGATATCAGCTATTCAGAGAACGGAAGTCAGCTCAAAGCATTGCATGTGAGAAGAGTAGAAAAGAACCCACCATGGCCCCTGCGCATGGCAGCAAATCCAATCTGCTCCGTACTCAAAATAAACGTGAACCCCCCACACGCCAAAAAGAAACTCGCCAACGCCTCCGTCGGCGGCCGACTCGGCAGCACCGATCGTGGCGGCCTCAACCACAAGAAGAAGTACGTGAAGAACCGCAAGACCGCGAACGCGAGGAGGAGGTATCCCCACAGGGCATGGATCTGCACCTGGAAGAGGTAGGTCTGGTGGTGCGCGGACATCGCTGCGCCCGTGACGCCGATGACGAGCGCGGGGAAGGGGTTGAAGCTGCCTAGGGCGCTTGCGGGCTGCGGGATCTGCTCGCGCGCGCGTCCGTCGGCGTGCACGGCGGGGGCGGAGAGGAGGCGCCGGATGAGCCCTGACTCGAGGCCCATTCCGACGAGTCCGGCGAACCAGAACCTAATACAGCACAAGTCAGGTCAGCACGAGCGAGGGAAAAGATTAATCGGGTTCTTCGAAGGAGACGCACATGACGGCAATACTGATATGCTGGACCTGCTTCGTCGTGTACGGGCTCCCAGGCTCGGCACCAAAGCGCTCCATCCAAGTGTTCGTGACGCCGTAGAGGAAGATCAGGGAGCTCTCGACCATCTCCGCGGAGGGAGGCTGGCGGCGGCGCACGGTGTGCGGGAGACGGTTCCAGGCCCAGCCGAGATCGGCAAAGGCGCCGAGATAGCGAGCAAATGTGAGGACGCCGTACAGGAGGAATATGCTACCCTCTGTGGGAATATGAAAAAGAGCAAAGGGAGCAGGAGTGAGGAGCAGGAAGAAGTGATGTGTCAGGGTTCTGAAACAAAGAAAAGAATAAAGGTGAGTGGTGGCGTACTGATAAGATGGGCCATGCAGCCGTTGATGTAGTTGCCCCTGCAGATGCCGGTGTACACAGTTGCGCCGCTTAGGACGAGGGTATAGGCGTAGACGACCAGGACGCGCTCGGTAATATCGAAGAGCAGGGTCCCAAGGCGCTGGAGACGCGAGGCAGGGGGAGCAGCAGCCGCGCGCGGCTCAGGCGAGTCGGTGCGTGTGGGAGAGTGGACGCTGGGGTCGCGCAGAGTGGATTCTGAGAGACCGGAGAAGCGCCGCATGGGAATCTCGCGCTCGTAGAACGTGGTAGCCGTCCGAGGAGACTCGGTGACTTCCTCGTTGGCCCAGTCGGAGGATTCGTAGAGGATTTCGCCGGGGCGGAGGGGCTCGTCGAAGTGAGCGTGACGCGGGGTAGAGGAGGTCGGTGAGTGGTCGGAGTCATCGTATTCGTCAGGGGTCTGGACGAGGCCGTCGTACTCAAAGTCCCGGGCCAGGAAGAGCGGCTCTTTTGCAGCAACAATAGAATCCCATGCGCCTCGAAGTGTGATTGGACGGGTATTCGTGAAATAGGAAAATGCGCGGCGGATGAGGTGGACGGCGTCGACGACGGAGAGGGCGATGACGACAAGGAGGGCAATATAGCCGGATTTGCCGTGGACTGAACCTTGGTATCTGCGGGAGATTAGATTAGGAACCAAACAAAGGAGGCCAAAAAAGTCGGATGCGGATGGCAGTGAAGGCGAAAATGACGCACAGATTGGGAGTCAGCTTGTTATAGAGGGTGGCAGAGAAGGAGCCGACGAGGAGAAAGGCGTTGAAGGCAACCTGGGCGAGCCAGCGGAGGGGATGCTTCGCGGCGCGCAGGACAATGGCTGATTTTTCAAGATATGAGATAAGATAGGAAGTCTCGGAAACTGTAGTGCTTACTGATAGGCAGGAATACAAAAAAGGCTAGGGACATGCCGAGGACATGGAAGAGCATGAGGGCGGGCCAGGTGCCCTCGTCGTGGGGGTGGTCGCCCTCAAAGTCGTGGGACCAGTAGGAGGGCGGGTCGGGGGCGTGGTGGAGGAGAACCTCGGTCTCGTTGAGCTGGAGGAGGGGCGCGGCATGGGAGTTGTGCGCGCTGTGCTCGTCAAGCTGGGTCATGTGACTGGTGCTGGCGTTGGCCATGGCGTGGTGGTCATGGTGGGCGTCGTGGGTGTCGTCTCGGGGCTGCAGGCGGGGGGCGGCGAGGGCGAAGGCGGCGGTGGCAGCGAGGATTAGTAACCGACGCATGGCTGGCGAGGAGGACGGGGAGGAGGACGGTGGCCAGCTGCCATTTAAGTTAACGAAGGGCAGATATAATATTACCGGGCAGGTGCGCGGCCGATTGCTGACCAAGCGGGCTCATTAGTAACCCTGATTTCCTCGTTTGTTTGCTCGGCCAGCTGCGTCATCCCATTTACATCCGCGGCCTGTGCCCTCCGCTATCTCCCCCGCCCCTGCAGCCTCGGCCCTGCTTCTACCTGTCTGAGCATCCGTGTAGTCCCTCCGCAAAAAGACCTCCAAACTCCTCGGTGCACGGCGTCGCTTACGAGGAAGTAGCTGCTCGCAACGCACAATACTTTTGTCGCCCGCGGTCCTGGAAATTCCCAAGGTCCCAGCCCGCTACGACGCCCCCCGAGACACCCACGAACCACGCAATAAAACCCAATAAATGCTATACGTTACCCCCAACCCAGGTATTCAGAATTTGGGCCCTTGCTCCCGGCTCCGGGTTTCCTTTTTCATCGGGCACTGCGTCCTTATCGCATCACTCAGCGCCTGCTTCGTAATGTCGCCCCCTTTCAACGTCCACTGAGTCGCCTTGAGTCACGCCTCATGGTCTCAACAAGGTCGTCCAGGTCACGCGTACTCCCAGCCCTGGCTCCTCCACCTCCATTTGTATGCCACTGACTCACCTCCACCCCGACAACCCTTCCGCCGAGCTCGCAGCATATAAATCCTGTCACGGCGCCCAATACCATGTCTACCTGCGCTTGCCTCATCAGGAAACCTTCGTCTTCCCCAGATCCCATCTTCACTCTCCTTGGCCCGTGGCCATGAACTCCACAGAACCCAGATGGTGTCCAGATGACTGACGAACTGCGCATCTTCCATACAAGCCTCCCGGGCTAAGCTATCTGTTTGTAGATCGTCCTTGAAATGGAATCTACGGCAGTACTCTTGACAATAGATCCTCGGCCTAAGCATCCCCATTTGTAGATAATCTTTCTAGGGTGCAATCTACGGCAATCTTGCCAATCTTGCCGCTTTGCTGTCCTATCTCCGACGTGCGTGCCGATGCTCGAAATTTTTTCGCAGCGGAGAGGTACGATCAGGAGCCGGGCTTCGACAGTCAATGATCTGCGGCGCGCGCTACTCCTAAGTATCAACCCCCGCGCCTCTACGTGCGTGGGGCTCGCAGTCGCGCACAGGTTCAACAGACATCGCCTGTCAGTCATGTCAATCAGACACCACACCACGCCGAGCCGCACCTTCTGTTTACTTCAGGAAAACCACCGTACCTGCCATCCGTTTTCACTCGCCTTGGCTGCTTGAAATCATGGCACCCATATATAACTGCCGAACTGCGTACAAGGCTGCCAGCGCAGTACGGCCTCACTCACTAGGTAATACTTCAAATCCAGCGGTTAACGTTCAGTCCTTGGTTCGAGGCCGCTCGTGGACTTTGAGCACCCATAGTCGTGTCTCAATGCGCGACCATCCTCTTCAAGCAAGGCCAGTTAAGATGGAGCCCAGGGCCGTAGATGACTGAAAGACTGCGGCCTGCGTAGAAGGCTTTTTACGTAGCACACCCCCATTCACTCGCAAGTATTCGTACATAAAGCCGAAACTCGAGTTTCATGCTCGAGCTGGCTCAGTCTTGGTTCGAATCCGTTCACCGCGGACTTGGGTATCATGGTCGCGTCCTAGGGCATAATGCATAATGCATAATGCGCAACCCCATCGCTTTGGCTAGTTGACGTGATGCCCATGGACGATCGGCGAGCTGCGCGCAACGCTTTTGGCGCAGCAGCGGCAGCTTATCTTCATCGACATTCGCAGATGAAGCCATTTGAAGCTCAACTTTGGTCTGGAGCCTTTCATGAGTCTGAATATTACTGCGCCGTACGGCACGGTATTAATTGCGTTTAGCCCATCGGTCTATTGGTCTGTCACGAAATGAAGCTAAATGGTAGCCTCGAACTCGGATAATAAACACTCTTCCACCATTCTACGTATTTCCAATGTGCGGGAGAAGGGCTTCTTTATTAGATAGAGAAAAAGGCAGCACGGCAACAAAAAGATGATCCTCTTCGGCGGCTACGTGCGATCAAACCCGCGGCGCGTCGACCAAGTTACCGCCGAGGTTGTCCGGTAGCGCGAGGTGGGGGTCCACCTCCGACTTGAGCCGCCCGCCAAACAGCACGGGCCCATTTTGCAAGCGGAACTGGTCGATCCGCTTTTCGACTTCCGGGCCTATAATACAAATGATAAATATGAGCGCCGAGGTTGATTGAAGAGACGCGAGGGTGCGATACGCACGGAAGTGGCGAAGGAGACCTTGGATTGGCCATGCAGCGGCGTCACCGAGCGCGCAGATGGTTCGGCCTTCAACTTGTTTGCTGCGCGCGTAGAAATCGTAGAAATTATGTCACCACCCTCCAGGAAATTTGAGCTTGAGATTAAACTCACGTGAGCTCGTAGAGCATGTCGATCTCCCGCTGGTGCCCGCGGCCCTCCACAAATCGGTCCATCATGTTCATCATCCATGTCGTGCCCTCGCGGCACGGCGTGCACTGGCCGCAGGATTCATGTTTATAAAACTGTGCATACGTAGAGGCGATAAGCCATCCATTTCTCAGCGTCGGGATAATTGGTTAATGGACGTACGTGGGCGAAGCGGGCGATGGCAGCGACGATGTCGGTGCTCTTGTCCATGACAATCACGGCACCTGTGCCAAGACCGGACCCGGCGTCCTTGAGCGAGTCGTAGTCCATCCTGAACCCAACCAGACGCACTTCAGACCATGAAAATAACTCGAACGCAGATACACCTGTACTCACAGCACTTCGCCGCAATCCTTGATGGGCAGCACGGGCACAGAGCTCCCTCCGGGGATAATACCAAGCAAGTTATCCCACCCCCCACGCACACCCCCGCAGTGCTTCTCGATCAAATCCTTGAGCGGAATGCTCATCTCATCCTCAACCACACACGGATTATTCACGTGCCCGCTGATGCAAAACACCTTCGTCCCCTGGTTCCGCTCGCGCCCGAACCCTGCGAACCAGCTCCCACCGCGCCGGCAGATGGTCGGGGCGACCGCGACGGTCTCAACGTTGGCGACGGTCGTCGGGCACCCGAAAAGTCCGACGTCGGCAGGGAAGGGCGGCTTCAGGCGCGGCTTGCCCTGCTTGCCCTCGATGGACTCGATCAGCGCCGTTTCTTCGCCGCAAATGTACGCGCCGGCGCCCCGGTGTAGGTAGACATCGAAGCCGTAGCCAGACCCACACGCGTCGGGCCCGATGAGCCCCGCTTTGTACGCCTCGGTGATCGCTTGTTGAACGTGGTTCGCCTCTTGTACGAATTCGCCGCGAATGTAGATGTAGGCTGTATGTAGAGTCAGTATGATTCATCTCTGATTTTTAACGGAAGGGGAACGACTCGCCCGCCGTGGCGTTCATGGCCCTGCCCGCGACGAGACAACCTTCGACGAGCTTGTGCGGGTCACCACGCATAATCTCACGGTCCTTGCATGTCCCCGGTTCACCTTCATCTGCATTCACAACGAGGTAGCGAGGCCTATCGCGTACCACGTAATTCAGTCATCCAAAAATATATTAGAAATCGACGCAAGTACGAACGCACCTGGGATCCTTTTCCCAACCAGGTTTGTTCATAAAGCTCCACTTGAGCCCACTCGGAAATCCTGCACCTCCACGGCCCCGGAGCCCCGAATCTTTGATAGATTGGATAATCCACGAGTCACCCTTCGCGAGGATATCCTTTGTACGGTGCCAGTCCCCTCGTGACTATTGCGCGTTTTTTTGAACTCCAGTAAATACCTTGTTTGTCCACAGAAAACGCAAAGTGCAGAAGGGGAAAAAGCCACACCTGCGCGCCCTTGAGACCATGGTCGTGCTTGCAGTAGAGATTGGTGAAGATACGATCCTGGTCCTTGAGGCCGCCGTATCTTCGCACGGGTGGGTCTTGCACTGTTGCAAAAGAACGACTAATTATGTGCCTCGACCGCATCAGCCCTATTAATCACGAGATTAAGCATTGTAGTGAAATATTCTCAGTCGCGCCGGAGCGGGGGAGAGAGGACGAACCAGAGGGGCCGGCGAGCGAGCGCGAGGAGACGGACATCATCGTGATGGACGACGGTTGTCGGTTGTGTGCAGCGTGAGACGCAAGACGCGGCGCTGGCCAACGGCGTTGACCGGATTACGGAAGCCGGCCCTAAAGCAGGTTGCGCATAGGGTTAGGGTTAGCCTGGCCTCACGGCCATGGCTGCTTACATAAGACATTCCCGCTCCTCCTTCTTTCACCATCCGAGTGACTTCCGAAATTCTGGCATCAAGGAGCAAGCTCTTGGCAGCGAAATTACAGCTGGCCATGGGAATATTCGCCGGCTCACACTACGGATTTTTTGCAGCTCTCTTTCTACAAAAAAGGGCTTCCTCACTAGATCTGCGCTCTCAGGCTTGAATGGCTTTGAACTCCTGGTGGCCATTGACTATCCAAGTTGCTGACAGTATACTTGGGCGCGGGATATCTGCGCTGGCAAGGACTTATAGTGCTGTGCAGCTCGCCTTATTTTCTATTCCCCGAATAAGCGAAGGTAATGACGAACCCACCTAAGACATATATTAGGTAGACTTTAAAGATCCGAGCACCAACTTCCAAGATGAAGCACTTCTATATGCCGTGACGTGGAGGAGTATAAAGTACCCACAGTCCTTCTCCAGTCCCCTTCGAATTCTGCTCCTCAGAAAAGCCCATCGACTGCGTGTTTCTTTCTTTCCCTTCTTCCACGACTACCCCTCTGCGAGTTTGCAAGGCCTTTGCGAGTCTGCAAGATGCGCCTTTCTTCTGTTGCTCTTGTTTCGAGTCTGTTCACGTCAGTTTGCGATGTCACTATCGCAGCGCTCGCCAGTGCTGACTTTTTTACTTGAAGGGCATCTCTCGCGGCGCCGCTTGAGAAGCGGGCGTTCAAGGGAAGTGCGACTTGGGCGTACACCAACGCCATCGGTGCATGTGGAACCTCGAGGTCTGTATAGCTAGTCTCCCGCATATACCTCTTCCTTCTGGCTAACTGGCGCGCTCACAGCCCAAACGATGTGCTCGGTGTTATGGTCTCCGAGGCGATGTTTGATGCCTACCCAGGTGCCACCGACAACCCGAATGAAAAGTTAGTCGCTATCTACAACCTACAGGACATCCCATCTTATGAAAGATGATCCTTTTCATAGTCCCATTTGCGGAGCAACGATCACCGCTAAATTCTGCGGCAATACCGTGACGGCCAAGGTCGTGGACATGTCCTCTGACGGCGACGAGGACCTTATCTTTAGCGTGAGTCGCCTCTCCTCCCATTATCTCACCATCCCGTGGGGGTTCCTGATGTCCCGTGCCTGTGTAGCCCGCTGCATTCAAGGCGATCACGAAAGGAATGAAAATCAATTCTGGTATCGGCCTCGATATTGGATCGTTCAAGTATGTGTCTTGGGACTTCGACGACGCTGCAGTCGATCCTATCATCGACATAAGCCCGGACGCGGATCCAGAAGACCCAGATGTCGATCCAGATGCCGACCCGGATGCCGACCCAGACGCAGACCCAGATGTCGATCCAGACGTAGACCCAGAAGTGGACCCAGATGTTGACCCGGATGTTGACCCAGAAGAGGACCCAGACGTTGACCCGGAAGATCCAGAGTTGTTCCCAGAGGAGAAGTAATCTCCTGCCTCACAACTTCAAGCTCTGCACTACGCAGTATTCTCTCAAGCGTAGTTTTTGGACATTTCTTTTCAAGGCGACGGACATCTTTATTTCATGTACTTAAGCATCCTACCTGGACAGTCGCCATTCGTATGCATATCTCATCCCGCGTGTCCCCCCTCCCCTCCATCAATATCCCATGAGAACCGAATAATGCTCAAGTGACTTGCTCACCGGTCCAATCTTTTCAGATGAGTTCGCTGCGCGAAATGGTCACGGAATGATGCCTTTCATAATACGCAAAAGACAGCTTTATATTTCTAATCCGGTGTACACGTCTTTGAGTCTACATGTGTCCGTGAATACTTAGATGATCTACTTCGAGGCTAAGAGGGACCGGCCGGTCATTTCTGCAAACGTATAACGGATCAGACTTGACGGGGTGCTTCATGAGACTGAAACACGTACCATGGGGCTTAGGAAGACCCTAGAGGATTACACGATTAAAAAAGTGAACACGGAGCCGACTACACGTGCAGAGCGCAGATACGTACGAGAACTTCTAGAACAGTGGGCGCGACATCGCACAGCGCACCAGGCTCCTCATCGTCGGCGTCTTTCTTGAACTTGAACGAGTTATCGCCCTTTTTGCGAATGATGAACGGAACAGGGTTGGTCGTATGGGCGGTGTGCGGGTTGCCCGTGTCGGGATTTATCATTTGTTCCGCATTCCCGTGGTCGGCCGTGATGAGAAGGACATAACCTGCTTCGGCGCATGCTTGCGCGACGGTTCCGACGGCTTTATCGGTAGCAGAGATGGCTTTGGTAGCGGCATCGAGTATTCCCGTATGGCCGACCTTCGTGATAATACGATTATAAGCTCGTCCTTTCTTTAAGTAAAGCCGAGGGACAGAAGAGACGCACCATGTCCGGAGGTGCAAAGTTGCACATGACAAACTCGTACTCGTTGGACTTGACAACTTCCGCAACTTTGTCCGCGACGCTCTGGACGCTCATCTCGGGCTGCTTGTCGTAGGTGGGAACTTTGGGACTCGGAATCATATGGCGGACTTCACCCGGGAACTGTTTCTCAACGCCGCCGTTGAAAAAGAAAGTCACATGTGCGTATTTCTCCGTTTCTATAATTTCGGTTGGGTGAGTCGATTATTGTGTGATAACAACAGAGCGGCGAGGACTAACCGGCGATGTGGCATTGCTTGATGTCATGGCTGCCTAACCACTCGGCGAGAACATTGGTCATTGGCTGCGGCGGGAAGGCGACAGCGAAGGGGAACTCGGCATTGTACCTTGACATCGTGGTGATGTTCTACCACCGTATGTTTAGCTATATATACCTGTACTGTTGGAAAGGACGCTTACAAGGTTCTTTGGTACGTCCACCTCCATTGGTTTCGGTTCGAGTCCGAGGACGGAGGTAATCTCGCGCACACGATCAGATCGATAGTTGAAGAAAAACAGCGTGTCTCCATCTTTATGAAAGTGCATGTTTAGACGCAGTATTGAACGGAAGTGATTCGGGACAGACCTTTGATTCTTCCCCCCTCTCCAAGAATGATGGGTTTCAAAAACTCGTCCGTCTCGTCCTTCTTGTAACGTTCTTCGACGGTGGCTACGATGTCGTTGGACTTTTCTCCTTCTCCCTTGACAAGCCCATCGACGGCGATTTTGACTCGCTCCCAGCGCTTGTCCCGATCCATAGCGTAGTACCTCCCAACGACGGTAGCCAGTTCGCCGTAGTTTTCCTTTTCCATGAAACCAAGAAGATCTTTCAGGTATCCCGCAGCGGACCGGGGCGCGGTATCGCGTCCGTCCCCGAAGAAATGAACATATGTGTGGGGTACATCGAGGGATTTGGCGGTTTCGAGGAGCGCGTAAAGGTGGTTGATATGAGAGTGAACACCACCATCGGAGATCTATCGAGGGATGTTAGTACGAGACCCTAGGTGATACCGAAAAGGGCTCACAAGGCCGAGGAGGTGCAGTCTGCCGTTACCCTGTTTAGCGCGATTGAAGCTGTCGACGATGACGGGCTCCTTGTGGAAATGGCGCTTTTTGATGCTCTGGTCGATGCGGACGATGTCCTGCCAGACGACACGACCGGCACCACAGTTCAAATGTCTTTCTCATACTCTGGTGAGTTTCAAGGCGGGTGGATATAAAGTGGTCGAGGTGCTTACCCGACTTCCGAGTTACCCATGAGCCCGTCGCTCAGGCCAACCGAGAGACCGTGAGCGCTGATAAGACGCACATCGCCCTCTTTTCCGAGGGAATCCATGTTGGTCGTATCAGCGGCGCGGATGGCATTTCCTTCTTCGAGATCGGAGTGGCCCCAGCCATCGTGGACGCTGTTGGGTGGTGAGATGAAGCTCAGAGGATAGCGAGAGACAGGACGTACATGAGGCAGACTTTGTTCGTTACCTGGACCATAATGTAAGGACGAGGGGGAGGAGATGGGGGGAAATAACAAAAATCGGGCAAGTTATATGGATCCTGATTGCAATCTTACTTTGCGCCGATAACCGCCTTGATGCCACAGATCTTCCCACTCTCCATCGTCCGAGGCGACGACGGCCAGGCTCAACGCGGCTCCACGCCCAGTCGGCCGACTGGCTCTCCCAGCGCACTCTACCGTGTTGACTCTACTTTCGGCCGCATGATTCTACTTAACTTCTAGCTAAACAACTTCTGCCAGATGCCGAGTTCCTACTGCCTATTTGCAACATCATCTACATCTTTGGCAGTACCTGAGTACATATCCAAGAGCGTCTGGCGCTACCACGCTTTCTATGGCTACCTCTACGGGTAGTCCAGGTAGGTTTTATGTTTCGAAAGACATACCGCCAATATGAGATCGCGACCTGCAAGCCACGGCCGCCACAGCCCACCACCACCACTGGTATTTTGCGATGGGTGGCCGATGTGGCAACCGATGCCTTGAGAAACCGCGGAACCTTTTCCGTTGTTTTGAGAGATATTGATTGTTATACCGCTTATCGCAAAATATCGTAGTGGATGCCTGTCTGTGACCGCAAGTACAGGCTACTGTTTTATCGCCCGCTTTATACTACTGCTGGGGCGTTACGTGGAACTCTAACCTGTACTACGCGATCTGCCAGATCTAGACCGTGAACCTACGAAACACTCCCAAACCCAAAGGACTTGGCTTGGGATTGGGTTAGGCTAAACCCAACAGCCATGCTTTGGCCGCCATGATCCATTTGCTCTATGCAGTATTGAGCGACGTATGCCATCCGAAGAATTTCGTGTAAGTATTTTATGTTGCCTGACTTGTTTCGCTACTGGAAGACAAGCTCATAGCGTCAGAAGGACATATCCATACCCCGCAGAGTTGCTTCAATGTGTGATGATGAACTCACGAGAACCCATTTCTCTACGATAGCAGCACTCGCCAAACTCCTGACTATGGCCAGCCTACGCTTCAAATAACTCGAAGGAGAGTCGCTTTTTGCCCCGCTCAGGCGAGCCAGAGCCGTCAAGCTGCGAGTACGTAGTCGCACGGTGTTTCCCATCCCCGTACAACCGCGCCTCCAGATGCGGGAGGTAGAGAAACTTGGAGATATTGGCTAGGGTTCGCGACGGTTGTGGGGCACTTAGGTTCTTCCGCCGGCACGCCTCCAAGCGCGTCTGCTGGGACACTGTTTGGCGCCACCCTCGTATTTCCTGCCTTGGAATTCATTCCGCGCTCCCTGGATCCCACCCGAGTTGCGTGTGGAGGTTGAGCGAGATGCTCGTGTGAGATTTGGAAGAGTCGATGTAGTGTAGTAGATAAGTGGTTCATTTCACTGAAGGGAGACATGCCATGACCCCGTGTCACTCAACGCCACTGTGTCCTCAAGAGACCGAGTGTTAAGTTATCTCTCGCGAATCTCAATACTTCAGCAGAAGAGAACATGAGATATATACAGACGTTGATGCATGAGTTACAAATATCGGGAAGGCTCAAATAACAAATCAGTGTCACAGTAACAATGTTCCCCACTGCCGGCCTATGCTGCGCCCTCGACTCTTTTCTTCGCCTGCTTCGGACCCGTCAGACTCTTGTGGATAAACGGCAACACACCTCCTCCAGCAATAGTCGCCTTCACAAGCATATCAAGCTCTTCGTCTCCACGAATGGCGAGCTGAAGATGGCGTGGGGTGATACGCTTTACTCGCAGATCCTTCGATGCATTGCCTAAAGACTCGCTTAGCTTGGAGAACAAAGGATGATATGAGTGATCTGTGTGACTTGCCTGCTAACTCGAGCACTTCTGCGGTCAGATACTCTAGAATAGCCGACGTGTATACAGCTGCCTTCGCTCCAATCCGAACATTATGTTGTGTGCGTTGTTTCAAGAAACGATGTATGCGACCAACGGGGAACTAGCAATGAGTAGGAAGATGATTAGCTGGGCATAAAAAACGACCGGTGTGGACCATACCTGAAGCCCAGCCTTTTGACTTCTCGTAGTTTGGGGCGTCTTGTTGGAATCGGCAGGTTTAGATTTGCCACCCGAGCGCTGTGTGTCTGTGCCCATAGTGTATGTTGAGCGCAAAGAAGAGGGGGGGTTCAGAGTAGCGGACGATGGAAAAGCGAGGGAAGGACCAAGATGATGGTGGTTCTTGTCTGAGAGACGCGGCACTGGGCGCGATGATTTGTTTGTTTATCAGGGTCCAATGTCACGTGATTCATAGATTAGCATCCGTCCCTTCGGAGTTTGAAATCACCTTTCATCTCGCCAACCTTGCGCACACCTTGCCAAGTTCAACCGATCTCGACAACCACGGCGCTGTCGAAATTAAACTCGAAAGATGAAGAAGGCTGGCTCACTCTCCAATGGGACACTCTCGCTCAAATTTATGCAGAGAGCCGGGGCGGCAAGTAAGGTCGAAGCAGATAAGAAAGCTCTGAAAGACGATTCAGAGTGGCACGCACCCGACGCCATCCGTCAAGCTCTGGGTCTCCGAACTGGCGCCGACAGCGGCGGGTAAGTCTTTGTCGGAAAATGCATTCTCTCCCCGGTTGTGACAGATTTACAGGTCTTCCCAGCCAGCTATAACCTATGAACCATCCTATCTGCCCTTTTTGTTCCCTTCTTATCTTGGCCAGTCATCAAATGCCGGCTCAACAAGCACCTCAAATCCACCATCCAACATCTCTGGGAGGAGAAAGTTTAAAAAGAACGGCGAGGAGGTTGCTGTGGTCGACGTACGTGCATCCTAGCCCACATTTTCCCCTCTTCAATGATAAAAGTTTTGAACCTTGCCTTGGCTACTTAGACATCGGTTGCCAGTGATACCAAGGATAACTTACCGAACGATTCAACTACACGAGAAAGAGATGAGACGCATGATGCCCAAGTGGAATCGTCTTCGACCCCGCTAGCTGCTGATGCCGCTCCTCCCATGCCAAAACCAAGGACGTTTCTCCGGCCATCAGGCGTTGATGCCGCTCCTCCGGTGGCAGGGAAAGAGCTCAGTAAGCTAACTGCGGGAGCCAGGGCTGGTAAAAAGAGTAAGAGAACAACTCTGGAGGACGAGAAGGATGGCGAAAAGAGGAAGAAAAAGAAGCTCAAGCAGAGCGGTGCTGGCGTGAGATAGCAGTGGACCGCGGTCATATCCTTCGTCAGCGATATCTTTCTAACACTAGGTATTAATGGGATGACCGTCGATCCTTCGGGAGGCCCGGAGGAGTATGATTGTTTCTCAGTGGCAGATCATTACTCGCGATCGCGTCTGTATCATTCAATCTCCAGGTCCTTTACCTCTGCACTTTTCTGTCAGACGAATGCTTGTCGTTTTTATCTGGCCTGGGTATTCTAGCTTTCGAGATCAAGCTAGGCGTGTGTAACGCTAGTCGTTCGTGAGTCAAAAATAAAGCGGGTTGCACACCTTGAAAAATTTTGTGTTTTGTCGGATAACCTTCCCATCGCCGAGATATCAACGCCGAAACACTGGCTCACCCCAGTGCGCTCGTCGGCGGTCTCGGCGTGTTCGAGCTCCAGCGCGAGAAACCGTTGCCCTAATCCATAATATTTTTGTTAGCTAAACTACCTGCACAGCGCTTTGGTGCCCTACCTAGGAATAATGTTTATATTGAGAAGCTTGAAGCTGCACCCTTACCCCATACCGCACCACATGGACAGTACTTCAATCGACTGACAAGATTGTTACTGGCTACATATAAGACGCGCACGTTCGTGGAGTTAGGCGTACGCTCTATCCACCATCTCCCACGGCGAGAATGGCGAGCATCGCGAAACTTGCAGCGGCCTTTGCTCTTGGCCTTGGCCTCTTGACTCCACTCACCGGCGCTTGTGGCGGCAGCGGTGATCAGGATCACCACCATCACGTCCGCTCTCAACCTGGCGCGACGCAGCCCACCGCTTTCCCCAGCAGCCCTCTTGTCTGGGGCGACGTGAATTTCCTCCATACCACCGATACGCATGGTAGGCACCCCAAAAATTTCTTTTTGCAACACTCTTTGTTCATTTAATCGTGCGCGCGTGTTAGGATGGCTCATTGGTATGTGACACTATTCAAGTACTCATCAGTGGACACTGGGGCATGGATGAATCTTGGAAATCACCTCACTAGGACACCAGAAATCCTCGCCTCCCGAGCCCAATTACAGGTACGCACAATCACACGACCTGCTGTTTGCTACATGCCAACTCCGTGCTCATTTAGCGGTGACTTTGGCGACTTTGCCTCGTTTGTGGAGCATATGAGGCAAGAGGCCGATGCTCGTGGCGTTGACCTCTTGCTCGTGGATTCGGGTGACCTCCACGACGGCACGGGCCTGTCAGATGGTTTCCCTGCTGGAGATGTCGATGGACATGAGGTAGCTCGGCCCTTCAAAGATTTCCCGTTTGTTTCTGACTGCTTTCTTGCTTGCTTGGGTTGACACAGTCAAACAAGTTTCTTGCAAAGCTTCCATATGACATCCTGGCCATCGGAAAGTATGACTATCTTATAACATTTATCTAATTGAGAAAGCTTGCTAATTTCCATGACAGCCACGAGCTTTATATCTACAACGTCACCCGGGACATGTAAGCTATTTCGTCAGTTTACGCTTTCATAGCTAACAGTTGCGCTCATAGGCATTTGAATTTTGCCCCGCAGTGGGATGGGAGGTACCTTTCCTCCAACGTTAATATCACTATACCCGACAAAGATGGTAAAGCTACGAGCGTCCCTGTAGGAGGTGAATATTTTTAGCATACTTGTACATGCTCGAACGTGACCTTGGCTTGAAATGCAGATCGGTACACCAAATTCAAGACGAAACGGTACTTTTGTTCTACTGCTTTGTGATCGCAAGGTCTAATTTTCGATACCCCCAAAAAGTGGTCGGAAGGTTACCGCATTCGGTGTCATTTTCAACTTCACCGGGAATGCTCCCAACACAACCGTACAAGGAGTAGCAGACATGGTCAAAGAATCTTGGGTCCGCGGACATCGTGATGTATCCACTGCTTATTTGCCTAACAAACCTCCATATTTGATCTAGTTCAAGGAAGCCATCATCGAAGAGCCGGATTTTTTCCTGTTGGTGGGGTGTGTTACGATTCCTCTTCATTTCATCCGTTTTAGTATGCCTTGCCTTATCGATTTGCTCAAAGGCATATGCCTGTTTCGCAAGACAATTGTACGCCAAGACTTTCCATCGCAAGAATACGGGCCTGGTTATTCAAAAGTCATGCTTTGCAGGGCCGCTTGTTTTTAATGCGATACGTGCAGTGCATTCTACAATTCCTATTTTTGTCTTTGGAGGTAAGAATTAGCACGAAAACATACACCTTGTCTACCTCATACTGAGCCTTTTGGTGTTAGGCCATACACACATTCGCGATTGTGTACAATACGATGGTCGTTCCATGGCTCTCGAAAGTGGTGCCTATATGGAAACTGTGTACGTTGCCTCTCTAGATCTAACCGCTCGCTAGGTACCCCACTGAATTGCTGTTTCGTTTCGTAGTGGTCAGTGTGAATCTGGTGTAATAGCGAAGTCTCTCCAATACTGAGCCATTTTCTGAACCCTGGTGCTTTAGGGTGGATGAGTATGGCATCCTTCGATTGACCTAAACCATGACATTGATGAGCTTTCCTTTTGTTTCCTCAGGCGCAAAGCTCGACAGCCGAAACCGCACTCAAAATCTGTCTGTAACCCGCAGATACCTGGATGCTAACCGAAATACGTGCGTTGGTACAATAACGAATGCCTCAGAACCTTGCACTCATCTTTTCCTTTCAGATACAAGGTATCACTTGACGCCCCTGTCGCATCGGCTTAGTCCAGACCTACTGATATCCTACACAAGTACCATACCACTAATTCCTCCGAGTTCGACACAGCCAGGGGCGAGGCAATAACTGCTGGGATTACGGACCTTGCGAACCGGTTCAACCTCAGCTACGCCTTCGGCACTGCACCCCAGGACTATTATCTCCATCGGTGAGCACTTGGACCGATTACCTGCAAGGAAGTCTCATAGGCGAATATCCGCGCAGGGTTCAGTACCCGGGGAACGACTCCCTCCTCTCCTTGCTGGCGGACAAGGTATGATATTGGTGACCCATTGACGGACCGTGGTGACATACGTCGAATAGATCATCCCAGTTGCCCTCAAGATCGGCTTCCCCGAGAGAGCAAATATCTCGAACGTGATTGTCGCCAACGCCGGGTCTCAACGCTTCGATCTACTCAAGGTGAGCGCTGCTCTCTCGTTCAACGTTTTGTTCATTTTTGTCACCCCTTATCATAGGGGCCGTTCACCCGGAACGACCAATTGGTCGTCTCTCCGTTCACCAACGCATTTGTTTACATACCCAATGTGCCGTTCTCGATCGCGAAGCAGGTCCTTGGCCAGCTCAACTCGGCCGGGTCCCCCCAAAGACGGACAGCAGACGGTCTCGAGTCTGCGGAGGACTATGCGGCCGGTCACATCCAGAGCCGGTTCGATCGCTGGCGGCAGGACCAATGGGCGCGATTTGGTCACCGAGCTGCGAATGAAAACTTCACATTGGGCTACGTGACGAAAGACGTATGCGTTATTCGATCATCGATTGTGCGAAGCCACCTTAACTGACGCAACAGCGTCATTGATCTTGCCTTTTCAGAGTTGCTCGGGCATAGGGGACGACACGATCCATTCGCCTATTCCGTATTACCCGATCCCGGACTATGTCGGCTCGCCCCTGCCTACGAACGTTCCAGAGGATGCCGGGCTCGACTTGATTATTCTGGACTTCTTCCAGAACGATACAATCAAGATCCTTAACAAGCTGTCGTCCGGAGGGAAGCAGTACACGACCACGGACGTGCTGCCATATGGGGATATCAAGATCGACCAAATACACGCGTTGTACGCAGAGGCGGTCTGGAACTGAGCTGACACGTGAAAGTGCAGCTGCGGGAATCTTTGCTACCTAGACGTGTGGACTAGCGCCTACTCAAACTATCTTGATTTTTGTGCATGAGGACGTGGGTTGTGGGTTCGAAGTTGCCTGGGGTTGGAGCCCTTGGGACTCCGTTGCGTCGCAGGGAGGCCGGCGTGGTGCAAAACTTGCACGAGCTCTGCTACACGTGGACGGCATGCAGATTTCGTGGCACCACGCACAGCAAGGTCGAGCTAAGGTGAACGAAAAGAGCAGGCGCACGATCGAGAGCTCAGGGGCGTGCAGGGGACGGGGCCTGCAAGTCTCAGACGGAGTGATTAAGAGGAGTGTTTTCCATGGACAGGGAATAAGGTGGAGGGCAGTTGTGCACACGCGACCGCAAATGCGCAGCTCGAGGAGGGGAGGAAGACGCTTCCCATGCCGCCATCGTGACGCTGCACGCTGACTTTTGCGGCTGGTGAACGCGCCACAAGGGTCAGCGCTCAACGTTCCATGGCCAGTGGTCGGAAGGGGGCGATTAATGTGCCACATATGGTGGAGTGTGAAAAATTAGCTCGAGAAAATCGCAGCGACAATCTTGAACTCTATGTTCCGATTGCGTTTTCGTGTGGATGGGCGATGCAACGTCATCCACTGTCCACCATCAAAAGGCGGCGTAAAGATAGCTTCGGGTTTCTTGCGAGCCAGGATTAGACATGATAAACCGTGAGTTCGAGTCATACGACGGGTATGCCTAGGACATCGAAGCCCGAAGCTCAACGCGGTGCGCGATACGCGAGTAAAGGCGAGGATCCACTGAGTCAGGCGGGGCTGTTCGAGCAGCAGGACGGGGTCGGACACGCGGGTTTGGCGAGGCTTTTGTGCAAATCAGGGGAGTGGCGAGCGAGATGCTGAGTCAGCGCCCGAGATCGGAGATCCGCCAGCCCCGACTGGTTCCCGCGATTACCGACCAAGTACCACTTGTGGACTGCAAAGTAAAGGCTAGTAAAGGTCGACGGGACTCAACGCCGTTTGCGATGGATCTGCGATGGAGCCGGCGATGGCTGTCTTTCCTGGGCAAGGTAAAGCGCTGGCTAGATCTTGCAAGGAAAGACAGTCTCGTTCCGGACTGGACCGCCCCGCGCTTTGATGCACCGTCACGGCCGCACTGGAACGTGTGAACAAAGCACGACCAGACAAGGTCTGATTCATATCAGCGGACTGACGATGGGCCTGCGACAGCTTCAACCCATCCCGCTTTCGTCCATGCGTGGCGACGGCCAAAACAGGCCCTCGTCTCAATCCCAATCCGCTCGCTTGCTCTTATAAATACTTCAGTCATTCGCTTGGTCTGTTTATTCCCCACCTCTTCCCCGCACTCGTCACTCAGCGTCACCGCTTCACGAATCACGACCGCTGCAACTCCAATAAATACCCTGTCCTACTTCACCAACACCAACTCTAACGACTGCCTCACGTCCATAATGTCCCCCTCGTCCACCTCTCGCGGCCCTGCCGGCCTTACCATTGCCATTCCCAACACCCCCCTCAGCGCACATGCCTCGCCGTCGCAGCACCCCAGCATCGTGGCGCTCCCCAGTTTCTCCCGCTCTCTCTGCTCGCTGCCGTACGTACGCTCCAAGGACAGCCTGAACATGTACGTCGGCGTCGGTTGCCAAAGTCACGCTGCGAGCGAAGCAAAGGTAAAATACGCAAACCTGCGGCAATTTACGGCATCACATTGAACACGTTTTTCTATTGTCTCCACAGCTCGACCAAGCCATTCGCCGCAGCTGCACCAACGCCACTCATGGCAGCTCGAAAGATGTCATGTCTTTGGTCAGTTTTATTTTACGCGCAGTACTTTCATGGACTTTTTATGCTGACTTGAATGCCTTGTAGAACGGCCACAACTCTTATTCTTCGCAATACTCGACGCCTTCTGCAGGGTCTGAAGAGGAGATGATGATGTCCGAGGACGACGGCGACGACTACTTGGTCATGAAGTCGCGCCGCAAACCATCGCCTCGCTCTTGCTGATCCATTCCTGAATTCTCATCATATCTATTGGGTTTTTTGGCACCACGGAAACGGGGTGCCTGTTAATGCTATCGGTCGCTGGCAGATCGATGGACGTTAGTTGTAACAGCATTCGCATGCCCTTCGGGAGCATGCGCACGTACATTATTCCTTCGCAGCGTACTTTGCCCTGCGTTTTTTTTTCCTACACTTGCATCTGTACCAGTCCCATACCATCCATACCCAATGTTCTTAAGTACCTTAGGCTACATAAATTAAACTGCGGTTCAAGTTTCTGGCGCTGCCTGCGCAGCCCTGCAGAGTACTCGGTGTGGACTTTGAGCCACCGGCAGTGCAAACCCAGTTTGCATACTGGCGACCCTAACTACGGTCCCCGATATCGCAACTCTCCTTTCCCCTTTCACCACCCGTCTGCTGTCCAGCTCGCAATCGCTGACACGCAATGTCTCAATACCCACGAGAGGTCATTCTCGCGCTGCTCAGTCGCGAGCGCAGGGCTCACCTCGTATTCCCCGTAGGCCGACGAGGCGCAGCGTGGTTATGGACAGCCGCTGCCGCCTCTGTCTCCTCCCCCAGGCGATCCATACGCTCCCCGCTATCCGCCCCAGCCCGCTTCGTACATCCCCAATCCTTATGACGATCCCTTTCGCGGCCATCCTGGCGACTCGCCGTACTCGGTCCACGGGAGCCTCTCTCCCCCTATTCAGCAGCACGACGACTTTCTCGGCTCGCACCAGCTCCAGGAGCCCAACTTCAGCCAACCACGGCCTCACTTTACTCCGGCTTCTACTTCCTCTTACCAGTTAGAGGATGAGGGATTTATCCCCAGGGCCCAGGATGATCCAGGCGACATACCTCTCCTGCGTCGCGACAGCGGCCACGGTCCTTCCTCAGACCACCTTGCTCTTGGCGCAGGCGACATGCAGGCCGATCAACCCGCTGATGACAATTTTGCTAGCAACATCCACTATGGGAGCATCCCCCAGCGCATACCTCGCAGAGGCAAGACCAAGAAGCGGGTGCCGCTGTATCACGGAAATTTCATCCTCGATTGTCCCGTTCCTGCCCAACTGTTGGCAATGAGTGCCAATACAACAGACAGGGAGATGACGTTCATGCGATACACCGCGGCTACGTGCGATCCCAATGATTTCATGGTTCGTGGAACGTTTGCGAGCTTGGTCAGGTCGCGCGGCTCATTTATACGCGCGTCCCTTCACAGGAAGAGCGTTATACGCTTCGTCAGATTCTCTATGAACCTCCTCGGCACACTGAGCTTTTCATTGTCATGACCATGTACAACGTGCGTCGCCCCTTCGCTTCCTTATTCATTCATGCTCATTCCTCTTTATCAGGAGGATGAAGAGCTCTTCGCGCGCACCATGCACGGCGTTATGAAAAACGTTGCGCATCTGTGCACACGCGAGCGATCCAAAACGTGGGGTAAGGAAGGGTGGAAGAAAGTGGTAGTGTGTATTGTCTCCGACGGACGGTCAAAAATCAATTCGCGTACCTTGTCTGTGATTGCTGCTATGGGCGTGTATCAGGATGGTGTGGCCAAGGTATGCTCTTTGATCAGGTCGCAAACCGATACAGTGTGTTTAAATATCATGTCTAGAACGTTGTAGGAACCAAGCCAGTGGTAAGTTGGTCGCTCCCACCCCACGTCAAGTTGCGTGCTTGATAAGACAACCCGCAGACCGCACACATCTACGAGTTCACATCCCAAAGTTAGTCTCCGCGCGCGCCCCTGTACAAGACATTACACACGCTAACCTTCCCCTTTCACCATAGTCTCCATTTCGCCGTCCTTGAAAATACAGGGTGCGGAAAGGGGGACCATGCCTGTCCAAATTATCTTTTGCCTCAAGGAGAAGAACCAGAAAAAGATTAATTCTCACCGGTCCGTATCCTAAGTTTGACACGAAGCTAGTATTGACATGCGCGTCTAGATGGTTTTTCAATGCTTTTGGCCCTGTTTTGAGGCCAAACGTCTGCGTTCTGCTTGACGTCGGCACCATGCCCGGGCCTACTTCGATATACCATCTTTGGAAGGCCTTTGATATCAACTCCAATGTCGGCGGCGCGTGCGGAGAAATCGTCGCTCTCAAGGGTAAATGGGGACTGAACCTGTTGAACCCGCTTGGTGAGCTTGCACTTTGGTGATCTTTTGCACGCGGCTCGCGCTAATGTGAGAGTGCCGTTTCAAAGTGGCCGCACAGAATTTTGAATACAAAATGAGTAACATTCTGGACAAACCCCTTGAGTCGGTGCGTTGAGTTGAGATAACGACCCGCCTAGGGGTATCATTTTCTGACGCGCACATGCACCTGCTTAGATCTTTGGTTATATCACCGTGCTTCCTGGCGCGTTCAGTGCCTATCGGTGAGCTGTTGCCGAGTGTCAATTATATCGAGTCCGCGCATCTAACCCCCTGCGGTAGCTACATCGCCCTGCAAAATGACGCCGTGGGGGAGGGCCCCCTTCAGAAGTATTTCCTAGGAGAGAAGATGGTTGTTATTGTTCTAGTTTCGGACGCGTCTTCTTGAGGCTGATTGATTTCTCTATTCAGCACGGCGCCGGCGCCGACATCTTCACCGCGAATATGTATCTCGCCGAAGACAGAGTCCGCACACTCGCTATACTCACGTGTCTTTCATTGATACTGATTTCCTTGCTCCTCCTCAGATTCTGTGCTGGGAACTCGTCTCGAAACGGGGTGCCTCCTGGATCCTTCACTATGTCAAATCTGCTTATGCAGTCACGGACGTTCCGGATCAGGTAATTCGCTCATTCACACGTCCTTGCTCGCTGATCTGATATAGTATATGTCATATTCTTACTAGGTCCCGGAACTCATCAGTCAGAGGAGACGGTGGCTTAACGGCTCCTTCTTTGCTGCGATCCATAGTACTGTACACTTTGGTTATATATATCGGAGCTCGCACACGCTCTTGCGGAAAGCATGGATACACGTCGAGATGTTTTACCAGACCTTCAATCTTATATTCTCTTGGTTTGCTCTTGTAAGTGCCCTGGTTCACGCGCATGATCTGGTACTGACTATATTTCGCAGGGAAATTACTACATCGCCTTCGTGCGTATACGATCGTCTCGTTCTCCGCCCATGTGTACTGACCACTGCTACAGGCGATCTTGACCAATGCTCTAGAACAAGAAGAGGCTAGCATTGCGAAGCCTATCAAAGTTGTCAACGTTATCTTGAACTATTTGTATCTTGGCCTGTTGACCATGTGTTACCTGCTATCGCTCGGTAACCGACCACAAGGGTGCGCACACTCGCCGATACCTCCTTCTACTCTCTCTTATCTGTCAAACTTACAGTTCTAAATGGCCGTATACCGCGGCCATGATTGGCTTCGCGCTGATCACAGTGTATATGACGGTAATCTCAACCCATAAATACTCTCTTCAGACGTTCGCTAATCAAGTTATGTATAGTTTGCCGCCTTTTTCCTGGCGGTCAAAGGTCTGGAAAACGTAGCGTCGGTGGAAGGCCGTCCGATAGTATTTAGCGATATCTTTACGAACTCCATTTTCCGGGATATCGTGATCTCCCTTGTCGCGACTCTTGGGCTGTATGTCATCGCCTCGCTGCTGTTCGTGAGTATAAATCCTGAATAGTCAGTGCAAGGCTTTGCTTGACCATTTGCACAGTTTGAACCTTGGCACATGATCACGTCGTTTATACAATATCTACTCATGGCCCCCTCTTACATAAATGTTCTCAATGTATATGCGGTAAGACCATTGCGCATGTACCCTTATTCTCAACGTATTGACGCTTACTTTCAAACTAGTTTGCGAACGTACAGTACGTACCCTGCTTGCTAATTGCTCAAATCGCACGCACTTGTGCTGATGTTGCCGCTATTCTAGCGATGTCTCCTGGGGTACAAAGGGCGACAACAAAGTATCCACTGACCTGGGTACCGTGGTCGCCACCGGAGCGAACAAGAATGAGGTGGAGGTCGCCGTTCCGACTGAGGAAAAGGACATCAACGCGGCTTACGACGATGCAATCGCGGTTTTAAACAGGTCGGAGATTTCTTAATGTGGTCGCCTGGCTTTTATTCACACGGGGACTCGCTGTTATTTTTAGCAAACCACCCAAGGCGGAGCAGAAGGTGGACGAGGCCACGCAGCAAGAAGACTACTACCGAGGGTTTAGGACAAAGTGAGTGTATAAAAATTTGCTCGCGGTCGTTTTTGACACGCCCTAACGCTGTGCCCCTCCCTGCAGCGTGTGTCTTCCCAAACTTGAGATACTGGCTCTCATCTAGGATTTTGAAATTGACATTGGCCCTTTCATCTCCGTAGGTATTGCTGGCGTGGACACTCTCGAATGTAAGTATCCATTCTGAACGTCATCATGCATCGGCTAATCCCATATTCATTTTATTCAGGGATTGCTTGCTGCGGCTGTCGTGTAAGTCGATTTTTTTCTCTATTTTTTTTTTGCACATGACACCTGATCATCTGCTCCGCTAGCTCGGCCACCGGTTCGACCAGGGGACCAGGTGCTGCAAACGCCGTCAATGGATACATGGCCTTTGTTCTGTTTTCCGTTGCAGGACTGGCAGGTGAGTCGATCGATCCTCTGCATGCCTGGCACGCATCGTCTAACACCGGCCGCGGGGTTAGCCTTCCGTTTCATTGGGTCAACCTCATACATGATTGTGCGACTGTTTGCCGGAGAGTAATCATTTTCGATTATCTGTTTCCTTCACGACCATATCACGATTTTCTGGAACTATTTTTTCAAAATCTTGCTCCATGACCCCCTGTGTTTCGTATCTTCCTTTCCCTGCTATATACAGTTTGTTATACGTTTCCCTTCTTTCTTTACCGGCTGCTCTGGACTGTACAAGACAATACCAGCCTTCCAATTGTTCACTGGGCACTTGCACTAACCCTCAAAGCAACACATATATTCGATCGATCGCTATCGTACGTGCTTGTTTGAATGACTACAACCAATTAACGAGAGATCTGCAAGGGGCAATGAATGAGCTTAGGAATAATAAAACTACTACCTATACGATCCCCTTTAAGTATTGGCATCGGTGATTCAGCCCGACGCCCGACGCTGTGGGCTACCAGCTCCGCGTAATGGTGCTCGCGGTCGAGACGCCCTGCACGAATGTTTCCCAATGGAGTTCCCTCAGAGATAAGATAGACGCCAATATTTCACCATTGTACTGAGATTAGTCTTGTGGTGTACGAGTCCGCTCACAAGCATGCTTACCATAGGCCGGGCACATCAACTCCGCCCTGCCAGATCTTTGGCCCAGCGTTGCGTGCACCGGCTACACCGCTGAAACGGGAAGGAAGGGTGAAGATCCTAGATTAGGTGCGTAGAGCTGGCTGCTGCTCGCATCTCTTGCCTTCCTCCTCCTGAAACGTTGCCGGAATGAGGCATGATGCTTGAGTGCCCCTGAGGCCTGAGGCCTCCTCCTCGTGCCTGCTAACTTCGGGGCCTTATCCGGGGTTAATGCATCGGTTCTGTGCCCGAAGCCAGAATGACAAATACTCAGAGAGTAGGTACTGCCGGAGGAGGTTCCTCGAAGTCCACGGTGGTTCTTTGCGGGCCCTTGAATGTGGTAAGTCCGCTCCGAGAAGTTGTTTAAAGGAGTCGACACAAGTTCTAGGCGAGAGTACGTCATACCCATGACATAACCTCGCTGCGATAAGATTTGCACTTTGGGTGGTAGGATGTAGAACTTGGTGTGTAGACCCGTCAGCAAGTGCCTGTGTAGGGTGGCTTAGAGCGTGAGCATACGCTTCCAGCAACCACCTGCCCATCTCCCTGATGCTTCAAGGGGCCGCACGTGAACCGATCCGGAAATGGTACACTCGATATGCGGCTTTCATGGCAAGCGACGTGGTAGGGAAACGTGCGCAAGGTAGCTCAATCGGTGATCCGATCTCTCGTGCCATAGGAGAAGGTCATCCAGTATTGCGGGCCTTGATACAAGGATATCAGCTGAGCTTTCGAATCGAATCAAACGGCACGAATGATTTAGAAGCTACAAGGATGCCCCTTGATTCTGTGAAATTCGACATGAGGGGGCTTTTCATTGTTTGAAAACGGCGCTCGCGCTGAAGAATGCCAGCTGTCCGTCGTGGAGGCTGAAAGAAGTACATGTGGCGATTGCACCCCGCACCGGCAAAGGGGGTTTGATGCCAAGCTTCACAGGGGATCGATGGCCGATGCGATATTGGGGACTTAGTGCCTTCCCCAGTATTACGGAAGGGCACGATGTGCTTTTTTTGATGAGTCTTCCAGGGGCCTGGCACACCACCGTGGCCATCAGGGCAAGCTGTTAGGAACCCATCCGTGCGGGGTGTGGCGGGGGGTGCAGAGAATATCATCATCAATCTGCTTGGCTTGCCAGAGAAGATGCTTATGGCAGAAGGTCCGAGGCTCCGAGCGCGCTGGCAGATAGGACACAATGGCAGTTGACACTCTGTCGGCAGAGAAATCCGCGATGATAAGAGTGGGCTCCAGTCCTTCATCTCTTCGGAGGCGATTTGGCGTCCGATGAGTGGGGCAAGACCGGAAGACGTGGGCGGTTAGCGTAGCACAAGAACTGCCTAAAGGGAGCAGCGTGCCGGAAGCAGATGCAGCCGGTAAGGCAGATCACCTCCGCATCGAGCACGATCATTGTTATGAGTCCCTGCATCTCCGCGACACCACGCCCCGGACGACTCGAAAAGCAAATGGTCTCCTGAACGGATGCCAAATCGAAGGGGTATGTCGCAACAGCACAGACCAGGCCCCTGCCTATCGGCCATAATTCAGAATGCAGTACACGTCGTGCACTTTCCATTTGTATTTCCCTTGGGTGCAGCTGCGATGGTGGCGGCAGCAGCTTCAGCGTCTAGTGCTCTCTCCTTTCGTCCCCTCTCCGACCGCGAAGATGAGCTAAGACTGAGAAAGAAACCTCAGCTCTTGCTCTTCGTGTTCGCGGTCCGATCGCGGCAACTCCCTGATTGGCGAGACGGAATGAAAGTAGCCACCGATGCCACATGCGATGGTCGTAGCCTATCGTGACCTTGATTTATGATATCTGTTTGCTATAAGATAAAACCTAGCTTTCGTGCTGAGATCGCTCTCTACCTCATACTTCGCCATGGACGTCTTTTTTGATCCCTCCCTGCTCCTGCCCGCGCTTTCTGCCTCCACTCTGCTTGTCGTTCTATGGCGGTTATTCTCCTCCAAGAGACGCCAAGGCATGCCGCCGCAGGCCCCCCATGTTCTACCTTGGTTCGGCAACATCTACTCCATGCTCACCGACCCCGTCGGTTGGCCTGCTAAAATGCATAACAAACTGGTAAGGCTCCATCTACCGCTCCTTCATCTTCCCCACTAACAGCATCTCCACAGGGCGATGTGTTTACCACCACGGCCCTCGGCCACAATGTGACTTATCTCCGCGGCCAGCCGAACATCACCGCGTTTGCGAAAGGCTCCACGCGTGACCTGGACAACGTCGGGGGATATAAGCGGGTTGTTGAGCCTGTCGCCGGGCAGGAACTCTTTATGTCGAATCTCGGAGAGGTGCAAGAAGCCCTTGACATCAGACGCCTGGACAAAATCCAGCCGGCCTTGTTCCAATTCATTCGCACTCACATCCGTCAAACTCTGCGCGATCGCGTCCCCTCCGCTGGATGGTCCGACACCATCGCTCTGCAGTCCTTTATGAACGCTTCGATCTTCCGCATGGTCTGTTTCTGCCTGCTCTCCCCGGAGGTCGCCGTCAATGACGGAGACTTCATCTCCGAGAGAATGCTCGCGATGGATCTGGGGGGTAACCTTGGAAACTTGGTTATACCTTGGGAGACGGCGACGGACCGGATGAGGAATAAGAGCAGGAGCGAGGTCGTGACATGCGTCGCCCGTCATGCGCTGGGTAGAATCATCCAGCTTCTGTCCGAGGACGTAGATGAATCGCCGGACGATTTTATGGGATACATTATCTACACGACGTGGACTCAAAAGCAACTGCGCTCCGCTTCCAAGGCCGACCTCGAGGGCTTCGCGCGAAAGGTGGCGCTGAGAATTTATGTGTGCGTAACCTTATCTTGCTTTCAATCTCTGTTCTTCTTATCTGAGCGACTCTCGGCTCCAGACTGTTCTTCGCAGGCTTCCTCCCCACGGCAGGTCGCGGCGCGTGGACCTTTCAAGACCTGCTCACCAAGAACCCTGCGTTCCTCGAACGCATTCGTTCAGATAACGATCGCCTTGTCGAGGACGCTCGACTCTTCGGGCCTGACGCTGCACCCCGAGTTGAGGAGCACGACTTCCTTTATGCGTGCATCACGGAGTCCATCCGAATGCATCCCGTAGGCGCGTGGCTGCGCTGGGCCGAGAAACCCTTCCTGCTCCCTGGGCATGGAAGCACACCGCCCATGCTCATCCCTCGCGGCTTCGTCACTGTCACCACCGAGGCCATTGGCTTCAACCCAACCGTCTACTCCGGACCCGACGACTACAACCCAGACCGATATTTCAGCTCTCCTTTCGTCGCAAAGGACGACGAGGCGAGCGAAAAGGAGCTCATCCGCCTCGATCACGTCCGGGCTCCGCCGATGACCATGGACAAAACCTTGCAGCCCTCTTTCGGCGTCGGTGCGCACCAATGCCCCGGGCGCCTGTTCGCGTATCGCATGATCGCGACTTTTGTCTCCGCCCTCTTGGAATCCTTCGACCTCGAACTCGTGGAGACGGAGGAAAATCGGGACGGAAAACACGCTATGATATGCGTTCCCCTGTTCGGGAGCAGGGAACTTACGAGCGACATTACGATTCGACTGAAAAAGCGGGAAGTGCCCTTTTAGTATGCTTGGCTTGCCGACTGGCGGCGATCTTGTGTATGTTCTCAAAACTCAAGCTGTATGGAATAGTAACGCAATATAGTATGTCTGAACGCAAGTGCCTTGAAGAATCCAGCGTAAGACGCCATTGTCAAGATGAAGGATGATCGATGAACTTTGAATGGCGAATTGTCAATGTACGATGGGAACATGATAGGACCTCGCTAGACGCGGGAATTACACAGATTTCAAATGCGCGCATGAAGGGGTATTGACCAGAGCAACTGGATTACATGAAAGCCGGGATAAGGATCGGAAAGCTCGGTTCTTGAGGGTGTCTACCAAAGGAAGGGGCTTTAACCAGAAGAGGATAGTCAATTGTGAGCTTAATGATCGAAAGGAGCCCCTATTAACCCCTGCGATCTGCAAGGATCTACAGATCAACATTAAAATCGAAGGGCATGGGAGGGTAGTACCATAAACGCGACGCGGCAGCGGCGAGCCCGAGGAGGACGAACCTGGAAACCACAACTTTTTATCGACCACGTCGCCGGGAAGATAGCCGGACGGAGGAGGCGTGTACTTCAAGGTACGCTTCGACACGAGGGATCTGGCCAGCAGGAAAGTTACATAGCTGTTCCTTGGATTTCGGATGACCATGACCTGTTGTACTAATTAGGAAGGTATGCTACGGATACTTGCGCTGCATATGATAGTCGATGACCCAGATATTGCAGATAGGAAGTTTTTCAAGGGATCCGGGACGCGTACGCTGTATTCGGAATCCGGATGGCGAAGTCTAAGCGGAGGGCATATAAGTATCAACCTTACAGCATCATCGCATGATGCGGCAGGTGCCTAGCGAAGCGCACAAGTCGGAAATTGGGATAGCTCCGACTGCGCCAAACACAGCACGGTTCTATAACGTCGAGTCGCATTAAGTGAATTCGATCTTGGCAACCGGGAGGGATTCCGACAGAAAGGTTTCACATGCTACGACGCTTATCCCGAAAATCATATGATTCGATTCCGGCGGGGCATACCATCTTCGTGGGCATACCTTGGCCCATACAAGCCAGGTTTAGTTTGGAGGGTACGAGTCGGACATCCTAGAGAGCTATTTCGTTCCATGGCAAGCGCGTTGCCGATGTGGGGCCGATAAAAAGTAGCGTCGTGATAGCTGGCAGTACACCTTGGCATCGTCGTATGAGTCATTGAGTGTGGCATGGCGAACTTTTTCGGCACGACTCGCATCAGTACCGGCGAGACACCGGCTCCCTTGCATTTCTCGAAGAGTCCAGCTGTCGATTTTGTTGGAGCTGGTCACTTCGCTTGCAGCAAATTCGAAGAAGCATTACGTCGACGCCATAACAGGTGCTTAGGTTAGGGTTAGAAAAGGCCTGTAAACAGAAGCTTTAAGGCTCGCGCATGAAGCGATTGCCAATTGGTCTGAGCCAGGTCGCGGCGACTCGGCGGCGACTCCGGAGAAGAATGTGAAATCAAATGTGTCCATGGCGCTTTTTTTGACTAGCTGGTGAGGGATGGGGATTATTAAATGGTAGAAATCAAATGCCGTATACTCCGTACTCTCTCGGGCGGAGCGGGATTGCGCAAATCTACGCTGGTGCCAGTGGTAGAAGTGCACACGTGGCGAGCGACGGGACTTGGTTGACGTGACGTGGCAAACAAGGGCAGACATACACAGCCATTGATATTGCAAATCAGGGCACTGCGGCCATTCCCGCAAACAGTCGGAGCAGCGGCTCCAAAGTCGTATCTGCCGAACTCGAGCGCGACGGTGTCCAAGCTGCTACATGGCTCTCAAACGCTCTTAATTCAGCCCCAAGTCCGCTTCTAGGCCCTCTGAGACATAGGCGCTTGGCAATATCGGGTACTAATACTAGTACTCCTGAGATTCCCATCAAAAGAGCTGGTTCATGTCGGGAAGCGGGCCCACTAGATAAGTATCCCCCTCGCCAAAAATACACCCGTAGGTGCTGCGGAGCTCAACCGTGAGAGGTCAGAGTGGACCGGAGTGCGGTGCAGTCCAATAACTTCGAGAGCGGTGAGTGGGCAATGCGACTGCATGATTACACCAATGCTGCCCCGTTCTTGACCGTATGCTATGATATCTCTCCGCTATAAAATGAGGCTCAGCTTTCGTACTGAGCTTGTTCTCTACTTCGTACCTCGAAATGGACGCCTTTTGTGCCCCTTGCCTGCTCTTGCCTGCACTTTCCGCCTGCACTCTTCTTGTCGTCATGTGGGGGTTATTTTCTTTCAAACGACGCCAAGGCATGCCGCCGCAAGCTCCCCATATTCTGCCTTGGTTCGGCAACATCTACTCCATGCTCACCGACCCCGTCAGCTGGCCCGCCAGAATGCACGATAAACTGGTAGGGCTCTATTTACCTGGTTCGATCCTTCGCCTGCACTAACGATGACTCCGCCGCAGGGGGATGTGTTCACCACCACGGCTCTCGGCTACAGCGTAACTTACCTTCGTGGCCAGCCCAATATCACCGCGTTTGCGAAAGGCTCCACGCGTGGCCTGGACAGCGTCGCGGCATACAAGCGGGTGGTTGAGCCTGTCGCCGGGCAGGAACTTTTCCTTTCCAATCTCGGAGAGGTACAGGAAGCTCTCGACATCAGGCGCCTGGACAATATTCAGCCGGCTTTATTCCAATTCACTCGCACTCATATCCGCCAAACTCTACGCGATCGCGTGCCTTCCTCTGGATGGTCCGATACCATCGCTCTGCAGTCATTTATGAATGCCTCGATTTTCCGCATGGTCTGCTTTTGCCTGCTGTCGCCAGAGGTGGCCATTAGTGATGGAGATTACATCTCCGAGAGGATGCTCGCGATGGATCTGAAAGAGGATTTTGCAAGCTTCCTCATACCTTGGGAGACGGAGGCGGACCGGGCGAGGGTAAAGGGCAGGAGCGAAGTCGTGGCATGCGTTGCTCGTCACGCATTGGACAGAATCACGCGGCTTCTGGGTGAAGACGTCGACGAATCGCCGGACGACTTTATGGGATACATCATCTACACGACGTGGACTCCGAAGCAGCTGCGCTCCGCTTCCAAGGCCGACCTCGAGGGCTTCGCGCGGAAGGTGGCGCTGCGGACGTATGTGTGCGTAACCTTACCTTGCCCTGAATTTCTGTCGCCCTTGTCTGAACGGCTCGCTATTCCAGGTTGTTCTTCGCAGGCTTCCTCCCGACGGTCGGCCGTGGGGCTTGGGCCTTTCAAGATCTCCTCACCAAGAACCCGGCATTCTTCGAGCGCATTCGCTCAGACAACGATCGCCTCATCGAGGATGCTCGGCTTTGCGGTCCTGACGCTGCGCCTCGCGTCGAGGAACACGACTTCTTGTATGCATGTATCACGGAGTCCATTAGGATGCACCCCGTGGGTGCGTGGCTGCGCTGGGCCGAGAAACCCTTCCTGCTCCCAGGGAATGGAAGCGCACCGCCCATGCTCATCCCTCGTGGCTTCGTCGCCGTAACCACCGAGGCCATCGGCCTCAACCCAACGGTCTACTCCGAGCCCAACGACTACAACCCTGCGCGATACTTCAGCGCCCCTTTCGTTGCAAGGGACGACGAGGCGAGCGAAAAGGAGTTCATCCGCCTCGATCACGTTCGGTCGCCGCCGATGACGACCGACAGGACTTTGCAGCCCTCCTTCGGTGTGGGCGCGCGCCAGTGTCCTGGGCGTCTGTTCGCGTATCGCATGATCGCGACTTTTATGTCCGCTTTGTTGGAATCCTTCGAGCTGGAGCCCGTCGAGACGGAGGCGAACAAGGATGGAAAGCACGATTTGGTATATGTTCCCCTGTTCGGAAGCAGGGAGCTTGCGAGCGACATCACGATTCGATTGAAGAGACGAGAAGTACCCTTTTAGTTTTTTTTGGTTTGCCGGCTGGTGGTAATAGTGAGATATTCATTCGGGCCCCGTGGACTTATAGTGGAATATGGATGGACTTGTAGTACTATAATATGTATGCTAGAGTAGTCTTGATCAACCTGGTAGGCCACGTTGTCGATACGGTGTAGCGCCAAGACGTTATATGAACAAGATACCTAGGTCGCTGAAGGTGAAAGCTGAGTAGATTTTAGCGAAGGAGTATCACTGCAGTTGAATCCGACGAGAGCTGCTACGAGGAGTGGGAAGGTCTGCGCCATCTCCTCTCCGCATTCCCAGAGAAGTCGCAGTATCGACGAGTTTTGCTGTGACGCGCGTGCTATCAGAGCCATCTGCCCATCAACATTGGTACATTCATAATGATACGCAGACGTTGATAAGCAACGGTTGGTAATTACCCATTCAAGTTGAATGTTGGCGTTGAGTTGAATGAATGGAGTGTGTGAGCCCTCGATCGGGTCCCGGGCCTCGAAAAGGTGGCTGCGCATTCCGCATGCAGTAGCCTCTGGAGGTATAGATTCCACGCCTTGATGTAAATAAGTCCTCATGCACGTGTTCCTTTTACCCATGCAAGTCCATTCCTGCACACAGAGAATGGGCACGATCGGGCTCCAAAGACCGAGAGGAAGAGACCGTGCTATTGCGCCCCTTTATGTGGACGTCCTACCGGATCGAGGACTCGCTCTTCACCACGGCGCCTAACGCGCCTCTCGTCTGCATCTACACGCTCGCGTTTTTTTTTCAGTCTGCACCGCGCGCAGAGTGCAGCCGCGCGGAATATCAATCACGTGGGCATCGCCTCCTCGGAGGGTACTTATCGCCTTCGTTCAGAGTCTCAGCGAAGTCGAAGCCTACGCGGATGTGCTTGGCAGCCTCGACCACCCCGTTGACCTGTGGTTCTACGCCGATATCTGGAGGAACGACGGGTTCAACAAGACCATCATCACCCACCTCGATCTTGACCCCACGCGAGCGGCAGGCACCTAACTTGGCATAACACGCGCATTCCCAAGCTGCTGCCTCTGTCCCAGCTCCAGAGCTCATTCATGCCCAAATAGGCCGAGCGCCGCAAGCGCGAGATCTTGCCCCAGGCCATCGGTGACGCGCGTGAGACCCCTGATGGGCAACGCGGGACGGTGGACGGCGCTCCGAGTCGAGCATATGTGCGACGTGAATGATGTACTGAGGAGATGCTCTGGGACGGTGGCCTCCCGCTTGGAAGTGTACTCGCTTTAGGATCCCTCGGGTTCCGTGCGAAGCTGTAGATGATGCGCAACATGGTCGGGCAACGATAGCCAAGCGGTTCCGACGCTGTATATGGTGATACTCGCCAGCACTTTTACTAGACCGATATGTTCCGGCTCCTCAGGCCTTGAGCAGGACCAGGATGAGTGCTTAGGTATACCCAAAGGCTTTGGGTGGGGAAGTTCAGGTTGAAAAGCCGAGTCGTTGGCATAGCTGCCTTTCCCACGGATCTAGATGATGCTGGAGCGTACCGGGCTGATCTTCGTCAGCTGCGTACGGCGTGTTTGTGGACTGAATCCAGAACGGACTGCCGAGTCTCTTGAGCCGTTTGTTTCTCTAGCCTGTCGCTGCATGGCCGATGTGCCTAGTTTCCTCGCTTGAGCTGCCAAAGGCTGTCAAAGCATCTCGAATAATCCGATATAACCGTCGGTGCTCCGGCCTGCTCCGTATCGGTTAACGAATGGATTGCTGGTCACGCATATATGCGCACCATGGGGGGCTTGCTAGAGTACTAAGTAAGTAGCTGAGGCTGCCAAAGTGCACGCGAAGGACCAACGCAGGAAGTTCTAGAGCAGCTACAGTAGTAGAAAGCTCTAAGTGCTGAGCGCTGAGTCCCGATCGAGGCGGTTAACTTCAAGCTATTAGGGGCGTTCAACCATCACGCGGATCCTGTTTAAGCAGCTTCTGCTCCCGAAAGATCGGGCAGCGGTGGCTGTGCACCGTTGAACGCCCCGTTTCTTGTCCTGATTCTTGTGTAATACACCACAGCGCACAGCCGTGGCAGGCTTTGCTTCCGAGCTGCATGGTGGTTATTCCAGATTACATAATACCGTACGAGACGAGGTGCACCTGTCCGATAAAAAATCAAAAATAAAACGAGTGCATCCGCGCAGCATAGAGTAACAGGATTTTATTATGTAATCCCACCTCCCAGTTCGAATGGCTGCTAGTTAGCAAGGAAAAAAATGTATAGCCTTCTCAGGACCCTTGTAGAGTCCAGCCATGCTATCGCTTTGCATTGCGCGGTCGAATATTATACTGAAACAGGCTTGTTGCATGGGCGCGCAGCTAGGGCGGGATTTGTTTGGTACCCTGCGCGCCCATCTGATGTAAGTTTGGAGATGACGTGGCACCCGCGAGCTTACGTGATCTGTCAGGGTGCGTGGTTGTGTTGACATTTCGAGGCGTGTGGCATGTGTTTGACTCTATTTGGTCAAACAATCGAGAAGCAAGGATCGAAAGCGGCTCGACGAGTCGCTTACTCTGTTTGAGGATCAGAAGCGAGGAGCGGAAGCAGCTTGTTCATGGTTGAACGCCCCTATTTATAGGACGAGGTAATCACCAGTTTTTTTCGTAGAAGTACTAGTATTGACCGGAATGGGTGCGGATGGGATGTAGAGGCCGGCAGTTCACCCTATGAGCTACTTGTGGATCAGCTAGAGAAATGGATACGTAAATGTTATGTATACGAGCGACTAGTACTTTCAGACAGTGTATCAACTTTTAAATTTTATCGATGGCCTGTACCGTATACGTACGTAAAAAAAAATGTGTGCAAGGACTCTTGAAGGAGTGGAAGTGCTACAGCCTACACAAGCCGTGACCCTGAGCGTAGCCGGCAAACAACGAAGAGCGCAACAACGAGCGTCACCGAGTATGGCTAGCACTCCACACTGCATCATGCATTTTCGCGTGCCCCAAACGGCGATGAAGCAATCTGAAGAATAACTCCTCGATCTGGCGCGCTGGAGACCAGTGAAAGGCCAGCGTGGACGAACGTTGGTGGGAGGCTCCGAGCAACGTCGGGACGCAGCCGCGATGGCCAGGCACATCACCACATGGACCGCGTACATAAATTCTGTGTGACAGCACGGATCAAATCGTGTCTTACCTAGCTGCTCCTCTCCTCCCCAGCCCACCACATTCTCCATGGCGTTCGTGTCGCAGAGCTCAGCGGAGGCGCCCACGACCGTCCGCGGCGGTCTGGAGGACTACGAGAACGATGGCAAGCCTCCTTTCGCTCTCAACATAGCCGAGGCGAAGCTGCTCGGTAAGCCCCACATGCACCGAGTCCTCTTCGATGAACTCATCAATCTGTATCCTAGGTATTGCTGGCGTATGTACTTTCCGGCATCTTTTTGCACCCACAGAGAACTCATGCACGGTATTTTTATCGCGGTATAGGTTGGCTTTTTCTTGGATGGTGAGCCGATATATATATGCGATATCCTTGCTAGCTTTTATTCATACTCTTACTTGCAGCGTATGACCTGTTCATCATCAACGTGCGGTCTTTGGTACATATATGCTATATTATGCACTTATAACACAATTCATTATAGCAAGTCACAACCATGCTACAGTACCGGTGCGTCTAGTTCGCTTTTCGTACGCTTGCTGAAGTTTTGATCTCTGGACTTCTTTATTACAGGTACTTCGGCGGCCAATCCCTCCCGGCTGGCCTTGAAGGATTTGTCAAAGCAGGTGCCAACATTGGTTCAGTCATAGGGCAGTTCCTCTTTGGCTACCTTGCGTCTTCGCTTGGTCGCAAAGCTGTTTGTACGTATGGATGCAATACCCTACACACTGCTCGAATTTATCTTGATTTTCCGGGTATAGATGGCAAAGAGCTCATGCTCATCATCTTCGCGACCATTATCACCATCTCAGTCCCCGCGTACCTTGGCGGGAACCACGTACTTGTTTGGATTGGTGTGATGCGTATCATTCTCGGCATTGGCGTTGGGTTCGTCCAATACTCGTCACTTTTTTTTTACCAACCACGCATTTATCCTGGTTCTGATAGTGGAGACTATCCGATGTCGGCGTCCATAACTGGCGACCGCGCAACCCTTCGTAAACGCGGTACACTCCTAGCTTATATCTTCTCGTTTCAAGGATGGGGAAGCTTTGTGGGGAGTCTCGTTACGATGGCCGTCCTGGGTGCGTTCAAGCACGTGATGGATGACAAGGGTGAGACCTATAAGGTCGACGCGGGTATGTGCGTCTCTTGCCGATTTATCGGGCAATGCCGCTAAACCTGTGTGCTAGTCTGGCGTATCGTTGTGGGCCTGTCGCTCGTTCCGGCCTTTGGTACCCTATATCAACGGCTAACCCTTCCCGAGTCAAAACGGTTCATTGAATCCCAAAAAGCGCATGAAGCATCCACTTTAAGCCTTGAGAAGGACATTGAAAAGGTCAATTCGGGGTCTATCAGCGAAGACGAGCCCAAGGCAGAGGTTGTCGCCCCAGTCGTGAAAAAGGCGCATTGGAGGGGTGCGTGTCACAAGCACATTACGGCAACACAGCATTAACACCTTTTCTCAGAGTTCATTCAATATTACTCCGAGTGGCGACACGGAAAAATCCTCATTGCTACCGCAGGATGCTGGTTCTTGCTAGATATTGCGTCCGCTTCTCTATGCCCATTTGTGACGCAAGGCAGCAACCCTGACGCCGTGCATTTATCACCATTACAGATTCTATGGGATCAATCTCAACCAGTCTGTTGTTCTGCAACAAATCGGCTTTGATGGAAAGACGGGCACGGCATGGAATAAGATGTTCAAGATTGCCACGGGAAATCTCATCATCACCGCGCTGGGTTTCGTTCCTGGTACAGACTCTCGTTCGTGTTTGGCTTATACTTTTGGCTTACGTGTTGGGCGCCCCCGATAGGATACTATGTTACGGTGCTGACCATTGAGTACTTGGGACGCAAATGGATCCAGATACAAGGATTCTTGATGGCAGCACTCTTCCGTGGGTTATGTTCATTCTTTCTGTGCTCGCCTCTCTTTATTGACTCTGTGTGATACTCAAGTTGGGATCCTAGCTGGAAAGTTTCACACTCTAGGCACCGTCCCGTTCGTCGTCTGTTTCGCCCTCTTGCAGGTAAGTCTATTGTGTGGTAAACCTGCTCTAAATTATTAATGCCATCCACATAGTTTTTCTTCAACTTTGGCGCGAACAGGTGAGTTTCTTTGTGCGTTGTCTGAACTTAGCCTTACTGACTATATAAATGCTCATCACCATCAGTACCACATACGTGAGTCATCCCCTCAGAACAGTTAACCGACTAAGAGTACTTACGCGCGCCTTTCTACGATGCAGATCTACCCGGCCGAGGTTTTCCCTACGCGTTTCCGCGCGTCTGCTCACGGCATCTCAGCTGCGTCGGGTAAAGCGGGCGCGATCATATCAAGCCTCGCATTCAACTCCCTTACCAAGAAGATCGGCACGCCTGCAGTGCTATGGAGTGCGTAAAAATCAAGGATTGATTTATTCTGATCTCCCTTTATAAGATGCTAACACTTTTTGGTCTGAACAGTTTTCTTTGGTTGCTGTTTGGCCGGAGCCGCTCTCACTACCCTACTGCCAGAAGTAAAGAGACGCGACCCCGACGCTATAGAGGAGGAAGAGCGCCACGAGGCTAGGGTGAGATGACCGCGAACGCCTGCCTTTCTTTTCTCATCTACTTGTAGGGAGGGCGACCCGCGGAGGCCGGCTTCCAACAAGATGTATGAATGTGGTGCTAATTTTCCTTCGATTTTCCTAGCATATATCTTAGGCTTGGCCGTAGCCGAATAAACTTGTAGCTCTCAAAAAAAAAAATGCAGAGATACATCGGCAAGAACTGAAGTTGTTTGTACCTCGGAACTTCAAGTAACTATGGCCGGGATATCTGTACACCCATCAAGCGCAAGCTTTGGAGGTCAAGGAGGTCGACGTCGCGTCCTGGCGATGTGGTGAGGCGGGCGGTGTTGAATAGAATTTGGAGCGTGGGTTTACATTAGTACATACATTATGCAAGTTTCAAAGTCCGAACTCCGCACTCTTGTCTTACTGTTTCGATTGAGCAGTCCCACTACCACAACTCCCCCGGTGTTAACACCAGATGGCCTTACACACGCGCTATATGTACCAACGTCGTTCGCTTTACATATGTCCTTTCTCGCTGCGGTTAATCTGATCTCGGCGGCTCGAGGACTCAAATTAACGTTGGCTCCAACGTTCCGGGAGTGCGGTAAGAAACGCGTGCCGTATGGCCCTTACCTACGTATCAATCGAGTCTTATCGGCGCTTGCTACTCACGCCGGAGGCCGTATGTGCTTGCTATCTTCATTGGCTCAAAAAGCCAGCCAGTTCTCTATGAGGACGGCCCAGTCGGCACCCTTGACAGCTGATTATTACCAATCTAAAGGCTTTACGAAGCCAGTAATCTTGGCGGGACAGCACACGGCGCACTGGCTTTATGATCATTTGAATAGGCTGAGTGTACTCGAGCCCTGTAGTGTAGGGATGCCCCGAGTATTACCAGGTCAGCGCGGTGCACCGCACGCGGGAGTGATTCCCCTTCATATGCTGGCGACCGCTCCGCAAGGACGGCACAGTTCCATGCCGCCACCCTAGGCCGTCTTTGGAATAACTGCGGTCTAGGGTCTCGTGCCGCAGCTTGGATATAAGTCTGCCATCAGCTGGACGGCCATGAAAACACGCATTCCTCATGATCGAACTACCACAGAATTTCACAATCTTCTCCGGACTTTTGAGCGTATCTCTCGCTGTCCTCTACCTGCTTCGTAAGCCAACCAAATCACGTGGACTCCCCCTCCCTCCCGGCCCCAAACCAGAGTTTATAATCGGGAACGCGAGGCATCTGCCTGCTCATTCTCCGTGGCTTCAATATACTGCATGGAGGGAAAAATATGGTGTGTGATGATATCTGGCGTCTTGGCATATGGTCTCATGATGCTTAATGTGGCTGGCACGCAGGCGACATACTTCACTTGGAAGCGCTAGGAAACCACATTATCATCCTTAACTCGTACAAGGCCATGCATGATCTGCTGGATTTGAGACAAATTTACTCGGGTCGTCATCCCCTACAAATGGTTGATATACTGTACGCTGTCGCTTTCCTAAATCGAGTAACTACTTTCTGACGATGTGCTGCTAGGATGGGATGGGGTCGCCTCACGTTTAGCTCTCAGGGGGAAACATGGAGGAAGCACCGAAGGCTCATGCGTCCAGCTTTCCAGAAGGACAAGTTAGCAGCACATTCTCGCAACCTTGAAAAACCTATGAGAGCTTGTTTGCTCGAATTGCTGCGCTCGCCCGAAGGGTTTCAAGACCATCTTCGCTTGTGAGCACCCTTCTTCTGTCTCGAACCTTCCTTCACACTCAGCACCACGATATCCTTGGGCTACAGGTTCACTGGAAGGACCATTACCATGTTTACATATGGTCTCAAAGTCGATACATCAAAGGACCCTGTGCGTCAATACTCACGACTAAAAATTCCGGTGTACTAATCACACATCCCGCTGAAGCTCATTGAAGTCCCCGAAAGGGGGTTTGCTAGGTCTATTCATATGTCACTGCCTGGCCAAGCACCGCTTGTAGACAATCTTCACTTCTGTGTGTTGGTTTTATACTGCGCTTTCTCTCTCGCCGATGCCGCGCTCACACGTCCCTATAAACGTAGTGCGATATATCCCGTCTTGGTTCCCAGGTGCAAGTTTTAAGAGGAATGCTAAAATTTGGAGAAAGGAGCTGGACGGTATGGTCGGAGATCCAGTCAAACGCGTAAAGGCCGATATGGTAAAGTTGGCTTAGTGTGCTTGATATTCTGCTCGCTTGACATGAGTTCTCACAGGCCGCTGGAATTGCTGTTCCTTCGTTCACATCTACATGCTTGGAAGATACCACGCACAGCGAAAATGATATCATGTGGAGCGCCGGCTCTCTGTACATCGCAGGGGCTGACACCGTGAGTCCTCTCTGAGTTTGACATATCTATTTTCCCTCAATAAATCCCTGTACCCGCCAGACACATGCTCTGCTGTCCTCATTTTTCCTGGCTATGGCCACCCATCCCGAGGTGCAGAAGAGGGCGCAGGCGGAGATCGACGGTGTGGTCAAGGGAAACGCTCTCCCCACCTTTGAAGACCGCGAGAACTTGCCGTATATTGAGTGCCTGCTTAAAGAGCTACAGCGCTGGATTCCAGCGGTCCCTTTGGTTTGTTGCGCTCTCATATTCTACCCATCCTTGAACTAATGACTCCCCAAAAGTCATTGCCGCACCGTCTGATGGAGGATGATTACTACGGAGGTAGCGTGCGCCCTGGAGTTCTGCTCATGAGCAGTTGATCTGACTTGGTTACAGGTTACTTCTTACCGGAAGGTTCAATCATCTTCCCCAACGTCTGGTAGGCTGCGATTGTGTTCCTAAGTCGATGTCTCACACCTCAACGCCGATTCGTTCGCAGGGCTTTAAGCCAAGACGAAGCCCACTACAAGGACCCGAAGCGTTTTTGGCCAGAACGATTTGAAAATCCTGAGACAGCCGAGCTCGATCCGTACAAGTATACGTTTGGCTGGGGGAGAAGGTACGATATTCCCTGTGTAATCAGGCCGGCGTTACCGCTGACCACGGTGCTCTTAGGATCTGCGCTGGGATGAATTTTGGCGATGCCACGCTTTACCTCGCCGTCGTCTCCATGCTCGCTGTGTTTAACATCAGCAAGCCGTTGGATGAGTACGGGAACGAAGTGGAGCCTGAAGTCACGTTTGGGACGGGGGTCGTAAGGTATGTGCCTCCCCTTTCCCGAGGATACGCGTCTCAACACAGCTCGATTCCCATATGGATATGGTACATCCAGCCGCGCTGAAGGCTTCAAATGCACAATACGGCCTCGTTCCGATAATGCCGCCCAGCTGATCAAGGCTGCGGTCGACGAGATGGCTTGGTAATCTTCGCCTTTTGAGAGATCGACTTTTTGATTGCCATGCGTTCTCCGGGCAATTGCCAATTGTATAATACCGCTGAGTTGAGCTATCATCAATGGACTGGTTTGAACGGGGTGGTAACCACTACCCTTCCACCAGAAATAAAGAGACGTGACTCCGATGTTATAGAGGAGGAAGGACGCCGCGAGGCCGGGGCGAGATGACCGCCTGATTTTTTTGTCGGTTTGTAGGGAGGGTGACTCGTGGAGGCCAGCTTCCGACAAAATGTATGGATCCGGTGTTACATAATTTCCCTGCGATTTTCCTAGCATATATCTTAAGCTTAGCGGTAGCTGCATAAATTTGTAACTTTCGAAAAAAAAAATGCAGAGATGTATTTGCAAGGACTGGCGTTGTCTGTGCCCTGGGTTTTCAAAGTAACCACGGTTGGAAGCTCTATACAGCCCTCAAGCGTACGCTTTGGAGGTCCAAGATGGTCTTGCGGGCGGTGTTGAATAGAGCTTGAATATAGTACATCCATTATGTAACCGACCAGGTTTCGAAGTCCGAACTCCGCACTCTTGTTTTAGTGCCAGCACTGTTTCGACTGAGCAGTCCCACCACTGTAACGAATTTCCCAGCGTTGGTAGCCAGCGTTAACACCAGATGGCCTTGCGCATACGCTATAGGGTCATAGTGACGTCTCTCCCTTTACGCATGACCTCTCTTATTGCGGTCAATTTGATCTCGGTGGCTCGAGGACTCAAGTTAGCTCCAACGTTTCGAATTCGGGAGTGCTGGAAATGCGTGCCGTATGACTCGTATCTACATATCTATCGGGCCTCGACAATCACTCTGGAGGCCCTACCTGCTTGCTATCTTCATTGGTTCGAAAAACTGGTCGATTCTCTATGCAGACAGCCCAGTCGGCACCCTTATGTAATAACCAATTATTCCCAATCTAAAGCCTTCGCAGAGCCGGTAATCTTGGCGGGACACGATGCACTCGCTTTATGACTGCTTGAATGGCTGGAGCGTACTCAAGCACTGTAGTTCGGAGATACTTCGAATGTTACCGAGTCAGCGCGGTGCACCGCACGCGGGAGTGATTCCCCTTCATATGCTGGCGACCGCTCCCAAGGACGGCACAGTTCCATGCCGTTACCCTAGGCCGTCTTTGGAATAACTGCGCTCTAGGGTCTCGCCCTGCAACTTGGATATAAGTCTGCCATCAGCTGGACGGCGATTTAAACACACCCTCTTCATGATCGAACTACCACGAAATCTCGCAGTCTTCTCCGGAATCCTGAGCATATTTCTCGCTGTCCTTTACTTTCGCAGGTCGACCAAATCGCATGGGCTCCCCCTCCCTCCGGGCCCCAAGCCAGAATTCCTTATTGGGAACGCAAGGCACTTACCTACTCAATCACCGTGGCTACAGTACACCACGTGGAGGGAAAAATATGGTGCGTGATGATATCTGACGTCTTTGCGTATGGTCTCGTGCATGATGCGACTGGCTCGCAGGCGATATCTTTCATTTGGAAGCGTTAGGAAACCACGTCATCATCCTCAACTCGTACGAGGCTATGCATGATCTGTTAGATCTAAGACAAATTTACGCAGATCGTCAACCCTTACAAATGGTTGATATACTGTACGCCGTCTCTTTCCTGCATCAAGTGGTTTCTTCCTTACAACGTCTTGCTAGAATGGGATGGGGTCGCGTCACATCTAGCTCTCGTCATGGGGAAACATGGAGAAAGTATCGAAGGCTCATGCGCCCAGCTTTCCAGAAGGACAAGATAGCAGCACATTCTCGCAACCTTGAAAAACCTATGAGAGCTTGTTTGCTCGAACTGTTGCGCTCGCCCGAAGGATTCTATGAACATCTTCGCTTGTGAGTGCCCTTCTTCTTTTCTGGACTTTTCCTTTACATTCAACATCACAATACTCTTGTAATTACAGGCTCACTGGAAGAGCTATTATCATGTTTACATATGGTCTCAAAGTCGATACATCAAAGGATCCAGTACGCCCATACTCGCTATCAAAAAACCCCGGCTACTAATCGCATATCTTCCCGAAGCTCGTTGAGGTTCCCGAGAGGGGGTTTACTAGGGCCATTCATATGGCACTGCCCGGCCAAGCGCCACTTGTAGACACCTTTCACTTCCGTATGTTATGCTTTCTTTCTCGATGTTACCATGCTTAGACCCTGCCCCTCCAAACGTAGTGCGATACATCCCGTCTTGGTTCCCAGGTGCGGGTTTCAAGAGGAATGCTAAAATTTGGAGAAAGGAGCTGGACGATATGGTCGGAGATCCATTCAAACGCGTGAAGGCCGAAATGGTGAAATTGCTTTAGTATCCATGGTATCATGCTTGCCTAATATGCCCTCCCACAGGCTGCTGGTGTCGCTGTTCCTTCTTTCACATCTACATGCTTGGAAGACCCTGCGCATAGCGAAAATGATATCGTATGGAGCGCTGGATCTATGTATGTCGCAGGAGCTGATACCGTGGGTCCTCCCTAAGCTTGTCAGGTTAACTCCCCTCTCTAAACCCGTGCGTTCACTAGACGCATGCTCTGCTGTCGTCATTCATTTTGGCCATGGCCACCCACCCCGATGTGCAGAAAAGAGCACAAGCAGAGATTGACACTGTCGTCAAGGGAAATGGTCTCCCTACCCTCGAAGATCGCGAGAACTTGCCGTATATCGAATGCTTACTCAAGGAGCTACAACGCTGGCTTCCGGCAGTCCCTTTGGTTTGTCGTCCTCTTACGCCCTACTCGCCCTTGAACTAATGATTCCTCAAAAGTCTTTGCCGCATCGTCTGATGGAGGATGATTACTACGGAGGTAGCGTGTGCCCTCGAGCTCCGCTTATGCACAGCTTACCTGACTTAGTTCCAGGGTATTTTTTCCCGAAAGGCTCAATCGTATTCCCTAATGTCTGGTAGGTCGCAATCACGTTCCTAACTCGACACCCTGCGCCCAACTACCGATCCATTTACAGGGCTTTAAGCCAGGACGAGGCCCACTACAAGGACCCAAAGCGTTTTTGGCCAGAACGATTTGAGAACCCCGAAACAGCCGAGCTCGATCCGTACAAATACGCGTTTGGCTGGGGGAGAAGGTATGATATTCCTCGTGTGTTTGAGTCGGCATTATCATTGATTACGGTTCCCTCAGGGTGTGCGCTGGGATGAACTTTGCTGACGCTACGCTTTATCTCGCCGTCGTCTCCATTCTCTCTGTGTTTGACATTAGCAAGCCGCTGGATGAACACGGGAACGAAGTGGAGCCTGAAGTCACGTTTGGGACGGGCGTCGTAAGGTACGCACTCACTCCTGAGCACGTCTCAATGCAACTCGAGCCTATATGCGTATGATACTTTGTCCAGCCGCCCCCAAGGCTTCAAGTGCACAATCCGACCTCGCTCCAATGACGCCGCTCAATTAATCAAGGCTGCGGTTGAAGAGATGGCTTGGTAGTCTCCGCTCTTCAAAAGGCGAGCTTTTTCCATCTCTATGCCTTACTCAGGCAACTGTATACTTAATACCACTGAGTCGAATCAATATCAATGGACTGGTTTGAGTAGGATGGCAACAAGTCCGAAGCCTCTCGGGTTCCGTGACGATCGGCCTCAAGTGCTAGAGTGGCCTGCATTGCACGGCCTGAACCCAGCCCGAGCAGCCCGCGTTGGCAGCACGCATTCAACACTTGTTATGCCCAGCATAGTCAGCTAAGCTATATGTTTCGAAGTCCGAACGTCTCCGCGACTCGGACCACGCTCGTGGCTCGGAACGCTTTTGTACCAACTGGCACCACCACTTCAAGTCCCGAGTCCCGAGTCTCAAGTCATTATCTTTGCATTACCCAATACTGGTGTAAATCCCGGCCTTAAGTATCCTCACCTGCGCGCTGTAGGGCGTAAGAATGCTACATTCAAGTTACACAACCGTCGCGTACTCATACGGCACCCGTGGCACGAGTCAACAACCTATTTATCTGATCGCAGTGGTCCAAATACTTGAAGTAGCTTAGCTGCAGTTTTTCGGGAGACCCGGGGGTGACACAGGGGATGCCTGCATCGACATCTGTAGATCAATCAAAGTGCTTCGCGCTTGCTGCTCAGTCCGGGCTTGGCGTCTTCATCGGCTCGAAAAGCTATTCAAGTTTCCAAAAAGACGGCCCATTCGGTCGTTCATTATTTACAATATAAAGCCTTGACAGCATAAGTACTATCGGCGGGGACACGTACCACTACGCACTGGATTCAAAGATCACCTGAATAGGCTAAGTGCACTCAAGCCCGGGTATACGTCCAACACCGAGGGCACCGCAACGGGCATGGCCAGCGGCCCTCTTCACTCTCTTCGCTAGTGACTAATAGGCCGGGACAGCTTCTTACTACCCACACGCGCTGTTTATAGATCAACTGCGGTCCAGGGTGGTTCGAGTATAAAACCAGCATGGGCTAGATGGCTATGAAACTGTACCATCCTACAATTCCCCCGATGATAGAACTACCACGAACTCTCGCAGTTTTCTCCGGAATCCTGAGCATCTTTCTCGCTGTCTTCTACCACTTTCGCAAGCCAACCAAGTCGCGCGGGCTCCCTCTCCCTCCTGGTCCCAAGCCAGAGTTCATCATAGGGAATGCGAGGCATCTGCCTACCACTTCTCCTTGGCTGCAGTACACCGCGTGGAGGGAGAGATATGGTGCGTGATAATAATATCAATTGCCATGACAGTCTCATAACGCATAACCGGCTGGTACATAGGCGATATGATTCACTTGGAAGCACTAGGAAGCCATGTCATCATTCTCAACTCGTACAAGGCCATACATGAGCTGTTGGACTTGAGGCCTATTTATTCGGATCGTCATCCCCTAGAGATGGCCGACAAACTGTACGCCCTCAACTAGCCTAACTTGCGTGGCCATCCTCCTAATTACGCCTCGCTAGAATGGGATGGGGTCGCCTTACGTTTGGCCACCGTTATAATGACACATGGAGGAAGCACAGGAAAATCATGCGTCCGCCTTTTCAGAAGGACAAGATAGCAGCTCACTCTCACAACCTTGACAAAAGTATGAGAGCTTGTTTACTAGAACTATTGCACTCTCCTGAAGGCTTCCATGAACACCTTCGCCTGTGAGCATCCTTGATTTGTTTTGATCCCGCTTTGTCCTCCTCATCGAATATAAATTCCCTTGAGGTTGCAGATTCACCGGGAGAGCCATTATCATGTTTACGTATGGCCTCAAAGTTGATACAACAAAGGATCCGGTACGTCAGTCCTGACTCCAATAGTACCTGGGTATTGACCACATATCCCCCGAAGCTTATCGAGGTTCCCGAGAGGGCGTTTGCCAGAGTCATCAACATGGCACTCCCCGGCCACACGCCTCTCGTGGACACTTTTCACTTCTGTGCGCTCACTTTGTGCTATCTTTACCTGCTCACCGGGACCGTGCTCACTTAGCCCGATCTCTCCGAATATAGTGAAGTATATTCCGTCGTGGTTCCCGGGTGCGGGATTCAAGAGGAATGCTAAGATTTGGAGAAAGGAGCTGGATGATATGGTTGGAGACCCGTTCAAACGCGTAAAGGCTGACATAGTAAATATGCTCCGAAATACTTGATGCCTTGCTTGCCTGATATGCGTTTTTCACAGGCCGCTGGTGTCGCTATTCCTTCGCTCACATCTACGTGTTTGGAAGACACGACGCATAGCGAAAATGATATTATGTGGAGCGCCGGATCCATGTACATCGCAGGTGCTGATACCGTGAGTCCCTAGCTCGGCAAGTTCACCCCCTCTAAGACTGCGTAACCGTTGATGCTTCGTTAGACGCACGCTCTCCTGTCGTCGTTCGTCCTAGCTATGGCCACCCATCCCGAGGTACAAAAAAGAGCACAGGCGGAGATCGACAGCGTCGTAAAGGGAAACGCACTCCCTACTTTCGAAGATCGGGAAAACTTACCGTATATCGAGTGCCTGCTCAAGGAGCTGCAGCGTTGGCTTCCGGCGGTTCCTTTGGTTTGCCGCCCTCTGATGCCCTGCTCATTGTGGACCTAATGATTTTATTTATTTCAAAGTCACTGCCACATCGCCTGACGGAAGACGACTACTACGGAGGTACCATATGCTCCGAGATCTTGCCCATGTACTGTTTATCTGACTTAGCTCTGTAGGATACTTTTTCCCGGAGGGCTCGATTGTCTTCCCCAACGTCTGGTGGGTTGTAATAGTGTCGACCGATGCTCCACGCCTAATTGTCATTCCACTTATTACAGGGCTATAACCCAAGACGAAGCCCACTACAAGGATCCAAAACAATTCCGGCCAGAACGATTCGAGAATCCTGAGACAGCCGAACTCGATCCGTATAAATATACGTTTGGTTGGGGAAGAAGGTAAGAGGTCCTCCGTTGGTTTGAGCCAAGTTGATACCATTATCGACCACGGTGTTCCTGTGACAGGGTTTGCGCTGGTATGAACTTTGGCGACGCCACGCTCTACCTCGCCATTGTTTCCATGCTCGCTGTATTCGACATCGGCAAGCCATTGGACGAACGTGGGAATGAGATAGAGCCCAAAGTAACTTTTGGGTCAGGCATCGTAAGGTATGGCCTCGCCTTTAAAACAACGCATTCCCCAGCCAGCTCGAGGCTAATGCGCACACGCATACGATGTGTCTAGTCGTGCCGAGGGCTTCAAATGCACAATTCGACCCCGCTCCGACACTGCAGCGAAGTTGATCAAAGCCGCGGTTGACGAGATGTCTTGGTAGTTGTTGCTTGCTCGGAGGACGGATTTTTGGATTTCCACGCTTATCCAAGCAAGTGTATTATATTGCTTTTTCCACTGTTTCCCATGGACTGTTTCAAGCAGATAATGGCGGCACGAGATGCATGGATTACTTACGAATATAAGATATCTTCGTTCGGAAACGAGCTCATTCCACATCAATTGCGATTGCTAAGTCACAATAAGAAAGTGGAATGTTTACCGTTAGAAAAGGAGGCTATGAGAGGCAAGGGTTGAACGTTGAACGTTGAACGTTGAATGTTGCAAGTACTTGAGCGCTGGAACTTGAGCTTGAAGTTGAATGCTGGAGCGACGAGTCTATTGATATGAAGCACCTCAGCCACAGGTCGAGTGCTTTGAGTTGGTGGCGGTGCGCTTACAAAGCAGTGCATCTAAGACCTGGCCACACAACAAGCCTCCGCAGCGTACTACGGGTACATCCACACACCCTGCTTCCCGCGCGCGTGTTTTTCCGCCCATCCATCCTGCACAGGTCTGGTCACGAGCCCGCCCGCCCGGCGCGTCCTCATGGCCATCCAGCCCTTCCAACTGCCCCCACACCCCCGACATGTGTGGGTTGTGGGTTCTTCTCCTCTCTTGTCCGTTTTCCTTCCTCTCCTCTCTTTCTCTCGCTCCTCCCTCCCTTGTACACAGCTCTTCCCCTCACCTCACAATCTACACTGCGCGCTAGCCAAACCGAGTTTCAAGTTTTAAAGTCCGAATACACATGTTCTCAGGTCAACTCCCCCTCTCTATACTCGTGTTCACTGGACGCATGCTCTGCTGTCGTCATTTGTTTTGGCCATGGCCACCCACCTCGATGTACAGAAAAGAGCACAAGCAGATATTGACAGTGTCATCAAGGGAAACACACTCTCTACCCTCGAAGTTTGCAAGAACTTGCCGTATATCGAACGCCTGCTCAAGGAGCTACAGCGCTGGCTTCCGGTGGTCCCTTCGTTTTGTCGTCGTCCTCTCACACCCTACTCACCCTGGAACTAACAATTCCCCAAAAGTCATTGCCGCATCGTCTGATGGAGGATGATTACTACAGAGGTAGCGTGCGCCCTGGAGTCCCACTCATGCGCAGTCTACTATCTGACTTAGTTCCAGGGTATTTCTTCCCGAAAGCCTCAATCATTTTCGCCAGGATGAGGCCCACTACAAAGACCCAAAGCGCTTCTGGCCAGAACAATTTGAAAACCCCGAGACAGCAGAGCTCGATCCGTACAAATACGCGTTTGGCTGGGAGAGAAGGTATGATATTCCTCGTGTGTTTGAGTCGGCGTCATCGTTGATCACGGTTCTTTCAGGGTGTGCTGACGCTACGCTTTATCTCGCCGTCGTCTCCATGCTCTCTGTGTTCGACATTAGCAAGCCGCTGGATGAACACGGGAACGAAGTAGAGCCTGAAGTCACGTTTGGGACGGGCGTCGTGAGGTATGCACCCACCCCTGAGGATACACGTCTCAGTGCAACTCGAGCCTATATGCGTATGATACTTCGTCCAGTCGCCCCCAAGGCTTCAAGTGCACAATCCGACCTCGCTCTAATGACGCCGCTCAGTTAATCAAGGCTGCGATCGAAGAAATGACTTGGTAGTCTCCGCTCTTCAAAAAGGTCAGCTTTTTCCATCTCCATGCCTTATTCAGGAAACTGTATAATACCACTAAGCCGCATTACTGATGGGCTGGTTTGAGCGGTATGGCAACGGTCCGAAGTCTCCTGGGTCCCCTGACAATCGGCCTCAAGTGCTAGAGTGACCTGCATTACATGGCTTGAGCGCTGAGCCCGAGTCCGAAGAGCAGCCCGCGGTATGTAGGTGGGTACTTATCGGAGATTGCTGACAGCACGCATTTAATATTTATTATGCCCAGCATAGTCAGCTAAGCTATGTAGATAGATCAGGCTGCTTCGCGTTTGCTGCTCAGCCCGTCTTCATCGGCTCGAAAAGCCACTCAAGCTTCTAAGAAAACGGCCCAGTTGGTCCTTCATGGTTTCCGATATAAAGCCTTGGCAATATGAATGCTATCGGCGAGGACACGTACCACAACGCACCGGATTCAAGGCCATCTGAATAGGCTAAGTGCACTCAAGCCCAGGTATACGTCCAACACCGAGGGCACCGCAACCGGCATGGCCAGCGACCCTCTTCGCCCTCTTCCCTGGTATCTAATAGGCCAGGGCAACTTTTTGCTACCCCTACGCGTTTTTCATAGAATGGTTGCGGTCCAGGGTGGTTCGAGTATAAAACCAGCATGGGCTAGATGGCTATTAAATTGCACCATTCTTCGACTCCCCTGATGATAGAGCTACCACGAACTCTCGCAGTTTTCTCCGGAATCCTGAGCATCTTTCTCGCTGTCTTCTTCCACTTTCGCAAGCCAACCAAATCACGCGGGCTCCCTCTCCCTCCTGGTCCCAAGCCAGAGTTTATCATAGGGAATGCGAGGCATCTGCCTACCACTTCTCCATGGCTGCAGTACACCGCGTGGAGGGAGACATATGGTGCGTAATAATAATCGTTGTCTTGAAAAATCTTACGATGTATAACGCAGCTGGTACTCAGGCGATGTGATTCACCTGGAAGCACTAGGAAGTCATGTCGTCGTTCTCAACTCGTACAAGGCCATGCATGAGCTGTTGGACTTGCGATCTATTTACTCGGATCGTCATACCCTAGAGATGGCTAACAACTTGTACGCCCCCAATTAGCCTGCCTCGAGTGGTGCCTTCCTCCTAACAGCGTCTTGCTAGAATGGGATGGGGTCGCCCTACATTTGGCCACCGTTACAATGACACATGGAGGAAGCATCGGAAAATTATGCGGTCACCTTTTCAGAAGGACAAGATAGCCACTCACTCTCGCAGTTTTGAGAGAAGTATGAGAGCTTGCTTGCTAGACTTGTTGCACTCCCCTGAAGGGTTCCATGAACATCTTCGATTGTGGGCTTACTTTATTTGTTCTTGTCCCACTTTGTCCTTCTCATCAAATATCAACTCCCTCGGGGCTGCAGATTCGCCGGGAGAGCCATTATCATGTTTACGTATGGCCTCAAAGTCGATACAGCAAAGGACCCAGTACGTTGATCCTCGCTACCTAACAACCCCTAGGCATTGATCGGACATCTTCCTGAAGCTCGTCGAGGTTCCCGAGAGGGGCTTCGCCAGAGTTATCAATATGGCACTGCCCGGCCACACGCCACTTGTGGACACTTTTCACTTCTGTGCGTCCGCCTTATGCTTTCCCACCAGGGCCGTGCTTACTTGCTCCGGCCCCTCAAACTATAGTGAAGTATATTCCGTCATGGTTCCCTGGTGCGGAATTCAAGAGGAATGCTAAAATTTGGAGAAAGGAGCTGGACGATATGGTTGGAGACCCGTTCAAACGCGTAAAGGCTGACATAGTAAGTCTGCTCCGAAATACTTGATGCCTTGCTTGCCTGATATGCGTTTTTCGCAGGCCGCTGGTGTCGCTATTCCTTCGCTCACATCTACGTGTTTGGAAGACACCACGCATAGCGAAGACGATATTATGTGGAGCGCCGGATCCATGTACATCGCAGGCGCTGATACTGTGAGTCCTCCCCCAGCTTGGCAGGTTCATCCCCTCTAAGGTTGTGTAACCGTCGATGTTCTGCCAGACGCATGCTCTCCTGTCGTCGTTCGTCCTGGCTATGGCCACCCATCCCGAGGTACAAAAAAGAGCACAGGCGGAGATCGACGGCGTCGTAAAGGGAAACGCACTCCCTACGTTCGAAGATCGGGGAAACTTACCATATATCGAGTGCCTGCTCAAGGAGCTGCAGCGTTGGCTTCCGGCGGTTCCTTTGGTCTGCTATCCTCTTATGCCCTGATCATCCTTGGCCTAATAATATTCTTTAAAAAAGTCAATACATCATCGCCTGATGGAAGACGACTATTACGAAGGTACCATATGCTCCGAGATCCCACCCGTGCACAGTTCATCTGACTTAGCTCTGTAGGATACTTTCTCCCGGAGGGCTCGATTGTCTTCCCCAACGTCTGGTGGGTTGTAATGGCGTCGATCGATGCTCCACGCCTAATTGCCATTCCACTTATTACAGGGCTATAACCCAAGACGAAGCCCACTACAAGGATCCAAAACAATTCCGGCCAGAACGATTCGAGAATCCCGCGACAGCCGAACTCGATCCGTACAAATATACGTTTGGCTGGGGAAGAAGGTGAGAGACATCCCACGTCGATTCAAGCCAAGTCGATACCATCGTTGACCACGGTGTTTATGTGACAGGGTTTGCGCTGGTATGAACTTTGCCGACGCCGCGCTTTACGTTGCCATTGTTTCCGTGCTCGCTGTGTTCGACATCGGTAAGCCATTGGACGAGCACGGGAATGAGGTAGAGCCCGAAGTCACTTTTGGGTCAGGCGTCGTAAGGTATGGCCTCGCTTCCGAAGATATGCATTCCCAAGCCAGCTTGGGGCTAACGCGCACATGCATATAATACGTCCAGTCGCGCCGAAGGCTTCAAGTGCACAATTCGGCCTCGCTCCAATGACGCCGCCAAGTTGATCAAAGCCGCGGCTGACGAGATGCCTTGGTAGTCTTCGCTTACTCAGAGGGCGGATTCTTGGATTTCCACGCTTATCCAGGTAACTGTATTACACTAATTTTCCCATTGCTTCCCATGGATAAGCAGAGAACGATAGCACAAGAGATTATTTACGAATAGAAATTATTTCTGGTTGAAAAAGTTCACTCCACATTGGTCGCCATCACCCAGTAGCGACAAGAAAGAGCAAAGTTCACGATTGTAAAAGATGGCTATGAGAGGCAAGAGTTAAAATTTGAATGTTTGAACACTACTAAGTATAGTAGGAACGACGAAATACATCGATTTCAAGTTTGAAAATCCGAGCACACATGTCCGCAGCTCAGTGAATCAGCGATCTTTGTGTGTTCGGCATTGGTATCAAGGTATCGTCGATCACGGCGCTCGCAGAGTCTGCGCTGGGATGAACTTTGGCAATGCTACACTGTACCTCGCTGCCTTGTATTCGACATCGGTTAGCCGTTATTGGACGAGCGCGGATGAAGTGGGGACGCCAGGATCTGCAAGGTATGTGCTTGAGTCGCTTTGAAAAATGAGATGGGCGTTTTCAGGGAGTCAAGGTTCGCATGCATTCGATACGTCCAGCAGCGCTGAAGGCCTCAAATGCACAATCCTGTCTCTCGTTCAAAGCATGCATCAGCAGACTAACCAAGAGAGCTTGTCGACTGTAGCCTTGGCCAGCTGGGCAGCGCCATCGGAGCGGGGGAGAGATGACAACAACTCCGTCGAGCCCTGCAGCTGGCAAATCGACCTTGAGTGTTAGAAATAAACCCGTTGTTTTGAACCCAGCTTCAAAGAAATCATGAACAGCAATGCATTTATTACGAATAGAAAAGTCATTCCAAATTGTTCACTTCACATCAAGTACACAACAACAAGCGCGACAACAACATTAGGAAGAAGAAAATCGTCACTGTCAATGTCAAAAAAACGTTACTTTTCACCATCCACCCAGCCAAAAAAAGCGTACACAATTCATCAAGTCCTATTGGGTCTTACAACCCCCGAAGTTTTTTCATCGCATACGAGCGCGCAGCGGGAGAGGAGGCGGTGGTATTGGACGGGACCACGAGAGGCGGGCACTGTGGCGCGGAGAGAACGTCTCCAAACGTCGACGCTACCCAGAGCACAGCACCGTTCGTCCACCCAAAGCCCGCCTGCACCGTATACTCGCCTCCCGAACCAGACGCGTCCACATCAAACATGTTGAACTAGATCACAGACAGCAACAACAGCATTGACAATACGATCAGGAACGCCCGCAACAACTGCAGAATGAGGAATCGAGGACAGACCTTTTCGTACATATGCCCTGTCGAGCTTGGATCCGAGTGCGTGAGATTCAACAGCTCAGGCGAGAGCTGCGCCAACATCTCCGGGATCGACCCGCCCGTCGCGTACCAGCTACAAAACACGCTCGCAATATACCTGTTCGCCAGCTCCGCCGCCAGCGTCGTCGACCACAGCGCGCTCGCGTTGACGGGCCCGCCGTTGATGATCCCCCCGCCGCTCACGGTGTTGATGTCCGTAGTGGCGTTTCCTCCTGATTCGAGGGGCTGCGGTGGGAGGTCGGAGCTCGCGAGGCCGAGCTGGTTCGCGGGGATGAGGTCAAAGGACTCGGTACTGGAGTTCATGAAAGACGATAAGGGGCGGGTGGTTATTTGGGAAGGAAGTCGGCGGAGAGCTTCCATCGCAATATACTGGTGTGGAGGCCAGGCACTATCACAGGAATCTCGAGAATCAGCGCCAGCCCACGAAAGAATAGGGAGTTAAGGGGAATAGGAACAAACTTTGGCGCATCCCACTGCAGCCCCGTCTGCAAAAACGTCACGGGCAGCGTCCCATTATACCTATGCATAACCAAGTTCACACTTGCAAACGCTCCAAACGCTTTTTCTTCGCTCTGTGTAACCTCATCGGGCCAAATATCAACCCAGAAGGGGTAGAAATGCGCTGTGGAAAAGAGCGTGTTGCGGGATGAAGAAGTCGCGTTGAAATCGTAGAACGCGAGCTTCTCCGCGTCCCAGAATAGATCGAGGATGGCGGATTTTATTTCAGCGGCTTTGGAGCGGTGGGTGGCAGCGCTGGATGTGAGGGTCTCGTTCTTGTTGGATTGGCCTTGCAGGTCGTAGAGGTTGGCGAGGAGACTGCGGTAGTCGTCTGATCATTAGGGCACGGTAAGTTGACGTTGCTCTGGGCGTAAATGGGGCAAACGATGAGAATACGTACACAAAATACTGTTCAAGCAAACAGGAATCGTATTCCGCGTATTTAAAGTCCTGAGAGCCGGTAGATTATACGACGTGTTTCCTGCAAATGGTTCCTTGACCCATCTATTAGTAGATACATGTCAATTCGATCATCTTAAAGAAATCTATCAAAGAGGAGGCTGTACCTCGACGAATAGTCCCACCCACTTTCGGCACCGCTCGCCAAATCGGCATAAAGATCCTCTTTCTGTTGGTCCGTAAAGGGCGTCTCGATGTCAGCTCCGTTGGCAGTGAGATAATCCTCCAAGAAGCCCTGCAAAAAAGTGCCACAATCAGCGATTATTGCAGGGAAATCGAGCCCGGGGTTTAACTACCTCTGGGCGCGGTGCGGTATTAACAACGGCGTAATGCGCGACGTCGTAGGTCTGGCCTGAGTACGGCGAGGTGATTTGGATGGTGCGGTTGGTCGCCCACCACGCCAATTCAACCTAAGCACGAGAAGAAGGGCACGCTAAGGACAACTTAAATAGATTAGATATATAGAATAGGCATCCCACCTCAGCCAAAGGTAGACCACGCTCCAAAACTGACAGATCACCCGTGGCATTCACATAGTTGTACAACATCTGTATTGAGGGAAACACTACGTTAAGAATCCCTCTCGTTCGGAAAGAGAAGCTGGAGTACCTTCATGAACAACGGCGGTTGACTCCTATTCAAATAATACTTCCGCCCGCCATTGGGGATGAACCCAATAGTGGCGAGTTCGTCCATGAAGTTAGACAGAGAGGACTTGACCATGTCGTATTGTTCTGACTGAAGCAAGCCCTGGAAGGAAAAGCGTTAGCATGATGTGAGGTCAAGCACCTGAGAGCGATCGTACTTCAATAATCCAGTATGTGTCCCAGTAATCTAAAGGGGGAGGAAAAAGATCGAGTTAAACAGGATTCAGAATATCAGCCAACAGTCAACGCGCACATTGTTCTAAGAGAATACGTCACTTTTGGATTCTACATGCAAGGACGCGTAGAGTGCTCACCTCGGAAGCGACCTCCAGGAACAACAAAAGTGTGGTTCAGTGGGATAAGCGTGCTCTCGCACTTAATCCCATCACACAGCTCATTCGGATCGGTATTTCTCGCGAGCTGAGACCAGTAGCCATCGACGATCTTAACCCACGCATTGACGAGCGGATCAGTAACATGCGTCAAAGGCCCGTTGGCGGAGATGTTGCTAGCGATAGTAACGGGCACGAGCTCGAGACCCTCGCCCTTGAAGTCTGTGTCAACAAAATTGATGACCTGACCGTAGGTGATGTTATTTGAAGGAGCCGCAAACGTGCTGCTGGTAGGGTCGATCTGGGAAAAGGCGGCGAGGGTGGCGTTAGATGTGCCGTTGGTGGGCTTGTCAACAAATGTCTTGGAGTCCGGGTAGACATTGGCAATGTTGATGGTTTGTAGGAGCTGGATGAGAGCGCGTTTAATTCCAGGGTACCGGTACTGAAAATGGTATGAGGGACGTGAAGAACACGCACCGGACCGTTACAGAAGATAAGGCTGGGGCACCACGGCTGGGCGGGGGCCAGAGGAGCCTGGGATGGGAGAGACTGTCCAGTAGCCGCAGGAGCAGATGGAACAGCGGTAGAAACGGCTGTTGGCGTCGCAGTAGCTGTGGCGAGAGGACTGCTGGTCGTGACAGTCCCCGCGCTGATGGCCGCCGCAGCGTTCCTGGGGACCCAAGCGGGAACTAGACCGGGGAGGGCATGAGCGTCGGCGAGGAGGATGGCGAGCAGCGGGATTGACGACGTCTTCATGTCGGCAGGCGCGGTGAGCAGCTAGTCGTTGTCGTTGTCGTCCTCGTCCTCGTCGTTGCGGAAAGAAGAAGAGGGGCGGGGGGGTCTTGAGCTTTTAAGCACCGGAGACATATTCGCATTTCCGGGAAAAGGAAATGATTTTCGCAGCGGGAGCAGGCACGTGACCGATCGCGAACGTCACCCCCGCGTGGAGGCCCCGCATGCATCCTTGATTATGTAAGCCAGCACGGAAGCTTGTGCCTGCTCCTGTTTGAATTTCTCTTCGAATTCGAATGCTTTTGCAACCCAATTTTGATCCCGAATGGGACAACTTTGCATGATTCAACACCTCCAGCTGCACAAAGTCTGCAGCTCGCGCGCACCTGGAAAACCTGCGAGTCTCGAGTCCTGATGGCTTTTTTGTTCCGATATTTGCGTTTTACATCCAACATTCCCAGCGCCAGGGGGGTGGCCCCGCGCCACTAAGATTGCGGCCAAGGGCCAATTAGCGTTAGCCGGATGAGGTCACACGACCAATCTGGACATCCGTCCTTGTTCGACAGCCATCTGCATCAAGCCGCAGCGACGAACTCCACGAACAGCGAGATACGCAGCTCCGGGGCATCAGAGGCGTCAAACCTCGAAACCGACACCCGGCTTTCGGGCGAGGCTGTGAGACCGTCAAGGTACAAGGCCCGAAGGTGCCTGCAAGATGCTGCTTCTCGCGCGGGTCAATTAGAACTCGAGTGCCCCTTATACTGCAAATGGCGGGAATTCCAAAATACTTTACGTTATCCACACGTTATGCATTCACCAGGAGGCCCGGGTGCCTGCGGTACGGGCCGGGCCCCAGCGTCGTCGCCTGGTGTTCCGGGCATCACACCGTCGCCGACATACTGACCAGGTGCTGGAGCGAACTCGGAAACCCGCCATTGAATCGCGTTAACGCTCGCATTCTTCCACTTAGAGATAGGACCGCCCTCGCCGGCATCTTCACCGACTGATAATATTCAAATGCTATCTGCTAGCATGCGCATCAGATACTTACACTGACCACCGATGCCGCTCTCCGGAGATCAGACACCTTGATAGACAGAGAGCGTCTCGCCAAGGCCTTCTGCGATAGCATATTCAAGGTCTGGGATAAGGTCTGGGGACAACGTGCGCGCGCGTATCTTAAATTTAAGAGTCGGCAGTGCAGCACTGGTGCTCGCTAGGTTCACATTAGGCACTATGGGCTATATTGTGTCCCTCAGTCTATAGTCAAAACAATCTTGCCAAGGTTCTTGTTTGCAGCCATCTCCTCGTGCGCTTGACCAACCTCTCTCCACGAGTATACCTTTAGTCGCACGCAAACGCAATTCGCTTTCTGTCAATAACGGACATCGGGCCACTAATACTCAATGAGACTAAGTACTTTACCTTGTGGATATACACCTTCAAGCCATCGGGACTGCTCTGGCCCTTGACTTGGTCCAATACCTCCTTGGAGAACTGCGTGATTAAGTCCTGCTGGTACTCTGTCGATCTCACGCGCAACGTCGACCCCTGAACCCGAAGCCTCTTCCTGAGGATGGGGACGAGCGATGCGTTCGACAGCTCCCCGCCTAGAAACAAAAAAAAAACCCCCCGGCAAACAGAAAGAGCTCCATCAGCTCACACGCTCGTCACCACAATGCCTCCGATATTCACGCTTTAGACTTACCACTTAACAGACCAAGGATCACCATCCTCCCATCCAGCGCCAGCGCCCCAATATTCTTCTCCCAATAATCCCGCCCCACAAAATCTACAATCGCGTCGACGCCCGCGCCGTTGGTAGCTCTCTTCACCTCGGCCTCAAAATCCTGTGTCTTGTACGAGATGGGATGCGTCGGCGCGAAGGCGCCCATCGATTTGAGGAACGCGATCTTTTCGGGGCTCGAGACGGTCGAGAAGACCCGGTTTCTACAGCAGACAAAAGACGCCGTATTCAGGAGTCAGTGATATGCAGCAACAAACAATCGTGAAGTTTTATTAGGCGAGGGTGATACCGACGCGCCGTAGAACCGAGCAAGCTGGTTGGCTGCGACGCCGACCCCGCTCGCACCAGCGTGGATCATCACGTCCTGTCCCTTTTGCAGCTCCAGGATCCACACGAGTGCTTGAAAGGCTGACACAGCACACATTATCGGAACAATGAACAACTCATTCATCATCGATTAATGGGGATAAGTGGAGGTAGACCCGCGGACCTGTAAGCCAGTTCTCCGGAACGCCCGCGCCTTCCGTCCACGACAGATGTTTCGGTTTGGCCATGAGCGCTCCCGCGGGGACGACGGTGTACGCTGCATAGGCGCCCTTCAGGTCAAAGTATTATGAGTACTTGGGTTGGTGGCCGAGTAGCAACGATAGTGAAAGTATGGGAGACGATCAGACGAACCCCTTTCGCAAGCCCTAATACCTCGTCTCCGACTTTCCACGCACCGGCCTCCGAGCCTACCTCTGACACGGTTCCCGAGAATTCGAGACCGAGGATGTCGCTCACGCCTGGCGGAGGAGGGTAGCCGCCCTCCCGCTGCCTGGAGGGAGCAGAACGAGCCACGCATGCAAACGTTAGCACGGCGATCGATCGATCGATCGATCGATCGGACGCTAGCGCATCGAGAGAACAGCAATTTCGTACAGAATGTCTGCGCGGTTCAAACCAAACGCGATTATCTATAGCAAATTCCGAGGCAACATGGTCGACGGTCAGTGCCGGCCATGCAATCTTGAGAGGTAAGCAGGCTCTATAGGTACTCGCCTTTACTAACACCTCCCCTTTACCGGCCCTAGGCTTCTCTGCCTCACCAATATAAAGAGTGTCACTTCCTCCTTTCCCACCTTTGATGAGAATCGCGCGCATCATTTCGTTCGGCATCGCAGCAAGCACACTAGTTCATGAGGGCCGGTCTTCACGTCCTAGAGTGCTCGCAGCCTTTATATACGGTAAATGATGAAATCCGGAACTTAGTCAGCTCATTCATTTACGATATGATTGGAGCCGGGCCCGGCATGCGCTACATCCACAACGATGCGGTATTACTGATACAGAGCAATCTTCCTTGCGCTAATCTACTGTTAGAATAATCTTTCCGGCATTCTTGCTCGCCGCCATATCATCATGGGCTTGACGGACCTCTTTCCAGGATTTCACCTATGGAGATAACACAAGCAAGTTGGTTCCATGGGATTCAATACATCGGTAAAACGAGAGAGTACCCACATCGTGAATGTATACCTTCAAACCATCCGGGCTGTCCTGGCTCCTGAGATGGCGCAGAACTTCCTTTGCAAAGTGCCCGACGAGGTTTTCCTGATACTCCTGCGATCTCGAGCGCAAGGTCGTGCCTTGAATCCTCAGTCTGTTGTAAATGATAGGGGACATCGACGTGGCCGGGAGCTCCGTGCCTAGCAAAACAGCCTTTCGCATCAGCCAAATGTCTGGCAAACACACAAGGTATCCCAGGAAACGAATTACCGCTCAATCCACCGAGCATCACCATCCTGCCGTCCTTCGCCATCGACTTGAGGTTCTTCTCCCAGTAGTCCGGCCCAACGAAGTCGATGATCACATCGACGCCCTTCCCGTTCGTGACCTTCTTCACCTCCTCCGCGAAGTCTTGGGTCTTGTACGAGATCGGGTGGGTGGGCGCGCCTGCGCCCATTGAGTTGAGGAAATTGATCTTCTCAATCGACGACACAGTCGTGAAGACGCGATTTCTGTGGGAAACCAAGATAAATGCGATAAGCGGGAGGGTCAGCAGAGTTCAAGTTCGGATGGGTGATAGTATGCAGTGATACGGACGCAGAGTAGAAACGCGCGAGCTGGTTAGCCGCTACGCCGACGCCGCTCGCTCCGGCATGGATGAGGATGTCCTGGCCTTTTTGGAGCTCTGCGATCAAAACCAGCGCCTGGAAAGCTATAAAAAATATACAAGTTTTGGTTCCAGTCCCGTTTAGCCTCTGTTGCTCGATGTGATCTACAGACTACTGCATACCTGTGAGCCAGTTCTCCGGCACCCCTGCAGCCTCTACCCAAGACAGATTCTCAGGCTTTGGCATCACCATGCTCGCGGGGACTGCGATGAACTCTGCGTACGCCCCCTTTCCCAAGGGACACCCAACAGCTCAAAGGTAAGTATCACTGGAAGATGACTAGACTAATATCAAATGAGCGTACCCCGTATGCAAGACCCATCACCTCGTCTCCCACTTTCCACGACTCAACTCCGGAGCCTATCTCGACGACGTTCCCGGAGAACTCGACGCCCAGGATGGGCGTTGTACCGGGAGGAACAGGGTAAACGCCTTCTCGCTGACTATCGCATGCAATATTGATATTGGTGTTAACAAATATTCCTAGGAGGCTGGAATCGGGGCCGACTACTAGTGGGAAACTTCTTACAGGATATCCATGCGATTGAGACCAAACGCGATGATCTGTGACCCGCCCCACACACCATTTATATTATCATTAACCAACGGAGAATTAGCGTGAAATGGATGAAGAAGTGCGTACCTTGACCAAGACTTGCCCGTCGCCAACCTTGGGCCTCTCCGCCTCGCCGATATACAGGTTTTCGCTCGGTCCTTTTCCGCCTTTCACTAGTACGGCGCGCATCTTTTCGCTGGACATGATCGTTGGTGGTCAATGAGAGTTCGAACTGGGGGAAAAGATGGCTCGCTATCTCTAGACGATAAGTAATTTATAGGGCCGCTGGGACAAGAATGCGTCGTCATAAGTCCTGCAGCTCATTTGATGACAGATTACTTGTATATAGACGACTCGCATGTGCCCGGGACGACCGCCTGTTGGCCATGCATGGGCCGCAGGTCACTGATTCATCGGCGGGAAGGCTGAAGGATATATCAGCACTTGGCTGACCGATCGAAGGGATCCTAGAGCGTCAGCAAGACTTCATGCCAACGCATTACTGTGTTCCACAGGGATTTGAGACACTCATTTGGGACAGTCCGCGGTATTCTATGGTTTTTTTGGCCTCAGCTCTTGGGCATGAAGGCAGCTTTTGTATGCAAGTTATAATACACGTTCCCCATCCACCATAAAAGTCCCAGACCGTAAAGTCAAGAACTGGCTGAATGTGAGGATGTTCTTCCAAGAGGGTCCGAAATTCAGGGCCTTCTCAGCCTTGCACACAACTATATGTTATTGCTGGATTCTTGGCCAAAAAATGTGATGTTTACGAATTATGGCATACCCTCGGGATCCTGGCGAACCTCCTGGGCATTTGCGGCCGCGATAGACTGACCGCGCGCTCGAGGTCGACTGAATATGCACATGCACAGTCCCTTGATGCGACTCGACATATGGCAATTTTGGCCAGGCCACCAACAATCGTGTCGAATGACTGTGGGAGTATCTCAGCAACCACTACAGGTACGTGGTACATTTTGTCGAGATTCTTGGTGAAGATAAAATCGAGTGCCATTTTTATACCTTTTATGTACATAGAGGTTCAGTTATTCTTGCATTTTTCTTGGTTCAACTCAGCGTAACACTAGTCGAAATTTCCAGGCCTTCGCCCATGGAATATTGAGAGGTAAGTAGGCTCTGCTAAGTACTCGCCTTTACCAGCACCTGTCCCTTACCGGCCCTAGGCTTCTCTGCCTCACCAATACAATCGAAGCCGGGCGCGGCTGGCGCTACATTCACAGTGACAAGATACTACATACCGATACAAAGCGATCATCTCTGCGCTCCATTAATCGACGGTTAGGATAATCTTTCCGGCATTTTTGCTCGCCGCCATATCATCATGGGCTTGGCGGACCTCTTTCCAGGATTTCACCTATGGAGATGTCACAAGCAAGTTGGTTCCATGGGATTCAATACATCGGTAAAACGAGAGAGTACCCACATCGTGAATGTATACTTTCAAACCATCTGGGCTGTCCTGGCTCCTGAGATGGTGCAGAACTTCCTTTGCAAAGCGCCCGACGAGGTTCTCTTGATACTCTTGCGATCTCGAGCGCAAGGTCGTGCCCTGGATCCTCAGTCTGTTGTAGATGATAGGAGAAATCGACGTGGCAGGGAGCTCCGTGCCTAGCAAAGCAGCCTTTCGCATCAGCCAAATGTCTGGCAAACACACAAGGTATCCCAGGAAACGAATTACCGCTCAATAATCCAAGCATCACCATCCTGCCGTCCTTCGCCATCGACTTGAGGTTCTTCTCCCAGTAGTCCGGCCCGATGAAATCGATGATCACATCGACACCCTTCCCGTCCGTCGCCTTCTTCACCTCCTCCACGAAGTCTTGGGTCCTGTATGAGATCGGGTGGGTGGGCGCGCCGGCACCCATCGAGTTGAGGAAATCGATCTTCTCGGTGGTCGACACGGTGGTGAAGACGCGATTCCTACGGAGAGTCGATATATGCAACAAATGGGAGAGTCAGTACAATTCAAGTAAAGGGTGGTGGTAATGTGGTAAGGATAAGTAATACGGACGCAGAGTAGAAACGCGCGAGCTGGTTAGCCGCTACGCCGACGCCGCTTGCTCCGGCGTGGATGAGGACGTCTTGTCCTTTTTGCAGCTCTGCGATCAAAATCAATGCCTGGAATGCTGTAAAACACACAAGGTTCAAATCCGTTTAGCCTCTGATTCTTGATATCGAATTTCGATGGCTTAAATTCTGGAGTTGCTGCGTACCTGTGAGCCAGTTCTCCGGCACCCCGGCAGCTTCGACCCAAGACAGATTTTCAGGCTTGGGCATCACCATACCCGCGGGGACTACGATGAACTCTGCATAGGCCCCCTTGAATTCACAAGAGACGCACCCAGCAGGTCGAAGGTAAGCACCACTGGACCATGCGTTAAATGTATGATGGAGTCGGATAGATTGACGTACCCCATACGCAAGCCCCATCACCTCGTCTCCGATTTTCCAGGATCCGACTCCGGAGCCTATTTCGACGATGTTCCCGGAGAACTCGACGCCCAGGATGGGCGTTGTACCGGGAGGAACAGGATATTCGCCTTCTCGCTGACTATCGCGCATACAATATTCATATTGATGTTCATAAGTACTTATTCCTGGAATCGAGGGCGGCTAGTGGGGGAATTACTTACATGATATCCATGCGATTGAGACCAAACGCGATGATCTGTTACCCGCCCCAAACGCCATTAAATATCAGTCAACGGGGGGTTAGCGCGTAGTAGCTGAAGGAGTACGCGCCTTGACCAAGACTTGCCCATCGCCAACCTTGGGCTTCTCCGCCTCGCCGATATACAGGTTTTCGCTCGGTCCTTTTCCGTCCTTCACCAGCACGGCACGCATCGTTTCGTTGGACATGGTCGTTGGTGGTTAATGAGAGCTCTGGGGAAGTGAGATGGTTGGGCATTTAAAATTAGAGGTGGTAATTTATAGGGCCTGATCGATGCGTTATTATGAGTAAGTATTGGATTTGATGACAGATCGCATATGGACGGCTCACAGACGGGCTGGCAGGTCCCCGAGGCGGATGCTCAAGAATACTTTCAGTCAGCTATATAGTCGGGTACCTTCTCACCGATGAACCGATGGTCAGCAAGACTTCATGCCAGCATATTGCTCAGTGCCGAGGACCTCCTCAAGAAGCTTAGCTGCTGCCTCGAATTTGAATGGGTACACGCTTGCGTGCTACATTTGATCGTATCTAATTTTTGTTTTTGAAACTACACAGTAGATGAAAGAGAAGAAGAAAAAATAACGTCCGGTCTTACATTGTTACAACATACAATCACCACCTATATCAATGCTGATTACGATTATTGATGCGTGTTTTCAGCAATATACTCCTCGTACAACCCCTTGTACTCGGGGTGCCACCTCGACAGCGCAGGCCTGCCTTCTGTGATATCCTCGGCGGCCCAACGGATGCGCAGCGCGTCCAGATCGGACGAGGTCTCGTTGTCGGGCACGAGGATGTAAAAATCCCCGACGCGGAGGCGCGTGAGCATATACTCGACGGTCTGGTCTGCCGTCCACGCGCCTGCTGGCTTTGGTGCATCGCCATTGCTGCCGGTCATGCCAGTCCACGTCCAGCCAGGGCTTCGAGATAGAAAGGCAAGTTATAGTCAGATGCGCGGATCAGAGCAGATCGAGGACCAGGGGTTGGGTGTAGCTTACACGAAGAGATGCGCTGACACGGTGCTGTGACTCGTGCGCAATTCGTAGGCGAGATTTTCTGTGAGGATCTTGACGCCCGCCTTGGACACATTGTACGCTGCGTTCCCGCTGAGCAGCGCGGTCAGCCAACTGTTCTCCAGGCCATCGGCAATCGACGATCGCGGTACTCACGGCGGATTAGTGATGCCTTGTTTTGAGCCGGTGTTGACAATCAGGGACGCGTTCTCTTGGCGGGACATCTCCGGGGTAAATACTTGAAGCATATTAATCACCTAACAACGCGGGGAAGGTCGATAAAATCAGTGGGGCGGATGGTTTGCGATATTGTTGATAAGAACTTACACCCCAGAGATTGACGTCCAAGACGGCCTTCCAGCTCGCGAGCCCGCCAAAGGCGGTACCCACGGGGTGGTTCGGCTCTTTGCCAATGCCAGCGTTGTTCATGAGAACGTTGACCTAGATAAATCCAGCGTGAGGCTTGCAACAAGGTTGCTCACGCGACGAGAATGGGGAATGGGGAAAGAGAGGACGTATTGCAGGAGAATGGGAGTGTAACGGGTATGGTGAATGGGGAAGGGGGGAGGGGGAGGGGACGCGGGACTCGAGGAAGCAAGTCAGTCCGTACCTCCCCAAAAGCCTTGTACACCGACTCGCACAGATGGCGGACGCCCTCGATGTCGCTCACGTCGACATTGAAAGTGAGGATACCGTCCGCGTCTTCGGCTAACGCCAAAACTTGCTTCTTTGCTTTCTCCAATCGCTCTCCATCTACGTCCACCAGCACGATCTTGAGCCCAAGACTGCGCAGAGAAGTTAAATCAGCGGATATCAGAGTGGGTGATGTGGGAGACGACGCGCACCTCGCGAATTTTTTCGCGGCAGCCAGGCCGATGCCGCTGGCGGCGCCGGTGATGACGGCGACCCTCCCGGCGTGGATGGCTTCGTGACCGGACGCCGCGCGCTCATGCACGTCGGAGTGGCTGGGGGATGGCTGGCGCGAGGTGTGCCGGGAGAGCTGGTGACGGGAAGCGCCGCGCATGGTGAATATGTATAGAAGACAAACGGGAAACCGTAGAGCTCAGGGGGTCGGGGGGACGATGTAATATTGTGGGGCGATGCGAGAGACTCTTATTATATATAAATTACAGGCAGCGACTCTTTACAATTGTTGACCCGAGAGCCTGAGACTTGCGAACGTTCGAACTTTGTTTTCCCTCCAGTCCTGCGCTAGCCAACCAGCTCTTTTGCACGCAAGCGCATTGATCAGGATCGCATACAAAAAAAAGCCGTCGAGAGCGGCACAAAAGGCGAGCCGTGTGTTCTTGTGACCTGTGGGTGATACAAGGATTCGCGAGATGGGCAGGCGAGTGGGGACGCGATGACGCCTTCGCACTGGTCATCTGGGCCTCCGCGTCCACCTGCTCGTCGAGGGTCGCCCAAACGAGGCGGACGGCCACAATTTTGCGCTCTATTGCATCATCCCTGGTCCAGACTTTTTTGCTGGGCGGCCTGCAGCGCTTCATGTGATGCGTTCGAAAGGGCAATTCACTCTCCAGCGCCCGTCCTTACTCCCCACCACCATTGCCTTTTTTTACTCTAGGGGAAATGAATATGCAATCTTCCTTGCCGAACGCACTCTATCAGGGTATCGGCCTACCCGAGAAGTGATTCAGAATCAAAGGGCGCCTGTAAGCTGGGTCGACGGGCACGCTGGTAGCAGATGCAATAGTACTTCACAGAACACGGCAGTCTTCTGTGAGTTGCGTCAGCGGCACTGTTCTCTTCTCAAAATCTCGTTCTTGCTCCAGACCAAACTACGGCAGACTGTGAAGAGTAGGTAGAACATGTTCCATGCAAGAGAAAGACTGAGAGGGATCATACAGGGAGGAAAAACACCAGCCACCGGCGCATCGTATCGAGGGAGAACGCACAAAGACGTTCGAGTAAGAAGTCAGAGGACAATGAGGACTGAAAAAAAGGGAAAACAACGATTGGGGACGCGCACAGATGTGAAAAAGATTACCACACAATGCGGAATTAGAACTCCAGATTTACTTTGAAAATTGGGGTCGATGGTATATGGTGCAAGCGACCATTCGCATCCGTCATGAACATTAGCGAATGAGGGCGGCTGCGTGCGAGAGGGAGGAGAAAAAAAGAGTATTACGCCGAGGGGACGAAGCCGGGCGGGTGCTCGATCCCCATCTTGTTCCTAACAGCCTCAAACGTCTTCAACATCTTCCTCCTCGCGCCGAGCGCAGCGACGCCCTTGGCTTCCAGCGCCGCCTCATCCATCACCACCATATCCTGCCACACCATGCCCTCGAAATTGGGCGTGTACTTGTGCAGCCGCAGCGAGCGCAGCCACGCGGGCACATCGTTCAGCACCGCCGGATCTACATCGTCGTCCTTGTCCTTGCTCCCGCCCCCGCCGCCGTCGCGCCCGCTGACAGAGGACGAAGCCTTGCCGGGAGACCGGCTGCCGCCCGGGCCACTGCGTGTAGATCGGGATCCCTGCTGGGGCTGCATCCCGCCAACGCCCAGCCCACCCATGCCACCCAGTCCGCCAGGGAAGTTCATCCCAGGATTGAACCCGTTCGCAGCGGCGAGCTGCGCGGCGAGCAACTGCGCCTGATGAAGATTGAAATTCGCCATCCCATCCATGCCATTCATATTCGGCATGCCGTTCATGCCGTTCATTCCATTGAACATGTTGAACCCGGGCATGCCCATGCCGCCCACGTTCATTCCGAGCGGGTTGAGCCCGCCACCCATATTGGGGCTGAAGCCACTAATCCCAAGCCCGCTCATGGCGTCGTCGCTGCCACCAAATCGGCCAGAAGAAACATTCGAGAGCGCAGGGCTGCGCGCGCCGCCCGGGGCGCCCCATGGCTGATTGCCCAAGAAATTGTTATTGGAGTTGCTCGCAGTGGGCATCCTCATGGTACCGCCATTATTGTTATGTCTCAGCTGGGAGTTGCCTTGCGGAGCGCTGTGAGTATTGGGAACAGGCATGGACAGCTCGTTGTCCTCGCCGTAGGCGCCCCCGTTCTTGCCCGGAGAACCGGCACCTGGAGGCGATTGTTGTTGCTGTTGCCCAGACGTCGAGGAGGTAGCTTTTGAGGGTCGGCGGAACTTGCGCGCATCGTCCAGCACAACGCGTCCGCTGTTGTTATTAGACATCGACCAGCTGGACAACTTGGCCGCAGCCGCGTCGAGGTTCGCAGGTCCTCCAGCGGGCCCCGTGGACGTCTCGCTAAACATGGGCACAAGGGGTGTATTCACCATGCTGGCCCAGTTTCCGCTGACCATGGGCGACAGCTGGTCCTCGGGGCCGTCATTAGCCGCCGCGCCTCCCGCACGGAAAGAATTCGCGACACCAGAGAAATCGGTGCTCTTGGGGCGACTCGAGGATCCCGAGGTGTTGGTGGGAGGGGAAAGCGAGGATTCGTTATTACTCGGCGAGCTCGAACGCTCTGCGACTTGCCCGAGCTGACTGGGCGGCCAACGCGAGCTATCCACGAGGTTGCCCAGGGTACCAGGAAGCGAAATCCTGTTGGCGGCGTTAGCCTTCAATTTAGCACGCTGTTGGGCCAACGTGGCTGCGGCATCATTCCCAGAAAGGTTTGCCGCGGAGTCTGGGGAAAGGAAGGAAGAGGGATCGCCGGCGAAGGATTGCCTGTGGGCGCTGGCGCTGCCACTGAAATTGCGCGCAGAGGGGGACGAAGGCGGGAGACCGGGGGATTTGAGACCCATGCTCGCAAGCTTCGCCTCCATCTGGTTTTGCATAGACGCTATTATAAAGGCGATGAGTACGGTACTAACAAGAATTGTAAGCCAAACTAACCTCCAACGGCGGGGCTGAGGAGAGCGGTCATAGGGTCGGATCTTGCCATTTGCTGAAGGACAGTGATGAAGAATCTAATCTGCATCTGTGTCGAATGCTGCAGCAAGCTGTACAGCGCGGCTGTCCTTTCAGCTTCGGACAAGACTCTGAACCCTGCAAAACAGGAGCGCGGCGTAAGCCATCGATCACGGTGTAAAGAGAGAAGAGCGACGCGTACATTGCTCGATGGCACTGAGTTCCTCCTTGAAGTTGACGTCCAGAGAGGCCGCGGCCATCTCCTCCAGCGTCGTCTCATAATTTTGGAGGTTTTCAAACCATTGATCGATCGCCTCGGCTGACGGATGGACCACGTGTCAGCTGCATCACACAACAAACGGGCGCCAGCCAGGCGTTGGAAGTAGAGGGCAAGAGAAAACAAAAACGCACCTTCGGGCGTCTGGAACATGCCACTGACACCGTTCCCGAGCAGCTCGCTCGTGGGCCTGCCACCACCATAGAACCCACCAGGGCGAGGTGAAAGGGGAGCGTGGTTGCCCCCGGCCTGATTGCGGGCGGAGGGCTGCATCGATGCGCGGGTGTTGATCTTTGGGGGAACGTGGCCACCGGCGTTGTTCGCTGGGGCTGGGGACGGCGATGGGCTGGTGGATGGCGGACGGAGGGTGGACATAACGTGGACTCGGGACGGGGCTGCGGAGAAATAGGAGTGTGGGTCAAGGGCAGAGAAGAAGAAAAAGCCTTATTACGGGTTGATGCTATCGGTAAGTATGCATTCGCGGTGATGGATGGGATAAGGATGCGCTTCTGAGCCTACTTTTTTCTCTCTTTCTACTTTTGCAAGGATGGCTTTTGGGTACGGCTGCGTGAGCTGCTTAAGGAGTTGGGCGGGGCCTGCCTGGGGGGGGGAGGAAACGGTGGCGCTGGGCCCAGATGAAAGTCAAGGGTGATGGTGATGGACGACTTCGAGCCGGGTATTGATTGGTGATAGACACTCAGTGGCTGGAAGGGTGGAGACAAGACCAGCGGACCTGCCGGCCTGCGATGAACAACGGCGACGGTGGAGACGGAGCCGTCGTGGGGACAGCAGCGACCGTCGTGGAAAGAACGGGGAGGATGGGGGGATCCAGGAAGCAACTGCAGCCTGGGGACTTGGAATTTAGGCTGCGGCCGTTCCAGAAACACGCAAGTGCATACGCCCAACATCTGATCCCATCAATTCACTTCATTTTATTTTACATACTGTTTGGCATTTGCACGCAACAAAAAGACGCGAGAAAAAGGAAAGCAAGAAAAGAAATTAAATCGACTAGAAAATGTCTCTGGAACAGAACCTCTGCATGTCGCGCTGCAGCCATCAAGCTCCCAGCTCCTTGAAGAAGTGGTAAAAGTCTACGCTCGACGCCGTGACGCCGTAGCGGTAGATGAAATGGGACGCGACCCAGCTCGAGAACAAAGCACGCTGGTACGGCTCCGGCAGCCTCTTGATCAGCGTGTCCAGCCCCACTTGCTCCACAAGCGTCCCGGGAATCGCCTGCCCCAAGACCGCCTTCCGGCTGTTCGTGTCCTCGAACAAGTCCGACGACTCGAGCTCTTCCTGCAAGTCGTTTAGCGTGCTCGACAGCTCGTCCGAAATCTGCGTCCGCGTCTTCGATCCCTTCAGCCGCGCGTGCTCCTTCCAGATGCACGAAAACTCCGCCGCCGCGTTTTCCGTGATCTTGCGCTGGATGTCACGCACGTAGCTCTGGTAGAACGCCGAGGGCTTGCCGTCCTTGAAGATCATGAGGTCCGTGTACTCCTTATCGGAGAGACCCAGACCCGCGAGCACCTCAAGCGACGACGAGCTAACTCCACCCTTGAGAATTGAAAAACCCCGAACAAGTTAGCCCTGCTCGAGACAAAAGAAAGTCGCCCAATGGGCGAGGCGGAGAAAAGAAAAAGAGCCACGCATACCTTGTTCGCGCTGGCGTCCTTGAAGAGAACGACTTTCCGCTTCTCCAGGTAGATACGAGCTTGCTGCGAAAGGAAAAGATTCGCTCCCTCGACAATATACTTGAAGTGCGGCTTTCCGTCGTGGTCGACCAGGGTTGCCACGTTTGAGATGTTCACGGCCTCCGGTCTCCCACCACATGGCACAAAGATGTCGGATTTGAATCGCAAGTGGGCGTTATTCCTGAAGTCTGTGCCATCAGGGACCAATTCCCCAGCTGTTGCACACCCAAAAATTCAAGGTCAACTCAAAAAGTCCCCAACAGCTAGCAACGCGGGCGCCGAAAATAGACGGGTAGACTTACAGGGCAGCTTGACGTCCTGATCTTCGACCAAAACAAGGTAACCGTCCTTGCTCAATTTCGAGCGATCAAAGTTGCCCACGGGCACACGAAGCTTGGCCAGTCGGATGAGCTCCTCGCGGTTGATCCCAACGGGGTCAGCGAGAACGCCGCTCCCGTCGATAATGGCAACGGTCTTGTCGGAGCTCAACAGAATTTCGTCTGGAACGCAACACAGCGAGAGTGAAATCAGCGAAAATGAAAAATTTGGCAAAAAGCGCTTTTAGCGTACTGGAGCCGAGATCGCCATCGGGACCGCCCGTCTGGACTTTGGTCACGTCCTTTTCGCGCAGTCCGAGGTGTTTGTAGATGCCAATAACGTACTACAGCAAAGATGCGAAGTTAGTCTTACTCAAGGATGTTCACTTATTACATCGGGGGACATACCTGGCGGACGGAAAGCGAAGTCATGCCATACGTATCATGAGGCACACCGCCGAGCTGTTCGGCGCTCTTTCCGGTGGTGAAAGACTTCCACCATGGTGCTCCGCGCGCACGAGCATGGACTAAGTGAACTGCATGAGCTAACAGTTTCGCTGGAGTTTGGTATAGCTCTACTTACGAGCAGCCCAGTCCATCATATCGGCGGTTCCCTCTATAAGATGGCAGCGAATAAGCACGACAGCCCTGTGACTACGCCAACTTGAGGAGGTACGCACCATCAGGTCCAAAGAACAACAACTCGGGCTTGCCATACAGATCGACAATGGGGCCCTTGATACCGGGTGTCTGGCCAGGAATCAACAAATCGATCATAGCCTACAAGATCGGCGTGAATATCATATTCACAAGCGAGTGAGGCATTGTAGACGCACGTCGACGTATTTCTCAAAGCATCGGCGTGGGTTGGCATCGAGGGCCGGCAACTAACACGCAACACATCAGCCAAGGGCTTTAGCGGGTGATAGCATAAAGCTCGACTTACGATCGTGCCTTTGGCACCTCCCTCGGGAATATCCTTGTTCTTGAGATTCTGCGTTGATGCCAACGCGTAGTTCTCATCAAACCTAAGTTCCCAAAGGATATTAGTGAACTGCACCTAAGATACTACTGGTAATTGATGCACTCACAGGGATCGCAAATTAATCGAGTAGTTCCTATCAAACAGACGAGTCCCAGCGATGAGTATGTAAATGGACGGAGATGCATGAACACCACTCACTCCCTGGTACGCGACCGCACAATCCGGATTCCGCCTCGCGCGACATCCCTAAAGCGAACATGGAATCCACGGAAATCAGACCCTATGCACACCCCGTCGTTCAAGTCAGCATATGCATGTATATCCAAGCACGTATAATACGCAAGACCACGCACCAATGACGATGAACATCCCGTACGGCGCCTTGGGATACTCGATTTCCGGCAAAAACCCAGGCGTGAGCCTGAACGACAGTGCCACCTTTGTGGGTTGGTAGAAATTGGTCTTCAACACATGCCTGCAGGAACCGCGACAAAACGCGCAATCAGCGCCTGAGTAAAGGAGGGAAACTCAAAAAACGCACTTGTTGAAAATCAAGAAACTCTCGAGGACTTGAAGCTCGTGCTTGTTCGTCACGGTGCGTCGCATCTTGTTATATAGCTCCTCGTCGGTCAGGGGCTGTTCGTGGTGCAATCGCTGATACGACAACGTGGGCCTGCGAAAATAAATGGACCGTTGTGTATCTGTTGAGTTTCCGTCCGTGTGAGAGGGTCGGAGAGAAAGACGTACATGAGCTGGCTGGCTTCCTCCATCGCCGGATAATGAACCATCGCAAAGTTGACATACAACAACCGAATCTAGGATCAGAAACAACCAATCAAACCATATATATATCAGCAAAAGTGCAGAATATCAAGGGAGCAAGGGAAAGGAGGGTATGCGTACCAGATCGGGATGCGCCTCGATAACCTCCTGGATACTCTGCCTCGTAAACGTCTCCTCTCTGAACCGCCTCTTGATACCGTTGAGCACCTCGGCGTGCGTCGCGTCCGACTCGTCCAGGACGTTGCGCAGAGCGAGGTATGCAGGGCCCAGTCTGTTGCAGAAATGCTGCGCAAAGATCCAGCCGGCGTCTGGGGGAAAAAGAGATCGCGGGGGAACATATGTCAGTAAGTGAAGAGGCGAGGATGGGTGGGGTGGGCGACGAACAGGCATAGGTGGCTTCTTGAACTGCGTGAGACGACGAATTGTCTCCGCCGACTCCAACGCCGAAGAAGGGGTTGTCCGGAAGACAGTAGAGCAGAGATGCTTCCTTGATGACTTGAAGGATGGAGTGCTCGATGGGGGGTGCGGTTGAGTCGGGGAGCGGATTGAGGTAGAGGGCTGTTGAAATAAAAGTTATTAATAGCTTCTCAAAGAAATTAACCAGAGTAAACGCACAGATGATCGTGATGCCATTAGAGAATTGCTCTGTGTAACAAAGAGAGGTCATCGTATATATAGTGGAGATATTATATGCTTTACTCACCGACATACTTTCTGGCTGAGTAAAGGCCATAGAAATGGTACAGCTCAGAGAGAGCGCTAAATGCCTCGAAGCGTGAGATGGACATATATGACAACAGAATACGATGAAGATGTACCTGAAAAAGTGCTGCGTGCCGCCCATTTTGTATCCAATGACGATACGCTTTTCCCGAGTCCCCTCGACTTCGTACATCTCGATAACAGGCCCATACCTGTTCTCGACATTCCACATGACCTATAAACGAATGTGAATAAGTACCTGACATCGGACCAAAAAAAGCAATAAAGTATGAACCAACCTGCTGGTATATTTCGAGCGTGTTTTCGCTCGCTTTTTCGAGGAACGAGAGATCGGACACAGTCCGGATGTCGGTCTTCTCACCCGGAGAGGCCTTTGCCGGACGAGGAGGGAATTTACACCTTGATACGAAGTAGCAACGGAGTTGCTGGCTAGCAGTGGCCGAGATCGAGCCGGCAGAACGATATGTCTCGAGGCGGTATGCTTTTTCTACTGTAGAGCCGTCAAGGTACATTTCATCGATCCTGTTGAATTAATAAAAAGGTAAGTAACAATTCTCAAGATCGAGGACGACGATACTTGCCTTTTCTCGCAGCTGGCACCAGGGCCAGTTGTAGATGTGACACCAGGACTCGAAGTGTGGATGAAGACGGCACCATCACCATCCTCGCCTTCCTTGCCTTCGCCAGGCTTGGTGATCTTTTCGAGATCGATGACGAGCTTGTTGGGATCGTGCTTGGTGAAGGCGAGGAGTTTTGCGCCAAAGAGGGCGAGGATGTGATCGGAGATGACCTCGTCAGACTCGGCGGAAAAGTAGGTGTCGTCGATGCCGAGATTGCTGTTCCAAAACAACGCGATGAGGAGGATGGAGGATCGATCAAGGAGGACACGTACTCGTAGAACCAGTCGACCTCCATGGGGACGAGCTCCTGGGGTACGAAACCTTTGGCGGCTACGATGGCCTCAACTCGGACGCGTTGCTCATCCTTGCCGGAGAAGACGGGGGTCTTGTACCCGCTACAAGTTGAGCGCGGACCATACCATCAGCAACAGACCATAGGAACAGCTTGAGAAAAGCAACGCACGGAACATTCTTGATGCGATGGAGCGAGGTTTCGCTGGGGTTACTGGATGGGTACGGGGAGCCCTCGGGCACGTTGAGGTGCTTGTTCAAGATCTGTTTCACGAGAGACGGTGAGCGCGACGCGTGCGGATACCGCGATCGCGGGGGGATGGCGGCGCGGATAAGCGTACCTTGGTCGTCTCGTCTATGACTCTTCCTGAGGCGGCCATGATGGAGATAAGGATTTAGGGTGGGGGAGGAGGAGGACACGGGGGAGATGGGATGATATACGTATTTATATACGCGCCGGATCCAGGCCGCGCATGCAAAGAGGGCTGCCCAAGCTGTGCTCGGGTCGCCGCTGCTCGCAGGCCCAGACGCCGGTCATGTGACCGCTGTCCCCCGCCGCGCCGCTGCTCCCACGGCGCCAGCGTCAGCTGAGGACCATGATCCTGCTGAACGTGACCGCCGCTGTCCGTCGCGTGATGGCTACCCGGACCCTGCGTTTGACTTCCTGTCGCTCGCTGGCCGCGAATCGCATTGCTTTTTCCCGCACGTGAGCCTGCGGCTGCGACGCATAACCCTTCTTCGAAGCAGAAAAGCATTAATATTGGTGTCATCTTCCCAGGATATGACCGCGACGCCAATTACCAACGCTCGTCTCACCATTGTGCAGTATTACGCCATACATCCCTTTCCTTGTACTCGAAACAGCGTTACCCGACAGGTGCACAACTCCGCAGCCCCATAAACGGGTTTCCCGGCCCCGGACTGAGCAAATAGCGCGCCCAACCAGGCCCAACCTACAACTAGTATACACCTCTCCCTCGCGCGCTTCTAGATTCCCCCGGGCGGCCACGAGACGCTGTCAAGTGATCTACGCAATGATGCGGGGGATCGCCCGACGACCCCTTGGTCGACTCAACTTGAGCGATTTTCAGGGGTACACGGCCGGAAGATCCGGCTAGGATTCGCGGAAACACGGAAAGCTAGGATCTTTGTATGTGTTGCTTGAATTTGGGCTTGAAACCCCGATAACCCTACAACCGCTGGGAGGTCGCTGCACGCGCCAAACCGCGGGCAATTTAACAATGTCTAGGATCCAGAATTTTCGGGATCCTGGTTTTCTTGTTTTACAAATATGAGGCCAAAAATTGTATGTACATGTGTAGAGCGATTTCTGTTATTCGGGATGTGGTCGAATGCTGACCGAATACGGTCAGTCCTTGGGGCGTTGGGAAAATTGCGCGCATGGTATTCCGGGGATGGGCAACGATAGTGATAAATACATTATAGCAGGGGTATATAACAAAGTAATGTACAAGAGGGGAGCACAGGGGGAGAGAGCCCACTGCAGCTATCAGCGTGGACTAGGCATTGACGCGTCTGAATAAACGAGCTTATGAGTTGAGGAAGAATGGGAGGGAGACAGCACCTGGATGTAAACCAGGGCTGCGGACTGTTGATAGGCGTATTGGCGAGGTGTGCGCGGCTACGGAGAGATGCCGCGGGTGGGCGCGGTTTTGGCATACAGCTGGCTGGGACTTCGGCTTCATTTTGCACTCGCTCTGGGTTGTCGTGGTTGCGAGGCCGAGCGAGGATAATATATAAAGTCTGGGGATGAGCAAAGTATAACATTAATAGGATTTAGAGAAGCGGCTGTACGAACATATTTCAACAGTAAATTTGCCGCGCTCGTGTTTTCAAGTGATACTGGCTGATCTGAGAGCTTGAAGCTTGAGCCTGGAAGCTTGGGGTTTGGGAAGCGCGAGAGTACTTTGGGAGTCGTGGCCACTGGCGTATGTGACACGTTAGCCGGATGTTGAATGTTGGACGTTGGAATGACAGAGACAAGCTGCATCCGTTGGTTTACGGTGGAATTTGCATCCGGCCAGCCTGCGCCCTCCTGCGCCGCTGCGGGGCGCGCATCTCCCCAAGCCATGATTTTCGAAGAACGACCGCAAGAGCACTAGTGACGAACACCCCCGCACGACTCGCGCCTAACTATAAGGTTCTATGGTGCCACGGCCTTAATATGGCGACTACTTGGAACACACGCATGCCAGACCTTGAGGCTAGAAGAGCAGTCAATTTGCAGTGTGTTGTCACGTACTTATACGTATGTGCTGCGACTTGTGCTCCCTAATAACCACACTGCGCATTATTTTCACGTGCGCGTCATTTTTCTCTTCAGATTTCCGAAGGAGTGCATTCATCCGGCTCAATTCCTCGTGCCAACCCTTCTGATGTGCCCGCTCGCGCACCGGTTTCTGCGTTTGTACCACAAAATGGCGGGATGACTTCGGCGTCATCGTCGCAGAAGATGCTCGCTACGACTCTTCCGAAGGCCGCGAAGCTGCCTGTATCTATCACTGCGATTACGCCTACTGTATTATCTTCTAATTCCGCGCCCGGCTCCTATTTATGCCATTCTGACCTTTTTAAGCTGCCACCCAGCCGACCATCTATCTCCGCCGGACCGCAGTCAGCATCTGATCTACGCCCCGGTGTCCAGCGTAGGCTGGCTCTTCTATATGTCGCACACCTTAGCAGCGCGACGCGGCCCACTCGGCAGCGCCTCACGTATGCGCGAGAGATCCCCGCACCACTCTCAGTGTCACTAATAATTACTTCTCATGCGTTTATTTTTATGTGTACATACTTCCTAATCTCACCTAGCCTTACAAAAAAACTTGCGCCCGCGCACGTAAGAAACCTAACCTCGCAACTGCGTGAAGGACATGCCGGAATATCACGATCAACGGCACAAATTTTGGCTCAGTGTGGTATCCAAAATTTCATCCGCGGATATCACAAAATGAAAATTCCCGCTACCACGTAGTGGTAGGAGGGTCTTGTCGTCCGCTAATTTAAGGTTACTATGTTTCTGTACATTCCCACGGTCGATCCGGTCCCAAGTTCCCGTCTAGGCCGTCGTCCCTGATTCTTACATCCATCTCTCTTCTCGTTTTGTACATTCTCACGGTCAGCCCGGTCCCAAATTCCCGTCTAAGATTGCCACCCCTGGATTTCACATGTGCTCCCTTTTCGTGACCGGCCGTTTGAACCCGAGCTCAATCCGGCCTTCTGAGTCTCCAGCCATTCACCGCTCCGCATCGGCCATCTTCTTGCGCTCAAGCGCTGGCGGCTCTTTTTTTCTCTATCACTTCATATGCTGCCGGCTCACGCCTCTGAATTTCCCGTCTGATCCCCATTATCACCTTGCCCTGCAAGGTCCTCTCACCTGGCTTTATTGTACGGGGCGCCATCAGCACTCCACGGTGTCCGGAACCCCGTCGGGATCATTTCGTGTCTCATATACTAGCCTTTCTTATTGCGTCACTTTCTCGTAGCGACGATCGCAAATCGTGCCCGAATTCACGAGAGCGCTCACATACAGGATCAATCAAGAAAAGTCGCGTGTAATTCAAGTTTGTAGTGGGGCTCAAAATGTACTTGCCCTCAAGTCTTGAAACGCCATCTACTAATGTACAGCTCTGCGCACCCCTCCTTCTTGGTGACTTAACGCATATTGCTCCCATTCTCGCACCCTTGAAGCTCGAAGCTCTAGCTCATCCAATAAGCTTGTGAGCCAGCCGCACGTCAGCCACCTTCCAATGAGTAGCTCGTATGTCACCCAGCAGTCTTGTATTTGCCCATCAGGCCTGTCGCGCAACTCAGGCTGTATTCTGATAATAAGGCCACCTTCCCACACACTAGTAATGTTGGAGCGTCCCTCTCGGGTGAAGACCTTCGGCTCATCCTCAACTGTTGGGGAGGAAAATGCTGTACAACCGCAGATATCCTTTGGCGGCATCTGTAGGCTGCATTGGCGCTGTATTAATACACTTCCCCACCCGCGCCAGGACTCTTGCGACAGCGTATGTGGCGTTGCGCGCCGTACGCACAATCGTTCCACACAGGTCTTAGCGCCGTTGCATTCGCCAATAAGCTTGGAAGACTTAATGGTGCTTGGGGTAACTTCGCCGACATCATTGAATCACGAAAGGGAGGCTACCAGCGTTTTGAAGGAGGGTGACTAATTTTGAAAGCCGATTTGAGGTAGTCGCTAGCGTGCTGACCGCGTGGAGAGCGCGATGGGCGTCGGGGTGAGATGGCCACATTATTGCGAGGCTAGCAGTGGCTGCCTGCTACCCCTAGCTTGCTACCATTCGATACTAAGTATCTATGTAACGCAAAAATAGAGCTGGGCGGCCTGAGTACTATATGCGTTCTGCCCAACAACGCGCTTAAAAATGCGAGGGCGAGGTGCGTTTACGCGGCACGCTTCCAAGCCTAAGTTTCCAACTCTCTTGCACGCTCATGGCCTCAATAGCTGGTCCGTTTGTATGTATACTCGCAAAATGGTAAGATAGCATTGATATAAAACATGAGCAAGAGGGGGGGGGACGGTAGCGGGCCCTGCCGCGAGATGCGGCCCTATGCGTTATACTGGATACAAGATTTCTGGGATCCGTTTGCGTTCATAATTTACGCCCCAACCCGCGACACAAACGGGGGAAGCAGGGTTCCAAATTTATTGGCATGATTCGGGCTCAAAAATCTGAGACAAACAGGCCCCAGCTCTACAACCGCTGGGCCTCAGGAGTCCTGAACAGGACTTCCGGCCGTGTACGAGTCTTCCGGTGTCAAGTAAGCACGCATCCTTCGCCCAGCAAGTACACTCCCACAGCTCTCGCGCGCATCTTTGGTTATCGGTATTTCTCATAAGCTCGCACCCAGAGCAGGCGCCCCTGAATACTATTGCCCAGTATTGCCCCAGTAACCATCCTACCAAAGAGTCCCAATCAACGTTGAAATTATAAGGTTCCGCTAGCGTATCCGATCGAAGCCCATCCATGCAGAATCGTAGTAGGGCATAAAGATTTAAATTATTATTGCGAAGCTGGATATGCAAATATACTAGGTCAAACGTTTTTCTACAGCATAGGCGACAGAAAAAAGTTGAGGTGCAGGCCTCATCCCGTAGGGGTAAAATCAAAACCACAAAAGGGGATTACAGTACATAGTGCCCGTAATTGATGTAACCCGAGATCATGCAAGAAAGTCCCAAAAAAGGTAATTTCAAGGAAACGGCGACGCCTCCCGAGCTCGCGAATGCTCAGATACTTTTTTTCTTGGAAATTCAAAAGTGTTAGTGGTGAGTGTAAGAGCCAGGTATACCAATTTTGCCCATGGTTATAATGGTCTATATGCTTGTCTGTGATCATGCGCGATCCACCGCAGTCGTGCAAAATCTCGGGCACTACTGCATACCAGAATTACATATCGCCGACAATATTAATACCCCACCCACTGAAAAGTTTTCTTCTTGTGGCTACACAACACGCCGACTACCCCGGGGGAAGGTCCACGATACAGTGAGTCGCAGTACCATATCAAGGCAAACAGTGGTTTACAATACCTATTATTTCACCCAGCCAATTTTTGCCAGACTTCTCAACTCCGACGCTGTATACTCATCGATACCACTGCATCGCGTGATTTGAACATGCATCATTTGCGGTCGGCGGGAATTAATGATATCAACCAGGAGAGATTGTCGAACGTATGACTCCTGGAGATGCAAGGCTTCGAGCAAAGGACAGAGGTGCCCAGTCGGAGCAACAATGAGCATCTCCAGGAACATAGGAGCATCACATTCGCTCAACGAAAGCAGCGTGATTGCAGGCATGCTGCCCACAAACTTGGAGAATGCGTGCTTGCCAAGCTGGTGGTCGTGCACGGCCAGGAATGACAGCGTGCGCACGGGGAGATTGGGCAGAGCCCACTCGAAACTCTGTGCTACGTCCTCCACGGGCCCTGACATGGTCACGCGGGCTCGAGAGGAGCATTGGAACTGGAGCTGCAGCAACTCGCTGCCCCCCTCGGACGCTCTCCCCGTGAGCCAAATCTGGTGAAGCGCAGGTCGAATTTCGAGGCGCAGTGTTCGCATAGCGAGGATATTTGGGAGGCACCGCGCAAGGAGTGCAGGTGGGGGGAGGACCTCACCGAGACAGTTGTCACGGTGGTTCATCCATATAGCCAGGCGCGCAGTCGGCGGGATGACCATAGATGAAAGGATACTGCGAACGACGTCTGGCTCCATGAAGAAGAGTGCCATGCTCTTCAGCTTCGAGCACCGAATACCGTCGGGATACACATGCGGCATAACATCGTGAGGTACGCCAAGGCGAACACGCTCGAATTCGATCTTTTCGATAAATGGACATCCTGCGATTACGTATAGCAAGTGCTGAGGTGCGCCGATCGGATAGATGATGTCCTGGAGATACAGCTCTTTTAAACCTGTGAATAGAGACGATCCAAAATGGAGCGGAAAATCGTTCAGTTCCAAGATGGAGAGCTTGGGCGGGCGTTGCTCAAAGGGAGCATGCGGGGGTAGAGTTGCGAATAAACGTGGTATATCGCCGATGTTAAAAAGGCGTAGGCAGTCCAGATTCGGCGCATGAGGCAGCTGTAATCTCCCAAGGTCCTCATATGTTAACCCTTCAAGCGACAGCTCATTCCAGCGTTCGGCATGGGGTAAGAGGGGCTCAAGAAAGTCCTCGTGGGCGTCGTAAGCCACGAGCGCATTATCCAGCTCGTCAGAGTCCTCGGTGTCAGAATCGTCTGAAAACGCGTAGTAGCTCTTGTCGTAACTTAGTAACTCAATATCCAAGAGGCAAGATCCGGATCTCTCGATGAATAGATGGGCGAGAGGCGCGTTCGTCGCGTCGATCGCAGTCCACAGCATGGGATTGGTCAACGCAACCTTTCTCCATCGCCTGGAAACCCGCGAGAGGTTCAGTGGTGCCTTGGTGGACAGTGATCGTACGGGGTTACGCAGAGACGATTTGGTGAATTCAAATATGATGGAGAGCACCTCGTCTGGGATGCGATAGACGGGGGTCATGTGGTTGCGATGGGCTCTGGCAGTCGACATCAGTCGAGTTGCATAGGCGGTGACAGCCGACGCCGCGTAGGTGCACGCAGCCGCTATGATCTCGAGCTCTTGGTCTCTGAGTTCAATTGGATCCCAACCGTCTGTGCTTGGTATGTGGAAAGGTATCGTCGGAGAGAGACTATGTTGTAATATATTGTGAGATCTTGATTACTGTCATGCAAATTGAGTTGCTTATCCTTGTACCTGGAGTATGATTCTAAGGTCGGTTCTATCTTTCCCGCTGCTCGATCACAATATGCGCCCTCACAAAGTGCCGTGATAAAACGAGGAAGTGCGCCCAAGGCAGCAATTTCCATTTCTTTGATAAAAATAAGCAGCAGATCAACGAGGTTGCACGCAAACCTTTGACAGGATATTATTACTCATGTATATTATGCACAGGCCGCTGGGTGTCAGTCTGTCGGTCTGCGACAACCCAAACTGATAGTATATTGGCGTAATGATGGTGGTTGGTGCTAGTGTTCGTGGCGTGTTGCACTAGCCTCATATGTACGTGCTATGTACCTATCCTCAACTCCGTGTTTGCTCCGCCACCAGTCCGAGTACCTTTACTTAATCCGCTATGCATTAGTGTAGTCCACCCCACTTCCATGACAAATTCAACTTCAGAGTCAAGGCGTTGAACCCAGATCCGGCCAGCTAACATCCGCATGCTCAAAAAATGAGATGAAATGAACGCGCTGCTACTTTTCCCTCAGACGACTGCCACGAGAAGTACCCGATTCCTCATACAGCGTTTTAACCAAGAGGGGCGCAGGAGAGGTGATGCCATTATGTATGTAGCACCCAAGGACACGCGCAAATTTGATTCACAAAAGCGAAACAGGCCAAAATTGCATACCATCGACGACGTCGAGTCCCTTTTACCCACCAGGTCTTCTCTTCCTCATCCATAGAGAATACCTGATACAACAAAGAAATATCAGACGGTAAGCTACATTATTCCATGATAATGAGGAGTTAAAATACCTATTTCACTCGGCCAGGCTCTCCAACCCTGATGGCGTGTATTCATCAGTACCACTGGACGACGTGATTCGAATACATAGGTTTTGTGGCTGGCGGGATTTGATGATGTCATCCAGGAGAGGTGTCCGAAAGTATGATAGCCGGAGATGTAGAGCTTGGAGCGAAGGACAGAGATGTCTGGTCGTAGTGACAGCGAGCATCTCCAGGAACGTAGGAGCGTCGCATTCGTTCAGCGAAACCAGCGTAATGGCTGACATGCTCCCCACGAATTCGGAAAACGCACGTTCACTCAGCTGGTAGCTGTGCACAGCCAGGAATGACAGCGTGTGCACAGGTAGATTTGGCAAAGCTCGCCCAAAGTTCGACGCTACGTCCTCCGCGGCCCCCGACAGGGGCGTGTGCATGTACGTGAAGCTTGAATAAGGGCACTGGAGTTGGAGCTGCAGCAGCTCGATGCCGCCCTCACACGTCTTCCCGGTAATCCAAATCTGGCTGAATATGGGTCGGATCTCGAAACACAGCGCGCGCATCGCGAAAAGGTTCGGGAGACATTGTGCAAGGAGGGCAGCTGGGGGGAGGATGTCACCGAGACAATTGTCGTGATGGTACATCCAGATGGCCAGCCGTGCAGTCGGTGGAATGACTATGGATGAGAGAATGCTACGAGCAGTACTCGGCTCCATAAAATAGAGCTCCATACTCCTCAAATTCGGACACAAAATGCTTTTGGAATACAGGCGTAGCACGGGGTCGGGCTGTTCGCCAAGTTGGATGTGCTCAAATTTGACCTTCTCTAGAAGTGGACATGCCACGATTATGTCGAGCAAGTCTTGCGGAGCGCCGTCCGGATATGTGAGGTAATGGAGATACAGCTCCTTTAGACCTATGAACATAGACGACGTGAAGGGGAGTTCAAAGTCCTCCAATTCCAAAATGGAGAGTTTAGGCAGGCGTTGGTCGAAGGGGGCGTGCGGGGGCAGGGATTCCAATGAAAGCGCTGTATCTCCAGAAGTGAAGAGGCGCAAGCAGTCTAGATTCGGAGCATGTGGCAATTTTAACGTCTCAAAATCCTCATAGAATAGTCCTTCGAGTGACAGCCCGCGCCAGCGTTCAATATGGGGAAGAAGGGGCCTAAAAAAGCCCTGATAGTCCTCAGATTGAGTGTCATAAGCCGCGTCACCCATGGCCAGCTCATGGCGGTCCTCGTCGGAGGCGTCTGAAGACGGGTAGTCCTCGCTGTAGTTTCGTAGTTCGATATGCAAGGGACAGGATCTGGATCTCTCCATGTATAGATGAGCGAGAGGCGCGTTTGATGCGTCAATCGCAGTCCACAGCATGGGGTTATTAAGCGCAACACCTCTCCATCGCCTGGAGACTTGTGAGATGTTCACTGGCGCCTTGGTAGAAAGCGGCCGCGATGGGTTGCGCAGAGATGATTTGGTAAACTCGAATATGATGGAGAGCACCTCTTCAGGGATGCGATAGATAGGGCTCATGTGGTTGCGATGTGTTCTGGCGATCGAAATCAAGCTAGTTGCATAGGCAGTGACCACGGATACCGCGTAGGTGCACGCGACTGCTATGATCTCGAGTTCTTTGTCTCTATGGGACACCGGGTCGCAAGCGTCTGTGTTTGGTATATGAAAAGCGATTGCAGGGCAGGGACTGTGCGCGGAATCGTGCGTTGTAAATGACCGGTCATCTGTATGCCACATAAACGAGTATGATACCTTGGGCACAGTTCTGCGGCTAATTCCTCCCTTCCCTCAGCCCGATCACGATATGCGCCTTCGCATAACGCCGTAATGAAGCGAGGAAGCGTATTCGAAGCAGCAATTTTCATCTCCTTGGATATGGTAAACACGGTTCGCAAATTATTAGGACTGTAGAGTTTTTAAAAAATTGGGGGGAAAGAACACAAACCGGGTTATCCGCAAGTATGTGTAGACCGTTTATGCGCGTGATGTGACTGGTAAACACATTCGATCAGTGGTGGTGGCTGGAAAGGAGAGGACCCAAAGGATTTGAGCGTTGGGGAATGCAACATTATGTAATGTTGAGTCACGCTATAGTATCACACCCGTGACAACCTTCTGCACTTGCTCGGCGCATGAACGAGATTACAATGAGATCGTAAGTCTTAAGCTTCGAGGTTTGTATCACTGCCCGGGTCTCCTGATTCCTCGTGGACACCATACATCTGATTCTTTCTCCCTGCCCACAACCCAAACATCCACATCCCCACCGCACGCAGTCCTTAACACTAACCTCCCAGGCATCTCTTCCTGACATGTCATGGCTGAGACGGGCCGGTTGAATTTCTTCTCTAGTAGGTTTTCAACTTTTACCTTCGGTCTCGATATTGTCTCCGAGGTACCTGGCGAGGTAGCGGGGTAAAAAGGGTTTGAGCTGGGGAGTGTAAGCGGCTGGCCCGTATGCGTCGACCAGGCACGAACGCGACAGTCTTGCGATGCGGCGAAGAGGACGGATTGGGTTGGGTCAAGCGTGAGTGCCTGAGAGCAGAATGCTCAATATTGAGCGATTCAAAATGAGGTAGAGTGACTTGCCAAGTCATGTTGATATGAATTCACATGTCCGTGAAACTCGACAACAGGTGTCGGCTGATCTGAGCCCGCGCGGAGGAACCGCAGGTCGTAAGAAGCTAGCTGCACAACACCGAGAAGGCAAGACATAATCTAATTAGAAAAGTCGCGAGTGGTATTGAGAAAAGCACCAACGTCGCCGTTCATAGCAGCCACAACTAGCTCACTTTCGTCCCGAATCGTGGCGACGTCCGTCACGGCGCTCCGTACACGGAGGATTTCAGAAGGCCGATCCTTGGTGCGTATGTCAAATAAACGAACAGAGCCCGACCGCGTGCCTATAAAAACGCTGTTGCCATCCTAGCGGCAGCAAAAGCTAGTATTCACCCCTGAATCTGCGGCAGGATATTGGTGCAATATTTCACACTCACATTGGATTGATGTAGTGCAAGTGCATCACTTTTTGCGTTGTATGTAGTAACGTGCGTTGAGCGCTGTTGGGTCATTTCTGGCATATATATTACTTTGGAACCGCATGCTGCCGGAGTGTAGAAGATGGGTGAAATGCACAAAGTTAACAGATGGCTGGGTTTGAACGCACCTAGTACGATCGACATTCCACGCCACGATGCTGTGCGCACGTCGTGTATGAAACTTGGCTCTGTCAGCGCACATCCTGTACTTCAAAGCAGCAAATTATGAATGGCAAGCACGCTCAGAAATGCAGAGAAGTATCGGCTAACTTGGCGGTTTCAAACGCGCCCAAGAGTATTTTAGGACGAGGACCAAACGACAGTGCCCTGGAAGAACTTGAGTAAGAGTATATATTGATGCATAAAGTACTTACAGAAATCCGTGCATGAATACGCTGACATGTGTGATCTATTCAATGATACAAATCGACGATAGATTAGCAGGGAGGTCTTGAACTTCCTTACCGATGATCCTAGGGGCATATAACATTCCCATATACCTTCTCCGTTTTCTACGGGCTCCCCATAGACATCGTGTTCGGGTGATCGAAGCCAAGCAAAGCCGCGTGTGTCACCCGCTATTTGCAGACCGGGATTGATAGAAGATATCTAGATAAAGGACATTCGTGTCAAACAAAGACAAAGTGATTTTGGGGTGTCTCCCTACGGCCAAAGACGTTATATTGGCGTCGGAAAAGGCTTCGGTGTGTGAATGATAACCTTGCGTGTACTGGCCTACTAAAGCAGCACTGAAAATGCCTGTTGGCATGGGAAAAAATATTTAACCAATGGGTATACTAACTCCATAGCTATTTTCCTCTTCAGTCGACTGCTCGTAGATTGAATGCCAGTTAGGATCTTATGCACGCTCGTTGAGCTGATCTCTCCGCGCTGAGGGAAGCTGTCGAGTTTCTCCGGTAGTTTCGACGTCGATGCGCTCTTTGACTTTGAGGAAAGAGGAAAGTATCTGTTACGCGTCTCATCAAAATAAAAGCCTGGTAGCTCTCGTGGTGGCATGATAAATTAAATCTTGCCGTGATTTTTATTCAACTCCAGAGGATGATGGTGAGTGGATGAAGGAGATGGAGCCCACTAATGAAATTTAAAAGTCCGCACTGCCAGGTCACGTCGGAGCCATCCTGGCTCAAATTCGCAAAATTCTTCCCATCTATCGCAAAATTTGGATGAAACCTACACTAGATCTCATCGGCATCTCTCAGTATCACATGATCGACCAAATTTTTCAGCCTCAGCGCTATGATACGACTATGCGTAGGGAGAAAAAGTCTCCTTAAAGCGCATCCATCCCACGCCATCCTTGATTCTACAAGGGATATCAAGGTTCCTTCATTGAATGGAGCGCTTACGGTGAGCGATTCCAGGTTTGGGCAAGGCCGATGTGAAGAGGTGACAACGAGCGCTGGTAGATATGTCCGTTCGCAGCGTTGGAGTGTGAGATGGCGAATGGACGGAAGGCCGCCAAGCGCGCCGATGAACTCGTGCTCACCCACCAAATTGTTTGTAAAATCGTAGATTATCAGCTCTTCTAGGCTGGAAAGGGGAAGCGCGCGCTTGAGGCTGCGAAATATCTAAGAAACAACCTCATCCTCTCTGCATGTCTCGCATGCCAAGTCCAACAATAAGTACCGCTGATCCTGCGTACCCCCGGAAGATAAGATAATCATCCAAAGCGATATCAGAGACCAGCTTTTGGATACAAAAGGCCAGGCAACCCCTCCCCGGGTACACCGGTGACTTAAGACGGAGACAGACTGCTCAAGTCTTCATCCCCATGGAAGCGCTGTGCCCCACTAATTTCCAGAGTAGGCGATGCGCGGATCACGGCGAAGATGGCTTTCATATCCCTCATCGACATTTCCTTCATTCCAATCTGACGGAGGTGAGGTAGGCAGATTGGTATGAATATCATGAGGCGGAGGGATGTATACAGGTGTTTCTCAGATCAAGCATTTCTAGGAGCGGAGGGCTCTGAAAGGTCAAAGAGGTGGTCGGATTGGATCAATTGAGTGATGGAGTGAAGCCATAATTTCGTCAAACCGGTGTAAATCGGATAGGTAACTTAGGGGAGTGAGTGTCATTGACACTAGTCTTATGAAGCACAGACGCAGCGAGTTCCCAAGAAAGCCTGCATGCGCGGTAGGCTGGCCCCGAAATATCCGAGGTGTAGCCTCTCCAGTCTCGGGGTCCGAGCCGACAAAGGAGGCGCGAAGATCGTACTTCCCCACGCTCGTCGTTGGCGGTCACTATCGCTCAACCGAGGTGGCCAGAAGGAGGCAACACCGAGCCTTGCATTCTTCGACCGCACATAGTAGAGAACAAGCGGAGGGAGCCTTGAGTCGCGTGGAGGTTCATCGAACGTTATGTCCAATGATATGTTGCCAGACCGAGCGCAGAACTCGACAAACTCCGGGTTTGACTTATCAACCGTTGACCAGAGCTGGGGGGTGCTCAGAGCAACTTCCCGCCACATTCGCGACACCTGCAACACCTTCCAACCCACCCCATCTATGGGATTTGCGTGGTACATGACTTCGAAGAGACAGTAATGAGAGAGGCGATACACGGGGAGATGCTGGTTTTTGCACTGTCGGAGCTCGCAAAGCCTTTCGACAACGTGACTCTGAACTTGCACAAAATATTCAATTTCGCGGTCCAGAGACTCCCGAGAACTCAGTGTTCCAGTACCTGGAAGGCTGTGGTTGAATGAGCACCAAAACCCAATCGGAGGAAGAGAATGCCCACAGTGAAACATACCATTTTTTAGCTTGCTTTGCCACCACCAGATTGCGCACCAGCTTGGAAAGTTTTTGGACGATTTGAGAGACAGGAGTCTTCATGATTGAAGAGGGGCACGTCTGTGAAAATGATAGAGGAAGCTTTGGGGCGCAGCAGATTGTGGTGACAGGTCCAATACAGTATTTTGTCGCAGAGGAGCCCGACGAAATTTATCATCAATCCATCCATCCCGGCTCAGATCCATCTAATTGGCTCTGTGAATTCTCATTTACCGCAAATCATGACGTTCAGAAAAATTGCACTGTTACTTCCCGGTCTAAATCTCTCAATACCACATGATCGACCGAGGACTTCAGCTTTACCGCCATGAAGCGACCGATAGGATCCTGTATGGGAATAGAAAGTTTCCTTAAGGCGCATCCGCCCCACCCGATCCTTGATTCTACCAGGGACCTCAAAACTTCTTCATCGACCGGAGTGCTTATGGCAAGTGATTCCAAATTTGGGCAAGATCGATCCGAAAAGTTGACAATAAGCTTTGGCAAATATGCCGGGTTGCAGAGCTCGAAGGCGAGGCGACGAATCGACGGAAGGCCGGCAAGCACACCAATGAATTCGGCCTCACTCACCACATTGGTGCGAAGATAGTAAAGCGTCAACTCTTCCAGGTTGGGGAGGGGAAACGCGCGCCCGAAATTGTCAAATACCTGAGAAACAATCTCGTCCCCTCCGGGTGTTTCGCATGCCAAGTCCAGCAATGTCTCTGATCCTGCGTACCCCTGAAGGATAAAACTAGTGCCATCCAACTTGCCGACTTCACATGATAGCTCTTGAATACGCAAAAGGCTAGGCAACCTTTCCCCGAGTCCATCAGTGCCATGAGGCAGAAAAAGACTGCTCAAGTCTTCATTTCCATGGAAGCGTTGTGCACCACTAATTTCTAGAGTAGGCGGTGCGTGGATCGCGGAAAATATGGCTTCCATATCCTCCGTCAATATTTTGTTCATTTCGATCTAACGGAGGCGAGGGAGGAGGACTGGCATGACTACTATTGAGGTGGAGGGACGTGGAATAACGGCGTTACTCAGATTGAGTTCTTCAAGGAGCGGGGAGCATCTTAGAAATCCAAAGAGGGGATTGGGCTGAATCCAGTGGGCGATGGAATGAAGCGGCAAGCTCTCCAAGAAAGCTTCCCCGCTGCGCGGAAGGTGGGCCGTGAAATATTCAAGGCGTAATCTCTCCAGCTGCGGGACCATAACCAATAAAAGGGGCGCGAAGATCTTTTCGTCACATCGAATGAGCGACAGCGAACGCCGGCGATGAGCGTGTGGAAGTATGGAAGCAACACAGAGCCTTGCTTTCCGCGATTGCGCATAGATCACGAACGGAGAGAACCATGAGTTGTAAGGGCGCTGGTCGAGCGTTATATCCAGCAATACGTTGCCAGACCGAGCAATACAAACCTCCACAAACACCGGGCATATCTTATCGATTGTTGACCAGAGCTGGGGAATGCTCAGAGTGACTACTCGCCACATACGTGACACCTGCGATACCTTCCAGCCCACCCCACCGATTGGATTTGCGTGATACATGAGTTTGAAGAGATGGAGATAAACGTCATGGGGGAGGCGGTACACGGGAAGATGCTGGTTTTTGCGTTGCTGGAGCTCGGAAAGCTTTTTGACGTGACCTCGGGTTTGCACAAGGCTTTCAATTTCACGGTCCAAAGACTCAAAAGTGTTCGCCGCTCCGGTGCCCGGGGGGCTGTGGCCGAGTGAGCACCAAAATCTAGCCAGAAGACAGAGTCACGCCCATAATGAAACTCACCATTCTTGTTCCGCCACCACCAGACCACGCACCATTTCGGATAGTATATGAGCAATTTGCGAAACAGAAGTTTCCATGATAGTACAAATGGGCACATAAAGGAAGCTCTAGTGCGCGGCAGATCGTGGTTCGGCTGAGACTTATGCTTCTGTAGGCGTATAAAGTTATCTAGACACCTATCCCTTAATACTCACCGATGATCGCAGTGCGAAATCTTGATATTGACTGGCGTTGAGACTCAGAAGGGCCCAAGTGCTGGGCGTCTGGAACGATTAAGTATCCCGGATTATCGCAGCGCTGCGGGTGACATTCACGAGCTGGTGGTGACTCGTGAGTGGATGAAGGCGATGGAAGGTGTGCCAAGCAAACCCCGCCTATTTCAATCTCCGCCCGCCGTCCTCGATCTCCGATCGACGTCCATCTGCCGTCTTCTTTCACGCGCCGGCGTCGTGTTGCTCGTCCCCAACGGCCCCTCCCACGCTCCCGGAAAGACATCGCACCGCGCCAGGCTCGTGCTTGACATTATCATCCTCGACCAGCTGCTATCGCCGCATTTCCAACTCTGAAGTCTTGCACTATGATCTCGCCGCCGTCATTCTCCAACGGCGCAGTGTATGCTAGCTATCAAGAACCCAGAGAGAGCGAGCGGGCACTATCGGATACCGAATACACCGCTCCGGACGCGTCGATCCTCAAACCTGGTCGTGTGCACCCGTCGTCCGACCCTCTTACGCATTTACCCCAGATTCAGCTTTACAGTCAACCTCCTATCACTCGTCGCACGCACGTTCCTATTCAGCTTCCCGTGCTCCCCATAGGACTCCCAGCCGCCGCTTTCTCGCGTTCTGCGGCGCATACAGCGCATACATTGATATCTGGCTATTCTCATCGAATCCAGCGAACTGAACGTGGGCCACTACGGAAGAGCGCATCAGAGCTGAATGGCAAGCACGGCAATGAAATACGCTCTCGGGAGATTTCTGCTCCTGAACTCGATACGCATAACTTCTCGACGTGCCCTTGTCCGCAAGATTCAACTTCGGTAGCTGAGCAGAGCGCAGTTCTTGTTTCCCTCCCTCCCATCTGGGCCGAGCAGAACGTATCCGAACGCACAGAGCCAGGCAACACCAGGCTGCGCCCTCGCGCCAACTCATTTCCCACATCTGTCACTCCCAATGGATTTGCGCATACACAATTTCAAGGAACTTCAAACACGGAGCACGTCCGCGAGGACGCGTTGGACCCATATCTAAGCGGGCTGTCTTCTTCGGAGCTGGACGGCGAGGTTGACTTGATGCATATACTTGTCGCAGCTTTGAGTACCCCTGTGGACCTACCGACACAACCCAGGGCATATCCACACGAGCTGCCACAAGAGATGGATACTCAGTCTCCGAGAGAAACTTTGGGCCTCACTGCAGCCGACTTGATGCAGCGTGGTCCACGCGAACAGCCTTTCTCGGGTTCGGACGACATGAACGACGTGCTTTCTCCCAGTTTGGTGGCTGCTATATATGCTGCTAATCCTTCAACATCGTTTTCGCCGTCTGAATTGCCCCAGGTGGAGGATGCTCGTCTTCAAAGATCACTTTCCCCTTCACTGGAGCTGCGCTATCCAACTGAGCACGATTTGCGCGTATGTACCCTTCAGCGGGATTTTCCACTCTTTGACGTGCCTCGTCCTGAAATATGCTGTAAAACAAATCGACTTCTACCCTCAGACGCTTCCGAGTGCCGCTGAACGACCTCAAAAAGAATACGACCAGAAGCTATCCTGCGAACCGAGGGCTGCATCCCAACCTTTGGACGATACACAGCAGATTTCAACACGCAGAAATCGTCGAAGCGCTCCCGGAACCCCGCTGATCCACCTTCTGGCTCCGTTGGCCGCTCTCCTTGAGCTCGAAGGTGACATTGAGCTCACTCCGAGCTCCGATCCCGTCCCAATGGTCAAACCTGAAGTCGACGTTGCTATCAAATTTGAGCCCGAGCTCGAAGTCGAAATGCCTCTCCTCGAGACGACCGTCAGCGCCGACGCTGACATTAATCTCGATCTCGATCTTCCCACCCCTGGCGAACTCATACATCCCGACGCCGCTTCGCCCTCGCCTCTGGCCCAGGCCGAAGTTCAGTCTCAGCCTACAAACCCGCCTCCGATCCTCACCAAGTCGCTTGCGCCGCATCATATTAGGGCTCTCGCGCGCATCAAAGCGTCTTATCCAGGCCTCCGTCCCTCTGCCAAATCCCGCCGAGCGTGGGCGCTCGCACGGGGGATTGACCCGGCCTCTGTCCACCGCTGGTTCCACCGTCATACGCCGCTGAAGAAAGAGGACACGCCCGGGTCTGTTGCAGGTGCTGACGCTGACGCTGATGTTGATGCCAGCGCTGGGAAGGGCGAGGACGACGGGGGAAGGGCGAAGAAGGAGAGGAAGCGGAGGCTCGACATTCTGCGAAGAGGGGACTACGAGCTCGAGGAGTGGGAGGGCGAGGAAGTGCTGACGTGCGTCGGTAGTGGGGTCGGAGGCTGCGGAGAAAGTGAGGGTGGAGGGCTTGAGGAAAACTCAAGTTGGGCCGTCGAGGGCGGCGTTGAGTGGGGTCTCCAAGCTCTCGAAGAATTCCTCGATGAACACGAAGCGGACGAGAGCTCGGACTCGGATTCGGAATACGACGACCCGCGAACGCCCTCGCCACCGCCATTCTCGCACACCGTGTTCGTCCGCTCAGGCTCTGGCGCGTCTACACCCACTGGTTATCCGTCCGAGGCATCTGGTCTGCTCTCGCGGGAAGGACCTGTATCTGACGGGAGAAAACGCATCCTATCCGACGTTTCTCGTGTTCTGGATACTCCAACGCCAATCCGACGGCCTCTCAAGCGAGCGAAAGAGGATGATCCCGAGCGCCCGACCACAACGAAGAAATCGAAGAAAAGCGCATTGACTTTGCAAGAGCGACTGGATCGTTTTGCCTCACCTGGTCTGTTTCGGCTTCTTTGCGTCAACGCTCCCGTTTTTGCTCTCTTCCTTTTTGCCTGCTCTCAGTGGTGCTCACATGGAATGCTCAAAAATTTTCGATGCTGACCGCATTACGTTTCGAATTTGATAGATCCACTTTCACCCGAAAGAATCGTGCGGCAGCTCTTCCGTGCTTACGTGCCATATTCGCACTACCCATTCGTCCCACCAAGCCACTATGAATCCGGCACGATGACTATGGCGGAGAATCTTGTAATTGATTCTTATCCTTACACGGCTTTGCTTTCGGACTCGGAGGGTGTGTATATCGGGCGAGAGGACGAGCTCACGTGGGGATGCGGGATGGAACGACTAGATGAGAGTGCTATGACTTCTGCCTCTTACGGATTGATTGGCGGCGAAGAAGATGAAGGAGGTGTGAGGATAGAGGGCGACTGGGAGGCGAAAGGTGTGGTGTCGCTTTCGTAAATCATGCGGGTATGAAGTAGTGGTCGCTGTGAACTTTATACGTATAGATAGCGTATAGGCACGCCGTAACGCGTAGCTGCTGGTATCATGATGGTGAACCTTTGCTCTCTGCCCGTAATGTTTTAAACCCTGCCCTTCCACCCAGAAAGCGGAAGACCCACTATAGCTTTACCGCGCGAGAAAAACGAATAACGCCAGCAACTCCAGCTGTACCTCTTAACCATAAGGCATGAGCTTCCTCAGCACGGCAGCTTGTTGCGGGTTCGCGTATGCCGTGTTCCCCAGTCGGTTGAGCCTCGACGAAGGCATGCCCGAGTTTAAGTGCCGTCGTCCCGCCTTTCCCTGCAAAAATCGCAAGGTTCGACGTGTCAAATGCGTTCCAGCCAGCTCACAGATTTTAGTAAAGCTGAAGTGTGGTTGATATGAAAGAACTCACGCGCTTGAATAATCCAGAAGGAAGACTCGACCAGCGCTTTTTCGCACCCGAGTGCGTCTTGAGTTTCGGGAAGTAAGTTGGGAGTGATGTTGTAAATGCGCGGGGCGAGGGGAAGGGGAGCAAAAGCGAGCGAATTGATAAAGAGGAGCGCAGCCCGGAGATGGAAGGCAGCATGGTGTTCAAGTCAGCGACTGCTGTCCGTACGCGTGATACTGAGCCTGGTCCACGAGCAGCTGCAGGCTCTTAAGGTGGACCCTGGGACAAACATACAAAATGGGACCAAACATGTGTGCTACCCGTGAAGTTCTAGTGTTGCCGTTGACTCAGCTCGAAGTGGTTCGAGTTGATGCCAAACGTGTGAAAAAGCTGTTGGCTCAGTTCGGAAGGACTCCGTGGGCTATTGTTCGAAATGACCACAACTCGGCTCGCTCATGGTTCGAAAACCACTCAAGTCAGTTAGGTAATGGTGCGAAGGCTTTGGCTTGCATATGCTAAACGCTCGAGGTAAAATTGGTGTACATGATGCGAGAGCACAGGGAACTTTGGATACTATCAAGCAAATGAGCAAGATGAATGCCCGCCACACTCGGACCTTGAGAAGTCAAAGTGATCGCGGCACGATCTGCATACTCCATCTCTTCTTGCAGCTCCTCCTCGGTTGTGATATACTGAATGGAAAAATCGAGCCGAGACTTTCTCTTTGAGTACTTGAGGAACTGGAGGGCACCCATAAGTTTTGGCGAGATACGAGAGCGGTGGGGAGTGTCTGTTTCGGCGCTGGCAGAGAAAACGTGCTTGCAAGGTACTGCAGAGGCCATAATAGGCAAATAGTCCATCGCTGCCCGAAAAAGCAACAGAAACTGGTGATGATTTACCTGCCGAGTGTGTCGCTCTGTCAGTAGATAAATGTGATCTGAGCCAGGGGGTGATACATACATTCCACCAACAAACAAGGTCGATATCAAGTGACTCTCGCCACAGTTGAATATAGCACTGAATTTCATCACCACAGTTGGGTGCGGCACTATTGGTATTGGTAAATAGTGTGTTAGCAATACTTGCCCAGTTTGCATTCCGAGAGACTTTAGGTGGTGGTGGGGGAGATGGCTCGTTTGAGTCGGTGATAGCCGCATACTTCTGAAGCTATTAATAGGGCAGAGAGTGAGATGCCGCATCCAAAAACAAGTTACACAAATAGAAATACCTCGTCGTGAACCCACGCTTTCACATTCTGGACATCGGAAGCATGCCAGTGGTATTCAATCCACTGGAATTTGCACCCTGGATTGAGGACTGACCGAATGGGCATGCCATTAGCAAAGTGTGACCTTAAATAAGCATATCTATCACTCACACATTGCAACAACATATGACCTCGACTGCCGCATCCTCCGGAGATACTCGTGTAGCTTCGCACAGCCGGCTGCGATGACACTGGTAAGATGGGGCACAGTGGTAGCAAGTTGGTTCCATCGAGCGAGAAGAGCCTCCATGGCAGGAATAGCCATCGAGAGCATTGGGGTCATTTCCGAAGACATCGCTTGTTGAACATCATGGGGTGGCTGAGCATAGTGAAAGAATCATATTAAGGGACGAAAAGATACGCATATTATCAAGAAATATTGACCGCAAGAGCAGATACAACGTCTTCGAGAGCACGCCACTATGCCGCAGAGAGAACATGCCTGGCCAAGTCCCTCTGTGAAGGTCGTGCAAGGAAAACTTCAACACACGGACAAAGCCGCAGCAGGCAGAGAAGCATCAAGTATGTTGATGACCACCTTGTCGGGACGTCTCTGAGAAGTTCGAGCGGGTGCACATTCGGGAACACACCTGCGAACTCCCCTCGACGCAATGACAACGAGCGGATCTAAAAAATAATGCATGTTAATGATCATAGATGGTATACAAATAGCCTAGCACTCACAGCTCGGATCAAGTCCCGCGCGGTATTGATTGCATCGCGTAGAGGTGCCTCACCAAGCTGGGCAGCGTTGGGGTCAGGGCCCGGCTGCTGCCCAGCCAGATTCTGCGTGCCAGCAGCATTGAGGACAGCAGTAACGGTGAGGTGAATTATGTGTGGGAAGCACCTAGAGTTGAAAAGAAAATGAGTTTGAGACGGAGAAAACATGTATGTATTTAAGTCTTACCGGATGCGGTGCTGCTCTGGATCAAACATGTATCCGCGGGAATGGAGAATTCGCACAAGTGCAGACATTGTCGTTGCGTTGTTGGATGCATTGTCAGATGTAATATGACCAATCTATCAGCAAAATAGATAACTAAACATGAGTATCAAGGTTGTATTGGTGTTTTGGAGGCGCACTTTATCACCAATGTCAAAGAAATCGATGACTTCAATAAGCGCAAGTGCGATCCTTTCCCCAGTGTGGTTTCCCGGGAGATAATGGAACGCAAGGAGATCGGATTCGAGTGTGATTGAGCCAGCCAAGTGCCATTTCATCCAGTGAGCGGTGACAGCCAGGAACGGACGAAGAGATGCCGCACTCCAGATGTTGAACGTCAAAGATACACGTCCCATCGCGGTATCCTTTGGGGAGAGCAGCTGAGACGATGGAAAATAATTTGGAGTATGTGTTTCATGAATACCTTGAGCTCCTGCCTAAGTTTATCGGCCTCTTTGACATAATCTCCAATAATCATAGCCTGCATCTTTGTACGGTGAGGAATCGATATGTCGTTATCCGGAACATCGGAACGCAGAAGGTTGACAAGAGCGCAAAATTCATCGCACTCAACGACATTGATTGACTATGAATTCATCAATCAGTAAAAACTCAGCAGAGACGAAGCACAGGTCTTACCTGATCATCCACGACAATCCAGTCTTGCAGGGCCTTTAAGAACACGAGCTGAGAGACCTTTTGAGTGCAAGATTCAGCTGGCTTTGCTGAAGCCGTTGTGAGGCCGGAAATTGCAATAGGAATCCCGTGCTCTTGACATCCGGCGACATATTCAGCTGCATGGTGCTTTTGCAGATGCTTCTGGAGGACGGAAACTGAGGTCGAGTAACGATAGCTCCACACAAAGTGGAGAGGAGTGCCGCCGCTGCTCATCAAAAAGCAGTTCGTCCGTCTGCGTTTATTAAGGTACTCAGAAAAAATGGAAAGATCAAGTAATATGGAAATACGCACTCGCATAGCTTACAAATAGAGTTAGAACGGCCAGTTGGCTTGTGAAAACAGTGCCAGACATCGCGAGCGCGATACTTGTTCGGGGCCTGCGACATCGGGGCTGGGTTTGGAGCAGAGGCCGTAGCAGGGGGTGGTGTAGTCGAGGGATTAGATGGAGGAAGAGACTTGAGTGGAGCAGACACAGGAGAAGACATGGTGTGAGACCTGTGATTCTTGGAGCGCAGACAGAGGCCTCTTTATAAGGTGAGTTCACATAGGACGCCTGCACAAAGAAAAAAAAAACAGAAGTATCAATTGCTAGCTAGCTATGTTGTACAGGACCCCGTAGGACAAAAAGATGGCGCCGCCGCACGTGAGAACAATAGAAAATAAAAATAAAAATCACATGGATATTACGGCGGAGCATCTCTTGATGAGGACCATGGATGGGAAGGTAGCAGTGTCGGGTGGTGAGAATCCAAAAAGGTTTTGAACACGGATCTTGAATGCAGCTGCTGCAGATGGACAAGCGTCAGTGTATCACCGCAGGAGTGAGCGGATGACCACAAGCTGACTCTCGATCACAGAGGACGGAGGCCACGGATGGACAAGTGTTGGCGTTGAGTGATTGTCGGGGAAAAACACGTTGCCCGACAATAGCGAGCGGAGTGAGTGAGCAAGCAAGCGGTCGAACGTTGAGGGAGATCTGGGGTGACGTGGCAGTTGTGCGGCAAAAAATGACTGATTGAGTGATAGTTCATTTACGTAATCCATCGCCCGCTTTGAGCACGCCTCAAGTAGACTCGAAGCGAGTCGACTATCTGTCCCTAACTTCGGTCCCTGAGCTGAGGTTGAGTCGAGTTGAGCTGCTGAGTAATGAACAGTTTGCGAACTGCTTAAGCAAATGGCAACACTATGAAGTTCATCTTTATTTACAAATAATGAGGGCGGGCAACACCCTATGAAGCCCTGTGCATGACGCGACCTATGTGACATAAGCCGGATGCAAGGATCGGCGTGATTGATCCATATGTCCCAAATTTCCTTTTTACATTTTTGTACATTTTACCTTATGACAATCTTATAATGCATAAAAATGAGTTATAATGCATTGTGATAACTCCCTTACAGAGATAACAAAGGGAACTGGCGAGACGGCTTGGGCACGAGAAGGGCAAGAGCCAAGAAGGCTTTGAATGAGAATATAATAGTATTGAATGAGATTTCAGGGTCGATCACACGAGGATTTTGGGGGGAGAAATACTAGTGTTGACACACTAGAGAATCTTGACACTTGAGCTCCCCACGAGATATATACAAGTACATATGTTTCAGATGAGAAAGAAATAAAGAGTAATCAGAAATCAACGAGCGAATGGAAAGTGTAGCTAAAAGTAGAACAAGGCCAAAGGAAATCATGGGACGGAGTTTTGGAGCGGAGTTGCACAAAATATTAGCGGAGTGAAAACGGAGTGAGAAAAGGATTGGAAATCCGACAGAACCAAGCCCGGCAATGAGTAAGCGGTTATGACATGCATGGTGTGGTTGATTGAAGACAGTAAAATGTCCTGTATGACTTCCACAATACTGCATTTACCTCATAATGGGGTCTGAGTGAAGAAATATCTTATGTGTTGCTTATAGTATAGTATATGCTCTATATAACATTCTAGCTAACATACAACCCATTCATGGTGAGAGTTTATATTTTTCCTAACCTATAATCTACTTTGTGACCAGTCCATGACTGCAATACAGATAACGGCACCAAGCATGGTGTTCCTGCAAAAGTTTTTGCCAGCATGAAAAACAACCCAGGCACACTCAGTGCCATCAGGGGATTGTAGCCAGCCATGATCAGCTGAGACAAAGTCAGCAACCATCAATGAGTGACCCTCCCCTTTAGCATAAGGGAGTGGAGTGGCATTTTTATGAATCCACCTGAACTTTTGTCAATCATGTGCGTAGAAAGTTGACTTGTCATGGTACCAGACCACTGTGTGGCACATAATAAAGCTACTTCCTGGTTCATCATTAATCCCCCACTTCCGTGTTCTCAGCTCAATTGCAGCCATTGCAGGTAGAAAAACACAATTGCAATAAGCTGTAACATCTTCCCGCTCATGCCCATCAACATATTGTCCCTTGTGATCCCTTTTCCACCTATACCCCATCTTATGAAACCACCACCTCGCTGTTGTAACAGAGATTGTCTTTGTATGCTTCATCCACTTCAGCATTTCGGGAGTACCAAGAAAGTGGACAATATCCTCAGCTTTGACAAATTTCCTGATAGTTTGTAGATGCAGGTTGATCTCCTGCAAAAGATCTTCATCATCAATGAGTGATCGGTTTCCCTTGCCGTAGCGGCTGCATGGGAGCTCTTGGTTATTGATGAAGTCACAAGCCCACTGGCAAGTTTGCATGCATTGGCTGTGGATGCCTCCAACATCTCAGCAGTTTTGAGAGATGAAGCTATCCATGTCCCCAATGTGCCATGGCCAGCTCTAATGCAAAATTCTTTGCAGTGAATGAAGTGCCCAAGAAACATACACACATCAGAGAGCCTTTTGTAAGTGACTCGATCATGTGGTGAGTCTCTGTACCCGCCACGGCAGCCGAAGAACATGTTTTAGATCAGTGTGTGCATGGCAAGCTGACATGAGTGATGGCAGAAAGTTGTGGAATCCACCAGAAAGCACCAATTTTTGCTTTTCAAATGCCTCTTCTTGTTCTTTGGCATCGTCCTCATCAAGAGGGGTGTCCTCTGCATAGTGGGCTTCATCATCACGCATATCGGGTGTGTTGGCAGAGAACTCATCACTGTTTGTTGCCATGTCTATTTGAGATGCACTGAAAGAAGCATACTCACCAAGTCCATCAAAACTATCACAAAATGCACTACATCAGCAAAAACATTTTGGCTATAGTCACATAGAGGTGCACTGTAGCATCCTCAAGTGCTTCAGAGTAGGTATAGTGACTCCAGGCTACTCTGAGGACTCTGGCGTCACTTACTATGGAGGTCCATGGGTCACTGACCAATTGGATTTGCTTCCAAGATTCTCGTCCCCAACATCATTTTTTTTCACTCTCCTCAAAATACGGCTGGGTTGATGAAGTGAACCATAATGTACAGTAAGGTCTCCTCTACCTAATATCAGTACTCTGTGGGTAGCCCTCCCCGTTTGATGCATGACTTGACCCGGTTTGGCATTGAGGCTACTAGTCTTGCACACACAGCTGGTGATTTTCCGCCACTCCTCCTCCAACAAGTGCCACAAGTGGTCCTTACTGCGGATTCATGGACAACTACGCTGTATCTTGCGGTCAAGATAATCCCATAGGTTTTCAATTGGGGAGAGATCTGGGCTGCGCGTGGGCCAATCAAGTGTCCTAATTTTCAACTTCTCCCTCCATCTCCGTACCACCTTTGCTTTGTGAACCATCAAGTTGTCTTCTTGGAAGAGAGCACGGGGGTGGTGTTTTCAAAATGCATGGAAGGCAGGTGCAATGGTTGTTTCAAACATAGATAAATATGTTTTGCCACTCATCTTTCCATGCACCTGGATGAGAGGCCCAACACTGTTGGCCGTCATGCAACCCCAAATCATAAGCTTCCCACCCCCAGCCTGTGCCCTTGGCATCAAGAACTCCCTCCGGTACTTGTCCTGCGATCACTGCCAGACTCAAGTTCGCCACTTGCTAATCAAGGTGAATGTGGATTTGTCAGACCACATCACATCCCCCCACTGCACTTCATTCCAATGCTGGTGAGCTTGGCACCAATTTCTCCGCTGTTGCATATGTTTTGGGCTCAATTCGAGCTTCCAAGCTGCTACATAGCTGGATAACTCAAGCGGTCGAAGGTATCATTGAAGTGTATTACGGGAGAAATCAAGGTGATAGTCATGGGAAAGTGTATACTGAAGCTCTGCAAGTGTTAAAAAGCGCTCCTTGTAGGCAATAAGTTTGATTATCAAAAAATCATATGGGGAGGCTTTTAGGCATGGAACAGGGCATTTCCGTGGGTTTGGAGTGCCAGTATTCTGGAAACAGAGGCAGGTCAAGACAACTGTTGACTTCAGAACACCCTCTTTCTTCCCAATCACTGCATATGAAAATCCCTGGTCCTGAAGTGCCAGGATTCACTCTCGAGTGGCCTCAGAGAGGGGCTGGTGAGGTTTTCGAGTGGTATCACGGGTTGGGTTTGGGAGGACTGTGGCCAAAATCATGTGGCAATAGGATGATGTTCGAGCCATCTAAAAGGGTAAATATTTGATTAACTACCAGTCATTGTATAACATCAATTTTAGAGAAATGTGGTAGCATGGGGCTTAGTATGAGTGTACTTTGAACGCTGAGATAATAATGTCCAATGATAACATACCACTTTGGCGGAAAACTTGATGAGAACAGGGGAGAAGGACGTTCACATTAAATGCTTAGTTTTGAGCTAAAGGCTGATTTAAGTGATCATTTTCATACACCATTATATACCAACAGGTGAAAAGAAATCCTTGACCCACCACTGGTGTGTGCGCGAGTATCTGAGTGTGCAATGGGAGATGGATAATCGATGAGATGATGGTTGTGCTGGAAGCAAATTGCTATCGGTCAGTGATCCATGGATCCCCATAGTAGAACTGCTCTTGTGTGCTTCAGAGCAAGTATAATGGTGCTCAGGAGCATCTGGAGTCAGCTTAGTGGTGTGTCACGACCTCGACATGCTGCACACCAAGTCCGGACCTCCGCTCTGCTCCTACCCAATTCCGGACTCCGGACTAGGCGCAGCCACCATCACTCCGAGGTCCTCCACACCACTCCATGCCCCTCCTCACCCTCCGGAGTGTCCGGAGTTTGTCCTATTTCTCCGACTAGTCTTGGACTAGTACTCCCTGTGCGCGGGCTTCTGCCCAAACCACTTCCCATTGTTCCTTTGCTTCTTTCCCTTATGTCCATACATTCCTGACACCTCCATTCACTAGTTTTCACACTCCTATTTCCACCCTTCATGTATATATACCAGCTGCCCCCTTAGGGGTGCAGCAGAGTTAGTATCTCATCTTTCCCCCCCATTTGTCCTGCTCAGCCACAACTCCTAAGTTCCTGTCTCGGTTCCTGTTGACTCCGGAAGTCAGACATCCTATTCCGCACGTCCGGACCCTTAGGATCCTCCGTTCCCGCTCGGACCCTTTCCGGACCCTTTCAGACTTGCACGACTCTGACATGGTGTTCTGGAGTCCCTAGAGTCTCTAGGGGCAACTAATGTTGTTCTCAAACCACCTGGAAAAAATCCATCTCAAGTACTCAAGAATAAAGAATACACTCATGATTTATCCAGTGGCTGTGCAACCCAGAGCGAAAACTTTGACAAGTGGCCTCAGCTGGCCTTTGACTGTAATTTTCACTCAGAGATCCACTCATATAGTACTAATAGGATTTTGACTGTAGCATGTATTTAGTTCCCATATACCAAGAATCAAAATTCAAAAAAAGCAGAGGTTGCCCCCAAAAGATGTAAAATGTATAGTATTATCATATTCCTAGTACATGAGTGTGTGCACGTATGCTGTACAGGCAGATGTCAGTGAAGAAGGTAGTAGAAAGCATGTGCATGTGATCATGGGGTGAGCGTGTGTTGTCAGGGTCGAGCAAGTCTGCGAAGTCCGGGTGGAGGAGGATGAGTCCGGAGTTGCGGATTGGGCGTCTGACTACCAGAGTCGATAGGAGTGGACTGGAGATCACACAAGAGCATGGAGGAGTCGCTGCACGACGACAAGGGCAGAAGGGAAGACAAGATACTAACTCTGCTGTTCCCAGAGGGAACAGCTGGTATATGTACATGGGTGTCAAATTGGAGTGTGAACTACTGAATGAAGTGTGACAGGTGAAGTACTGAACGTGCAGTGTGAACAGGGAATGACAGCGAAGTGACAGCAGGCATGGTGACGTGTCTCGGGCAGCCCAGGCCCGAGGCCGACGTTGGGAGATCTGGTTGCGATCCAGGACTGCGGAGTTCCGGAGGGCAGTGGTGGTGCGGAGTTGGGCCGGAGTTGGGGAATCTGGGCCGGGAAGATCCAGGAACATGTAGGGGTCATGACATGTGTGTGTGAAGGTGTGTGTGTGTGTGTGTGAGGGGACAAGTGTGCGTGTTGTCAGAGTCGTGCAAGTCTGAAAGGGTCTGGACAGGGTCCAGGTGGGAATGGAGGATCCTCAGGGTCCGGACATGTGGAGAAGGATGTCTGACTTCCAGAGTTGACAGGAATGGGGACAGAGACTTAGGAGTTGCTGCTGGGTGAAGACAGATGGGGGAAAAGACAAGATACTAACAGGACCCCCAAAGGCCCTAATATATGTCCGATCCGAAAATGGAAAAAATTGTCACCAAATAAAGCCAAATTTTGGCTCAGGGGCATATGACATCAGCCAATTTTTGAAAATTAGTCCTCAGACATTGTCAATTTTTTGTGTAAATTTTCAGAGTTTTGGGATTGGACATTGCTCCAGACTACCCTTTTTTTGCTTTTTTGGGATTTTTTTTCCCCCATTTCCAAGCATTTTAGACTTTCTGGCATAAGACATAGACAATTTTGCCCAAATGTCAGGAGTCGACGACGGAGGCCAAGGGCCAGCAACGGAAACAGGAGGACGCCGACGGAGAGCGACGCGGAGTGTGTGGGAACCAAGGCAAGCAGCGCGGAGGATCTCCAGTGGCCCAAGCGTACAAGGACGTAGAGATAATCACACTGCGGACCAGGGAATAGTGGAAAGGTGCTTTGTAGCGTGAGGAAATGGAGTCTTTTTTTTTTTTTGTAATGCATGTATATTAGAGCCCCGAAACCTAAGGTTTATGCGGGCGACTAAATCTGTGACCTAGCCTACATGACTAATGAGAGAGTAAAAACTGAGGGGGGGTCAGTAACCGGCAACCTAATCCACTACGCTAAGAACAGGGGGAGAAGGAAGTGAACCGCTGCCCTGGGGAGGGGGGGTCCCAATCGTTACCAAGCCAAAGCGCTTGGTGAAGGCGTTGGTGGCTTTGAGCCACTCGAGGAGCGAGTCGAGCTTGTCCGTGAACAGGGTCGAGGTGTTGAGGTCTCCATCGTCGTCTAGAAGGAGGTGCTTGAACGGCGCCGTTATCGGGCAGTCGAGGAAGACGTGCGGGATGTCCTGGACATCCACCCCGCACGGGCAGGAATATTCCGTCTCCGGGATATTCCGTGATTTGTAGTAGGACCCAACAAACGTGTGTCCCGAGGCGAGGCACGCGAGGGCGGCCGTTTGGGAGGCCGGTCGCTGGAGGGCGATGAAGGTGGGGTAGGTAGTGTCAGTGGCCTCGCGGATGAGGCTGAATGTGCGGAAGATGTGGTCCTGGGGGATGTGCGCCTCGAGGTCCTCGGCGAAGGACTGGGCGAGGAGCTGTTTGATTTTGCGGGTGGTAACCCGTCTGGATTGGCAGTGGTCCTGGAAGGAAGCCGGGACGTATGTCGGCGGGTGGTAGTAGAACGCCTTCTTGGGGGGGTGGAGTACGTGCCACTTGTTGATGACAAAGATGTGGAATGTGCGCTGAGAGTCGAGAATGCGACGGCTCGCCAGCTCGTGGAGGTGGGAGCGGTAAACAGTGCGGCGATTTGGGTGGACAAGCGAGTCGACCAGAGCCCTATTGGCGATGACCAGCACGACGTCTGTCATGAGGAGGTGTGCCGGCATGTTAGCCATGGCGTCAATTAGTGTGAGGGCGGCAGCGTGTGCACGTTCTCCAATGGTGTGTTCGGGGAGCTGAATAGTGTAGACCGCCGAGGTGAAAGGCGAGTCCAGTGGCATGAATCGTGGAAAGATTTTGAGGTGGGCGTTCTTGTGGTCGATACCCACGAAGAGGACGGGAGTTCCTGTCAGCACAACTGCTTCCAGGAGGGGGATAACGTAGCCGTCTCCGGCGAACTTGGGTGGGCTCCTGATGTCGTCGGCGATCCAGGAGCGGGGGTGGTGTGTGGGGGTACCCGGGTGCAAGATGGTGGGCGTTGGGAGGCCGTGTGTGTTGATGAACGCTGCAGCGCGCTCCAGGATGGTGGGCGGCGAGGCCAGGGGGTCGTCAAGGATGGAGAGAACAATCTTCCTGGTGGGGTGGGAGGTGAAGTAATATGGGATCCTCGAAACGTAAAGTTCGACGACCATATTCAGGTGTGCGTTGAGGGGGGGGACCCCAGCCATGGCAAGCGTGACCCAGGTGCGGGTGTTGCGGAAGGTGCCCAGGCACCTGTTGAGGAGCCTGTATTGGTAGGAGTTGAGCTTGTCGCCGTGAGCAGCTTTGTCGGTCCACCAGGTGGGGGCCGAGTAAGTAAGGATAGGGCGGATGGCGCCGAGGTAGAAGCGTAGTGCAGCGGCAGCGGAGACTCCTCTGCTGAGGCGCTTGATGACGAACAGGGGGGCCATGTTGTTGTTGGCCTTTTTGAGGATGTTTGCGACATGCGCATTGAAGGTGAGCTTCTGGTCGTAATCGACCCCGAGCCAGCGCATTACTTCCACGACGTTGAGGCCGGGGAGAGGGGGAGGTGGGCTGCGGCCGTCCGGGAACAGCCACATGACTTCGGTTTTCCCCGGGTCAATGGAGATACCAAACGAGTTCGCCCATGCGTTGAGGGCGGCGAGAAGATGTGGGATCAGCTCGGTGATGCGTTCCCATTTGTTTCCGGTCCATAACACAAACAGACCGTCGTCGACATACATCAGGAGTTCCTCCAGATGTGCGTGGGATATACCTTTAATCTTTGACAGATACCGGCGGACAAAGGGCTTGATATCACTGGTGAAAATGATAGCGAGGGCAGGTGAGAGGGGGGATCCCTGGGGGATGCCTTCCTCGATATCGAATTCGTCGGACACTATGCCGTCGACGCGGAAGGTGGTGCGCATACCATCGAGGTATGCAGCAATCCATTGGACCAGGTCCTTGGGGATGCCCTTGCGGTGGAGGTGCTCAATGGGGCGTGCTCTCGGGATCGAGTTGAAGAAACCCTTGATGTCAAACTTGACCAGGGCAATCTTCCTGCGGTGGGTGCGGCGGTATGCTCCGGCGTCGGGGGGGATCTCCCGAAGCTTGGTGACGATGTGCATAAGGTTAGCTGATGCATCTATGGTTGAGCGCCCTTGTAGGCACGCGAGCTGATCGGGGCTGAGGTTGCCCTTGAGTATGTAGTACTGCATGTGCGCTGCTGCCATGCCTTCGTGTGTCTTGGATATGCTTTCAAGGAGCGCGATGGGCCTGTATGACTTCGGGACGTCATAGGATGCTTTGCCCGGCTTCTGGATAACCGGCGTGACGGTGGCCTTCAAGGGGCGGGGGTGGGTGGCGGTGGCTTTGCAGGCATTCGCGAGGTGAAGCTGGAGGTGGCATGTTTGGCCCCATGCTAGGCGGAGGATGCCGAAGCCCAGGCCGGAGGGTCCCGGGGCTTTCGAGGTGGAAGGACCGAACACCTGTCGGCGGAGTTCGGGCATGGTGTATTGCTTATTAGGCTGGGTTGGGAGCTGGGGGATCCAGTTGGGGTATGGCGTCGGGGCAATGTCGTCCCGCGAGAAGAAAGCTTTGTGGAAGAGCTTGGCTTTTTTGTTCGGATCGGAGACGGGTTCTCCGGTGAGCGGGTGCTTGAGGGGGGGGGACGGGAGTTTCCTCCGGCCAGTCCCCCAGTGGGCGTAGTCCCAGACCGTGGTCTCGGTGACAGCTTCGAGCTTCCTTCCGAAGAAGAGGCGCTTTGAGTCGCGGATAGCGTATTGCAATTTGCGTTGGAGGTACGCGTGCGAGCATTCGAGTTCCTCCAAGTCAGGGTGGGAGGGGTCTCTGAGTTGGGTGTGGGTGAGTACGTGCCAGGCACGGTCCACCGAGCGGCTGAGTTTGGCGAGGGTCTTGTTCCACCAGGTCTTCTTTTTCCGGCCTTTATGGGGTTTGGGGGAGGAGGCTTTGGCCACCTGGGCTAGGACAGTCATGAGGGTGCTCACGACCTGGTCTAGGTCTTGGTTGGTGGTGGCGAGAGCGACTCGGTGAGAGGCGAGTCCGACCGCTAAGGTGGCTTCGAAGACGTCCTTCTGAAGGTGTCTGCTGAATTGGGGGAGCGACGGCTCAGGGATGGTGGAGCCCGCAAAGTGGAGCTCTGTGGTGATGCGGGCATGGTCAGTGAAAGGGGTGACTTTACCTATGGTGACTTGGGGGTTGCAAGTGTCCCTGAGCAGGGGGTTGGCGAGTACCAGGTCGATGCAAGTGGGGCGGATGCCCCTGCACCTGTCGAAGAACGTCGGGACCCTATGTGGGTTCAGGATCCTGAGCAAGTTGAGGTCGATCCAAGATCGGACCAGGGTCCCAGCCGCGTTGCGGTGGTTGCGTGGGTGCGCCGCCCAGGAGCGGTGGCAGGCGTTGAAGTCCCCCACGAAGAGGGAGGGGAGGGTGTGGAGGTCGAGTGAGTCGAATATGTTGATCAATGTCTGGTGGGACTTTCCTTCCCAGTAGAGGTTGTAGGCGCGGACCTTAGTAGGGCCTATGTGGATGTCGACGACCTGGGCCTCGAGGGAGTTCATAATGTCTGGTCTCGAGCGGAAATATGCAGGATCGGTGAGATTGTGATTGACGTATGTAAGTACACGAGGGCGGGAATCTTCAGAGTTGGGAACTGGAGAAAGTGGATAAATTGTCACCCAAGAGGGGTGGGACGTGGAGACGAATTGACCGCTGACTGTAGGAAACCAGGGCGGTTCTTGTACAAAGAGGATGTGGAAATCTAGAGAAGTTGAAAGAAGGACATTTGCCGTGTCTTGGGAGTGGGCGACGTTGGCCTGCCCTATCACCAGGCGGTGTGGAATCATTGCTGTCGCGCAGCCCCTAACCGTTGGGCGACATTGGCGTTGACGTACCGCTTGGTACACTTCATGGTGTAGGCGGGGTGGTCGCCTTTGCAGTTGATGCACAACTTGGCCTTGTGCTGGCAGGGGGAACCGTATTTGTGGCACACTTCGCAGTAGTGCTCTTCTTTGGAGTGTTGGGTCAACGCGCAGATGCCGCAGATTTTACCCACGACGGGGCACGTCGAGATCCAGTGGCCTAGTTGCCAGCACTTGATGCATTGGACGACGCGGGTGCTGGGGGGCTTGAAAGTCGAGGTCGTGTAACGGGAGCCTCGCATCTGGACTTTGTGGGAGTTGTTAATTCCCAGGAGAAAGCGGTCGCGTGTTTCGCGGGTGACGAAGTTGACCAGGAGGGAGACGACGATCTGGTCTGGGTTGTGAGCGAGCTTCTCGGCTGACTGAAGGAGGCGGTGGTTGTCCGCCAGGGTGGTGGGGTCGACTGCGTTGAGGGGTTCATCAACGATCTGGGCCACGAGCTCGTCCACGGTGTACTGGTCCCCTTGAGTGCCGTAGCACAGGGTGACATCGCGGACGACGGCTCCAAAGACTTCGCCCGTTCTGAGGGCGCAGAAAGAGACGCCATAGATGGCGCGGAGGGCGTCGAGGGACTCGGTCCGGAGGGTTTCCAGAGAGATCCCGGTGGCGGGGGAGAGAATGAGGTTACCGGCGCAGGACCAGGTAACAGTGACGATGCGGGCCTTGTGCCCCGAGGCTTGGCAGATGGTGTTGTGGTGCTCGACGACGGCAGCGCCCTGCTGGCGAATGGAGACCCTATCTAGAGGCTTGAAGGTGGCCTCGTCTGGGTTGGAGCGGTTGCGGTTGGTCTTCCTTGTGATGAGGGGGGAGACCTTCTTGGGTGGTGGTTGGGGCTTGCCGACAGCGGCGGCAGACGCCAGTGCATATGTGATGGCGGGTTTGGCCATGCCAGGGCGCCATTGGACGGGGCGAGGAGGGAGAGGGGGTGGGCCGGACTGGCCAGCGCGGGATCTGGGCCTGGGGGGGGCGTTGGGAGCAGGGAGGAGCTGGGGGGCTTGGGCGGCTAGGAGGGACATGAAGTCCAGGTCGTCGATGAGCTCGTCGAGGATGCGCGAGCGGGTGATAGAGTAGTGGAAGATCTCCAAGATGGAGTCGACCGCGGCTTCGGGGATGTCTTCAGATCGTGGGTGGTACTCAGTGATCATGTAGGCTGACGCCGCCGCTGTTAAGGCGACGATGTTTGGGAGGGCTCCCTCGCTGTGGACTGAGAGAGCGTTTTTGATGTCTGTTTTGATGTCTCTCCACGAAGGAGGAGCGATGATCGAGGTGTCCATATCCCCCACCGGGGTTGGGACACGGTTGGTGTTGGATGTCGATGTCATAGTTTAGACGGCAGATGGAGCGGCGGAAAGCAAGCCAAGAGGCGGCGTTGTCAGGGTCCGTGGGAAGGGCGTCTTCGTAGTTGACGCGGGCGAGGGCGGCGAGCTCAGGGAGGTTCTCCTGGCTAGCGTGGTGGACGGGGTAGAGGCGTTCGAAGAGGTCGCCTTCTGAGAGGTGTTGGAGGTCGTTGTATGAGAGGTTGTCGATGGGGCCTAGACGGCGACGACGTTGGGCGATGATGTCCGTTGGGGTGGCAACGGGGGCAGTGGCGAAGGTGGTGCAGCGGGCGCATGGGCAGTTTTTGTCGACGATGTACCTGAAGCCTGGGCGGGTACAGGAGTCGCAGAGGATGAGGAAATGGAGTCTTTTTTTTTTTTTGTAACGCATGTATATTAGAGCCCCGAAACGAGGAAATGGAGTCTTTTTTTTTTTTGTAACGCATGTATATTAGAGCCCCGAAACCTAAGGTTTATGCGGGCGACTAAATCTGGGATCTAGCCTACATGACTGATAAGAAGATGAGAAACTGAGGGGGGGTTAGTAACCGGCAACCTAATCCACTACACTAAGAACAGGGGGAGAAGGAAGTGAACCGCTGCCCTGGGGAGGGGGGGTCCCAATCGTTACCAAGCCAAAGCGCTTGGTGAAGGCGTTGGTGGCCTTGAGCCACTCGAGGAGCGAGTCGAGCTTGTCGGTGAACAAGATCGAGGTGTCGAGATCTCCGTCGTCATCGAGGAGGAGGTGCTTGAAAGGCGCCACGATCGGGCAGTCGAGAAAGACGTGCGGGATGTCCTGGACATCCACCCCGCACGGGCAGGAATACTCCGTATCCGGGATATTCCGTGACTTGTAGTAGGACCCAACGAAGGTGTGTCCTGAGGCGAGGCGGGCAAGGGCGGCCGTCTGAGAGGCCGGGCGCTGGAGAGCGATGAATGTGGGGTAAACAGTGTCCTTGGCCTCGCGGATGAGGCTGAATGTGCGGAAGATGTGGTCCTGGGGGATGTGCGCCTCGAGGTCCTCGGCGAAGGACTGGGCGAGGAGTTGTTTGATTTTGCGGGTGGTAACCCGTCTGGACTGGCAGTGGTCCTGGAAGGAGGCCGGGACGTATGTCAGAGGGCGATAGTAGAACGCCTTTTTGGGGGGGTGTAGGACGTGCCATTTGTTAATCACTAATATGTGGAAGGTGCGCTGGGAGTCGAGGATACGGCGGCTCGCCAGCTCGTGGAGATGAGAGTGGTATATCGTGCGGCGGTTGGGGTGGACAAGCGAATCGACCAGGGCCCTATTGGCTATGACCAGCGCGACGTCTGTCATGAGGAGATGTGCCGGCATGTTGGCCATGGCGTCAATCAGTGTGAGGGCGGCTGCGTGAGCGCGTTCTCCTATGGTGTGTTCGGGGAGCTGAATAGTGTAGACTGCTGATGTGAAGGGCGAGTCTGGAGGCATGAATCTGGGGAAGATCTTGAGGTGGGCGTTCCTGTGGTCGATACCCACGAAGAGGACGGGTGTGCCTGTTAGCGCAACGGCTTCCAGGAGGGGGATTACGTAGCCTTCTCCGGCAAACTTGGGCGGGTTCCTGATATCGTCCGCGATCCAGGAGCGGGGGTGGTGCGTGGGGGTACCCGGGTGAATGATAGTGGGCGTTGGGAGACCGTGCGTGTTGATGAACGCTGCAGCGCGTTCCAGGATGGTGGGCGGAGAGGCCGGAGGATCGTCAAGAATGGAGAGGACAATCTTCCTGGTAGGGTGGGAGGCGAAGTAATATGGGATCCTTGATACATAGAGCATGACGACCATATTCAGGTGCGCGTTGAGGGGGGGAACCCCAGCCATGGCGAGTGTGACCCAGGTGCGGGTGTTGCGGAAGGTACCCAGGCATCTGTTGAGGAGCCTGTACTGGTAGGAGTTGAGCTTGTCGCCATGGGCAGCCTTGTCGGTCCACCACGTGGGGGCCGAGTAAGTGAGGATGGGGCGGATCGCGCCCAGGTAGAAGCGTAGCGCAGCGGCGGCGGAGACTCCACTGCTTAGGCGCTTGATGACGAATAGGGGGGCCATGTTGTTATTGGCCTTCTTGAGAATGTTCGCGACATGCGCGTTGAAGGTGAGCTTCTGGTCGTAGTCGACCCCGAGCCAGCGCATTACTTCCACGACGTTGAGGCCGGGGAGGTCGGGGGGGGGGCTGCGGCCGTCGGGGAACAGCCACATGACTTCGGTCTTCCCCGGGTCAATGGAGATACCAAATGAGTTCGCCCATGCGTTGAGGGCGGCGAGGAGGTGCGGGATTAGCTCAGCGATGCGTTCCCATTTGTTTCCGGTCCATAGCACAAACAGACCGTCGTCGACATACATCAGGAGTTCTTCCAGGTGTGCGTGAGAGATGCCTTTGATCTTGGAAAGATATCGGCGTACCAAGGGTTTGATATCACTGGTGAAAATGATAGCGAGGGCGGGTGAGAGGGGGGAGCCTTGGGGGATGCCCTCCTCGATTTCAAACTCGTCGGAAACTATGCCATCGACGCGGAAAGTGGTGCGCATACCGTCGAGATATGCGGCGATCCATTGGACCAGGTCCCTAGGGATGCCCTTACGGTGGAGGTGCTCGATGAGACGGGCTCTTGGAATAGAATTGAAGAAGCCCTTGATGTCAAACTTGACCAGGGCGATCTTCCTGCGGTGGGTGCAGCGGTACGCTCCAGCGTCGGGGGGGATTTCCCTAAGCTTGGTAATGATGTGCATCAGATTTGCCGATGCGTCTACAGTTGAGCGGCCCTGTAGGCACGCGAGTTGGTCCAGGCTGAGGTTGTCCTTGAGGATGTAGTACTGCATGTGCGCTGCCGCCATGCCTTCATGCGTTTTGGAAATGCTCTCAAGGAGCGCGATCGGACGGTACGACTTGGGGACGTCGTAGGAAGCCTTGCCCGGCTTCTGGATAACCGGGGTGACCGTGGCCTTCAGGGGGCGGGGGTGGACGGCGGTGGCCTTGCAGGCATTCGCGAGGTGGAGTTGAAGGTGGCATGTTTGGGCCCATGCAAGGCGGAGGATGCCGAAGCCCAGGCTGGAGGGGCCTGGGGCTTTCGAAGTGGAGGGACCGAACACCTGTCGGCGGAGTTCGGGCATGGTATACTGCCTGTTAGGCTGGGTGGGGAGCTGGGGGATCCAGTTGGGGTATGGTGTCGGGGCGATGTCGTCTCGTGAGAAGAATGCTTTGTGGAAAAGCTTGGCTTTTTCGTTCGGGTTGGAGACCGGGTCTCCGGTGAGCGGGTGTTTGAGGGGGGGGGACGGGAGTTTCCTCCGGCCAGTTCCCCAGTGGGCGTAGTCCCAGACCGTGGCCTTGGTTACGGCTTCGAGCTTCTTCCCGAAGAAGAGGCGCTTAGAGTCGCGGATGGCGTATTGAAGTTTGCGTTGGAGGAACGCGTGCGATCGTTCGAGGTCCTCCAGGTCGGGGTGTGAGGGGTCTCGGAGTTGCGTGTGGGTGAGCACGTGCCAGGCACGGTCTACCGAGCGGCTGAGTTTGGAGAGGGTCTTGTTCCACCAGGTCTTCTTTTTCCGGCCTTTATGGGGCTTGGGGGAGGAGGCTTTGGCCGCCTGGGCGAGGACGGTCATGAGGGTCGATGCGACCTGGTCGAGGTCTTGGTTGGTGGTGGCGAGGGCGACGCGGTGCGTGGCAAGGCCCACAGCGAGCGTGGCTTCGAAGACATCCTTCTGGAGGTGCCTGCTGAATTGTGGGAGCGAGGGCTCGGGGATGGTGGAGCCCACGAAATGGAGTTCCATGGTAATGCGGGCATGGTCAGCAAACAGGGTGACTTTACCGATGGTGACTTGGGGGTTGCAAGTGTCCCTAAGGAGGGGGTTAGCTAGGACAAGGTCGATGCAGGTGGGACGGATGCCCCTGCGCCTGTCGAAAAATGTTGGGGCCCTATGCGGGTTAAGGATCCTGAGGAGGTTGAGGTCAATCCAAGATCGTACCAGGGTGCCTGCCGCGTTGCGGTGGTTGCGTGGGTGCGCCGCCCAGGAGCGGTGGCACGCGTTGAAGTCGCCCAGGAAGAGGGAGGGGAGGGTGTGAAGATCGAGCGAGTCGAAGATATCGATCATTTTCTGGTGGGACTTGCCTTCCCAGTAGGTGTTGTAGACGCGGACCTTAGTGGGTCCTATGTGGATGTCGACAACTTGGGCGTCGAGTGAATTCATGATGTCCGGTCTCGAACGGAAATAAGCGGGATCGGTGAGATTGTGATTGACGTACGTAATTACACGAGGGCGAGAGAGCTCAGAGTTGGGAACAGGAGAAAGTGGGTAGATTGTCACCCAAGAGGGGTGAGACGTGGAGACGAATTGGCCGCTGACTGTAGGAAACCAGGGCGGCTCTTGTACAAAGAGGATGTGGAAATCTAGAGAGGTAGAAAGGAGAACATTTGCCGCGTCTTGAGAGTGGGCGACGTTGGCCTGCCCGATCACCAGGCGGTGTGGAATCATTGCTGTCGCGCAGCCCCTAACCGCTGGGCGACATCGGCGTTGACGTACCGCTTGGTACACTTCATGGTGTAGGCGGGGTGATCGCCTTTGCAGTTGATGCACAACTTGGCCTTGTGCTGGCAGGGGGAACCGTACTTGTGGCACACTTCGCAGTAGTGCTCTTCCTTAGAATGCTGGGTCGACGCGCAGATGCCACAGATTTTACCCACGACAGGGCACGTCGAGACCCAGTGGCCGAGCTGCCAGCCCTTGACGCATTGGACGACGCGGGTGCTGGGGGGCTTGAAAGTCGAGGTCGTGTACCGGGAGCCTCACATTTGGACTTTGTGGGAGTTGTTAATTCCCAGAAGAAAGCGGTCGCGCGTTTCGCGGGTAATGAAGTTGACCAGGAGGGAGACGACGACCTGGTCCGGGTTGTGGGTGAGTTTTTCAGCTGATTGAAGGAGGCGGTGGTTGTCCGCCAAAGTGGTAGGGTCGACGGCGTTGAGGGGCTCGTCGACGATCTGGGTAACGAGCTCGTCCACGGTGTACTGATCCCCCTGAGTGCCGTAGCACAGGGTGACATCGCGGACGACGGCTCCGAAAACTTCGCCCGTTCTGAGGGCGCGGAAAGAGACGCCATAGATGGCGCGGAGGGCGTCGAGGGACTCGGTCCGGAGAGTTTCCAGGGAGATCCCGGCGGCAGGGGAGAGGATGAGGTTACCGGCACGAGACCAGGTAACGGCGACGATGCGGGCCTCGTGTCCAGAGGCTTGGCAGATGGTGTTGTGGCCCTCGACGACGGCGGCGCCCTGCTGGCGAATGGAGACCCTGTCTAGAGGCTTGAAGGTGGCCTCGTCTGGGTTGGATTGGTTACGGTTGGTTTTCCTCGTGATAAGCGGGGAGACCTTCTTAGGGGGCGGCTGGGGCTTGCCGACAGCGGCGGCTGATGCCAGTGCGTAGGTGATGGCGGGCTTGGCCATGCCAGGTCGCCATTGGACGGGGCGTGGGGGGAGTGGGGGTGGGCTGGTTTGGCCAACGCGTGATCTGGGCCTGGGAGGGGCGTTAGGGGCGGGGAGGAGCTGGGGGGCTCGGGCGGCGAGGAGGGACATGAAGTCCGGATCGTCAATGAGCTCGTCGAGGATGCGCGAGCGGGTGATAGAGTAGTGGAAGATCTCCAAGATGGAGTCTACCGCGGCTTCGGGAATATCTTCAGATCGCGGGTGATATTCAGCGATCATGTAAGCTGACGCCGCCGCTGTTAAGGCGATGATGTTTGGGAGGGCTCCCTCGCTGTGGACTGAGAGAGCGTTTTCGATGTCGGTCTTGATGTCGCGCCACGAAGGAGGTGCGATGATCGAAGTGTCCATATCCCCCTGAGGGGTCGGGACGCGGTTGGTGTTGGACATCGATGTCATAGTTCAAGCGTCTGATGGAGCGACGGAAGGCAAGCCACGAGGCGGCGTTGTCAGGGTCCATGGGAAGGGCGTCTTCGTAGTTGACGCGGGCAAGGGCGGCGAGCTTGGGGAGGTTTTCCTGGCTGGCGTGGTGGACAGGGTAGAGGCGCTCGAATAAGTCGCCCTCAGAAAGGTGTTGGAGGTCATTGTATGATAAGTTGTCGATGGGGCCGAGCCGGCGACGACGTTGGGCTATGATGTCCGTTGGGGTGGCAACGGGGGCAGTGGCGAATGTGGTGCAACGGGCGCATGGACAATTTTCGTCGACGATGTACTGGAAGCCTGGGCGGGTACAGGAGTCACAGAGGATGGGGCAGAAAAACGGGTGGCCGTCGAGGGCGACGTAGGTGGGCTCGCCGGTGATGTGGTGGGTGGCGATGGGAGGTGCGCGGGGTGCGTGGACGGGCGGGCTGGAGAGCTGGTTGGGGAGGGGATCTGCGATCCGGGCAGATCTGAGGAGGGCACGACGCGAGTGAAGACGGCGAGGCACGGTGGGCGATGGTGATCGATGGGGGCGATGTCGAAGGGGGCGGCGATGACGTGGCAGCGGCGGTGCAGCAGGCGACCGTCGTGGGTGCTGGGTGTTGGGTGCAATGCGCGTCTCAGCTGCCTGATGACCTGAAGGCGCTCAGGGGGAGACCGCTAAGGAGGGGAGAGCGATGGTGGGGGGAAAGAGGAGGGGGAGGGGCGGATGAGGAAATGGAGTCCTTCTTTTTTTTTTGGAGTAAAGGGGGCTGTTCTTATTGTCGGCATGAAACTACCTAAAGTACAGCCTAGGTAACGTGGACCAAGACCCTATATATGTATGTACGAGAGGAAAACCCCCATAAGGAAGGAGACCTAAAGGGGAAACTGGTGTTAACTAATTTGACGGAGTTATAATTGAGTAGTTACGTTCCCCGCGGGGTCAGTAACAGACGAGCCAGAGACATTAATAGACGGTGCGCCGGCACCACTAGGGGCTGCCTTGGAGGAGGCTGCCTTGGGCACCTTAGCGCACGCCTTTTTGGGGAGAGGCGGCTGGGCCGCGAGTTGAATATGCCGGTTAACGCACCAGCGTGTCCAGGAGGGGTGAGCGCCTTTGCAGAGGACGCAGTAGTGGGCGCGTTGGGCGCGACCGTGGAA
>KL198029.1:207787-219454 GCA_000697705.1 Botryobasidium botryosum FD-172 SS1 | reverse complement strand
AATGTTATATGCTAGATCTCCTAATTTTGGGAAAAAATTCTGGATGTTATATGCTGGAAAGTCTAAAAATGGTGCAATTTTGGGCAGAGGTCTGAGGACTAATTTGGGCAAAAATGCCTATGTCTTATGCCAGAAAGTCTAAAATGCTTGGAAATGGGGGGGAAAAATCCCAAAAAAAACAAAAAAAGGGTAGTCTGGAGCAATGTCCAATCCCAAAACTCTGAAAATTTGGACAAAAAATTGACAATGTCTGAGGACTAAATTTAGAAAATTACCCAATGTTATATGCCCCTGAGCCAAAAGTTGGCTTTATTTGATGCTGATTTTTTCCATTTTTGGATCAGACATATATTAGGGCTTTTGGGGGTCCTGCAATGTCCAATCCCAAACCCCCAGAAATTAGAAAATAGGCTAATCTATTATGCTCCCAAGTCAAAATTTTGCTTTGTTTGGCACCAAATTTTCCATTTTTGGATTGGACATATATTAGGATTTTCAGGGGTCCTCCCCAGCCATCCTATCAGGCTTAATTGTAGCCTGAGTTATAGATGGGCCCCTTATACTAGTGTGTGGCATCTGTAACCCTGTCTCCTATTTAGGTGAAATTTGGTGTTGGATATTTGGGACAAAATTCCCACTTTCTGGACCTTTTTGCATCAGACATCAGGCAAAATTTTGGAAAAACCAGACTATTCAACATATGGCACCCCCATCACCAACCATGGTCCTCACATAGTATGACCAACATATATCAGGCAGAGGCTGGGGGGCAGATAAAAGATGGTAAGTTCAGCCCAGAGATTGGGACACTGTATACTGAGCTTACTATTGTGGTTATTCAAGGCAATTTTTGCCAATGAAGCCTCATTAAGGTCAGCATATGACCCACCACAACCATCAAGAGCCTGCAATATCTCCATTTGCACATGATCAGCAGTACCTGATTGGAAATACTGTGTCAGGGAGACTGCAATTGGCTGTCCACTGGAGTTGCCAGAGCTAGGCCAGAATGAGTCTGCAGCTATGATGACTGCAGCTAAAAAGAGAGTAAGAAGAATAAAAATAGATAATAGAATGTACATACTAATTCCCACAAAGAGGATTTGTAGTGGAAGAGCCATAGAGGCAGCCTGAAGTATGCAATGCCTAGTTAGGGTATATCTCAGTGTAGCTTAAAAGGTGCAAACCAGATGGTGCATCAATAATGGTCCAAGGGCATAAAGAAAAGCCTCAGTAGCTTGGAACTAGAGTGATGACATGTAGAACATGAGTGAGTTTATCAAACTTGCATGTGAAATGGAGGCTTACAATCTGATGATAGAATGGGGAAATTAAATGAATAGAGGCTTAATTACTATATAATATCACTATATGGATAAGTTTACACCCACCCTCTGTAAGCCACAACAATACAACAGTGAAGATATAGGTATACAAGGGTAAGAATAATGGAGCAGACAAGACCATCCTCCCCCTCCAGTTCACTCAGTGATACACACTCCCCAGGCCTTGCTGGCACTGTCCTAGACAGTGGAGTGCACTCGTGATACTCGAGCTCATCGCTTAACCAGCGTTCGCCATCGACCACCCCATGCAAAATCCTCGCCCAGGCTATCCTGACCGCGGTGGGTCATCAGGCCCCATCCGCTCCTCGTCCCGCCTGGGACACCGCACCCCGTCCCCGAGCCCGTACGCTCGACCCTCTCAGGTGGACGATGAGACTGTCCCGGACAGTCAGGAGGAGACCATCCGTCTCCCTCTCGTTCCCCCCCCACCCCCCGTCTCTGAGCGAGACCGCGCATACTTCGAAAAAGCCATTCGGGGTGTGCCCAGCCTCGCCAGCGCCGCTGCCGAAGACAGAGGAGCCCCTTTCCGCGAGGCTCTCATCAGGTCCTTCCTCGGGGCCATCCTCATCACGGCCGAGTCGTTGGGCCTCCCGTCCCTCCTCTCCCTCCTCCGCAACCATCCAGAGTTCGGGGAAGTCGTAACTGCCATCGAGACCGAAGCTGTTGAGCTCTGGTCGTCCACCCACCCCATGCCCCCGAACGACGAATCCCCCGAAGAGAGTGGATTCGATAGGATCTTCGGAGCCATCCCCTCTGGCAAAAGACCAGAAGACCCAACCCCCGCCCGCCTCACAGCCATTGAGAACACGCTGGCCCAGGTCCTTGCCTCCCTTAGCAAGAACACTCCCACCCCTGCTGCCCCTATCCCCAAAACTGGCCAGTCTTCCAAGACCGGACCAAAGAAACCCCCCACCACCACCATCACCCCCAAAGGCAAGGGGGGGCCTTTGGCCCCCCAGAGCACTTCCGTGGGCTCCACCCCCCAGGGATCCGCGGGCGAGAAAGCCCCCCTCCCCTCCCAATCCCAGTCGTACGCCGCCGCTGCGGCCTCCACGGCCAAGCCCAGGAAATTCAATCCTTCCCCCAAGGAACCCTCGGCCTACCGAAAGAAGAAGCGCGACGAAATGCGTTTCGGCGAAGTACTGTTCTCCCCTAGCCCAGCCTTCCCAAAAGACAACGACGCCGACTGCCCCCTCTCGGGCCCCGGCGCCCTGAAGACCCTAAACGAATTCCTCAACGCCCAGACCCCCCCTTGCACCATCAAGGGCATCGCGTGGACCGCCCGTGGCAACGCGCTTCTCACCCCCACATCCCCCGACATGTGGGACATCCTGGCCAAACAGGGTGCCAGCGCCCTATCCCTCCTTCATGGGGGTCGCTCCTTTCACTGCCTGACTCATGGGCCGACAAGGGACCTCGTTGTCCATGGCATCCCCGCCAAATCAACCGACCTCCCTAAGGTCGAGAATGTCTGCCTCTCCCTCGCTGCCGGCCTTGCCCTGGACCCTCACGACATCGTCCGGGAAAAATCTCGCTGGCTCGTGTCCTCTCGTTCCCCCAACCCGAACAAGAGGCCCCTGTTTCTGGTATCCCTCACCACCGATGAGGTTGCCGACCGCCTCCTCCACCGGAACCCCCACTGGATCGAAGGAGACCGTATCACTTTCAAGGAATTTACCACGGCCCCCACCGTCCCCAACCAATGCCGCCGATGCTGGAAAGTCGGCCACCCCACCTGGAGGTGTGGGGTCTCAAACCCGATTTGTGCGATCTGTGCCGAGTTCCACGAAACCCTCTCCCACGCCTGCTCCTTCCAAGGGTGCGTGGAGAAAGGGAAAGCATGCGAGCATGCTGCCAAAACCTGCCCCAATTGCGGTGGCAACCACCCAGCCTGGGAAAAGTCGTGCATCGAGCGACTCATCCAGAAAGCCGCCCAACCCCCCAAAAAGAAAGCGGCCCCTCCGACCCCCAAGAAAGCTGCCCCTGACTCACCAGCCAAGGCAACGGCCGACTTCATTCGGGCCATCCCCCAAGGTGCCCCGGGTCACCCCGTTCGGGACATCTCCCACTACAAGGATATTGAGCTCGTGAAGAAATTCAGGGCTTGGTGCCTGTACAACAAACTCCCAGTCATCGGCCCCAGCGACGACCCTACAAAGTGGGCTCCCCCCGCCCCCCTCCCAGCCACCTGCACGGCCTTCCTCCCCACGGTTAAACCCCTGAATGGTCGTTAGGATCGGTACAGTCAATGTCCAAACATCTCGCACCGGCTTACAACTCGTCTTGGATTCGGCATCGGACACCCATCACCTCATGGTTGTATCAGAACTCCCATGGCACAACATTGGCGGCAACAAGAAAGGGACTGTCAAAGTCCGCGGCTGGGACCTCGCCCTGCCCTTGAACCCCCTACCTGCTGACTCCACCCCCAGGGTCGCAATATTCGTCAATAAATCGCTCCTCCCCGATCACGGGATCACGATTCACCCCACCTTCAATTCCCCAGGGATCATCCACGCCCATTTCTCGGCCCACGGCCGTAGACTGGCCATCGTCGGAGTCTACAGACCCCCGACTGAGGCCACATCCCCCGACTCCGTCCTCTCCAAGCTCACCAACTGGGATGTCCCCATCGCGGACACCCTTATCACAGGGGACATGAACGCCAGGCACTCCTCCTGGGACGTCAACTACACAAAATCGCACGTACCTGGCAACAGGATCAGCGACTGGGCCGACGACGAGGGTCTTCACCTCCTCAACGACCCTTCCATCCCTACCCATATCGCCCGACCAGGGCAGAAAGACTCCGTCCTTGACCTATCCATGGTCAACAGCGGTCTCCTGTACAACTGGACAGCCGAATGGTCCCACAACCAACTCGAGCAAACAGCCGACCACTTAGGAACGACGGTCACCCTACACCCTCGCTTCAAGTGCAGCAACTCAAGAAAGCCGTCGGCCCGCCCTAGGAAAGGACGCACCGACTGGACGAAGTTCAGATCCGAGCTTCAGTCGTCCCTCAAACATTACAAACACCAGCTCGGGGCGCTTGACCCAAAAGCATCCTCCCTCATATTCACCACGTGCCTGGAAGGGGCTCTCGCAGCTGCAGAGGGCCCGGTCTCCACTCGCAAAAACCCGCTCCCATGGTGGGACGAGGAGCTCTCCCTCCTCCGCGACGACAAGAACAGGCTGGCCAGGGAATACCGCCGTATCCCTCGCCTTTCAGCCCTCAAACCCCAAGCCGCACAGGACCTCTCCAGGGCGCGCAGCCGGTTCCACGGCCACTTCGAGGCCGCCCGCAAGCGATACCTCGAACAGCTCATCAGGGACACGCCCCCTGACAAAGTTCACAACCTGAAGGGATGGGGCCTGGGTGTCAGGTCCTACCCCTCCCCCCCCCTGAAAAAGGACGGGAAAACCGCCACCTCCCCCGCCGAGAAAGCGGAAATGTTCCGTGAAGCCTTCTTCCCCCCACAAGGGAACGACTTAGCCGAACCCCCTATCACTGACGAATTCATCCGCCCAAAAAGAGAATTCATCCCTGTCACCCGGGCAGAAATCAAATCGGCAATCTTCGGCCCCTCACCGAACAAAGCACCGGGGCGATCCGGCGTCGGCTACCAGGCCCTTCGGGAGGCCTGGTCTGTCGCGGAAGATTGGATCGTCCTCATAATTAAATCCTCCATCGAATCGGGCATCATCCCCGAAGACTGGAAACTAGCCCTGATTGCCATCATCCAGAAACCTGGCAAACCCGACTACTCGTCCCCCAGGGCCTACCGCCCCATTGCCCTCCTCGAATGCCTATCCAAAGCAGCTGAGAGGGTCATAGCAAACCGCCTCGCCCACGAAGCTGAGGAACTCGGCCTGGTCCTTGCCCAGTACGGGGGGCACCAAGGCCGCTCCACCTCGGACGCCCTTGCCCGCGCTCGTTACATCATCGCGCGCGAGAGGGCCAAACAGCGTTACTGCACACTACTGAAGTTCGACTTCAAAGGTTTCTTTGATTCCGTCCCCAAAAACGGTCTCATACACGTCCTATCTTCACTGGGTTTCGACGACACCACAGTCGGCTGGATTCAGAACTTCCTGTCAGACAGGAAGGGCAGCATCAAGGTGGACGGGCATATCTCCCAGCCCGGTCCTACCTCAGGGTTACCACAGGGTTCCCCCCTTAGCCCGGTACTCGCAGTATTGTACACCATGGCCTTCGAATCCCGCCTCAAGGAGGCCTACCCCAACCTCTACAACCGCGCGTCTAAGATGCAGGACTTCATCCTATACATCGACGACGGGTTGGTCATCCTCTCCTCCATTCACACCTGCCACCCCAATGTGTCTGCAGCTGAGGACATCATCGCCTCCGAATACGGGCTCGCCCTGGACCCCACCAAATCGGAGATGTGCCACCTTATGCGCCCCCCTCGCCTCGCCCCACCCGCCCCCTCGGCGGAGTCGGGCATCACACTAGTCACCGACCTCACCTGGCTTGGGGTCACCTTCTCGTACGACCCCGCCATGAAATCCCACTTCAAAAGGGTCTGCAGGAAAGCATCAAACGCGCTCCATAACGTCACCCTCCTGACGATGAGAAATGGCCTGAAAGCGGAATCGGCTATCAGGCTATACGAATCCACAGTCCGTCCCATCTTCACATACGGCTCCCAGGCCTGGTGGGAAGGACAAAAGAGCATCTCCGACCGGCTCAATATCCTTCAGAACAAGTTCCTTCGGCTAATCATCGGGTGCTACAAAACCACCCGGCTCGCCTTCCTCCATATGTTCACCGGCGTCCCCCGGATCGAAGATTGGCTCAACTACTTGTCCCACAAGTATGTGACTCAGAAAACGAATATGCACTACATGCACCCCCTCCGCTCCCTCCTCCCGGAAGCGCTGGAACGACCCCTCAGGGGGCCCCCTGTGATTCAGGAAGTCGCAGCCGCCCTCCTCGAACTCCCGGCTGAAAACCCCGGGTACGCCGAATTCCTTCACTCAAGGGTCCCCCCGTGGGAACCCCCGACCATGAACGAGTCATCCCTCACCCTGGTCGAATTCGACGAACAACACCCCTACCAAGCGTTCCACACGTTCATCAAGGGGTGCCACGACAAGGATATCGCACCCCTGTCCTTCGAACTCTGCCCGTCCCCTGATATGGACGAAGACAAAGGTCTCCTTCTCATTGGAATCTTCGTCAAGCAAACCTTCTCCATAGACGTTCTTGCCCAAATAACGATCCACGGACAGAAGGCATCCCAAGGCGTTATAGCTGCGGGCGCCGCCCTCAACTTCCTCTCATCCCCCCGCTTCACTCTCCACCGCTTCACCACGTATGGAGTCTTCTGCACCAACCGCCTCCTGGCCTCTTGTCTTGTGCGCCATCCTAGCCGTCGCATTCTCCCTTCTCCTCCTCGAGCATATGCGTACACCGTCCAACGTGCCACCCTCAAGGTCATCCACGTCACCGCCGGCCGACGTCCCCTTCGTCGCCTTCGGCCACTACAAGCGTTCCGCAAGTCCCGACTTGCTCCCCAAGTGGTCCCCGTCCCCGCCATCTCTGCTCCAGTTCTGGCCCCCACCCTCGCGTGGCGCCATACAGACGCCAAAGGAAGAATGCTCCTCGCCACCTCCTTTTTCGCCAACGACCTCCCCGAGGACCACAACGCTGATCACTTCGGCGCGGTACTACGAGTCGGCTGGACCGCCATGCGACCCCGCCGACTTCATCTCCCTATCCCAATCCGCCTTCCCGCAAGGGAATTCGGCTACGCAGCACGCGTCTTCTCCGGCCACTGCGTCGCCCCCACTTACCTGGGCTCCCCCATCTTCGCCGACCAGGATTGGTTCAGCCCCGCTTGTGAATGCGGCCACCCTCGCGGCTCGTCCGCTCACATCGTCTTCGACTGCCCCCTCCGGCACATCTGGGCGCCAGGGTACGTGCCCCCCCTCGGCAACCGTACCTTCGTCCAAGACTTCGACCACTACTTCCCGGGCCTGTTCCGCTCCCGCCTCTTCACATGGAGGTGGTACGCTGACCGCTGTCTCGGGACCCCTGGTGTGGCTCCCCCATGGGTTTAACTGGCGTCGCGTCCCCACGACGCCTGAATACCGGTCCCTCCGCGACGCGCTGGCTCTCTACGCCCTCCACCACGAAGAGATCCTGCCCTCCGTCCTCGCCTACGAGCTTGAGCGAACTCTCCCCGCCTCGACCCCGTACTACCCGGTCTCCATGGCGTACCTCGACTACCGTCGTCTGCGCCAAGCGTATTTCAACTCCAACGCCATCCTCGGCCCGGAGCACTTCTTGCGCCGCTACCTCACGTCGCACGAAGTCCAATACGTGCCGGAACTCGGCTCCCGCCAACCAGACCGCCGCCCAGTTGTTTATGTACCCCCACATTTCATCTAAGGCTCCCAAAAAATTCTGACCGCTCCCATCGCTGTCATCACAAAGGGGATAGTCGTCGCCTCCCAGAGCGTCTGGACCCCCGTGGACTTTATAGCTAGCTTCTTCGTAGTTAGTTAGGCCTATGTTTGGCATTTCTCTTTTGTAAAATCCCTCGCGACCGTCTTTTCTTTTCCTTTTAAATTTTCACATAACGGGGCCTTGATCATTAGTTATCTAGAATGTTTACTTAGGTAGTCTCTTGCCGACAATAGTATTACGTTCCCCCTTAAAAAAAAAAAAAAAAAAAAAAAAAACTAAGGAGCAGACAAGACACTCACTCTCTGTTGAGCACAGGGTCCATGCCAGTTAGCAAGTATAAAACACATAGATGGGGCACACAAGCCACTCACACCCTGTTGATCACAGGGATCATACTAGTCAGCAGAGGGTAACAGAAGATTAAAGTGATCACAAGCCACTCACTTCCTGTTAGGCACATAAATCATGTCAGTCAGTGGAAGGGAACAAAGGGATGAAGCAGCTACAAGCCACTTACCTCCTGTTGAACACAGGGACCAGTCAGCATAGTGTAACAGAAGAATAAAGCAATCACAAGCCACTCACTTCCTGTTAAGCACAGAAACCATATCAGTCAGCAGAAGGGAACAAAGGGATGAAGCAGCTACAAGCTACTCACAAGCTGTTGAGCACAGGGACCATGCCAGTCAGCAGAGTATGAAGTGACCACAAGCCACTCACTTCCTGTTGGGCATAGGAACCATGCCAATCAGCAGAGGTTAACAGAGGGATGAAACAACCACAAGGTACTTACATCCTGTTGTGCACAAGAGCCATGCCAATCAGCAGAGTGTAACAGAGGGATGAAGCAGCCATAAGGCACCCACATCCTGTCAATCACAGGAGCTATGCCAGTGAACAGTGTAACAGAGAGAGTAGCCACAAGCTACTCACAAACTGTTAAGCACAGGGACCATGTCAGTCAGCAGAAGGGAACAGATGGATGAAGCAGTCACAAGTTACTCACAGGCTATTGGGCACAGGGACCATGCCAGTCAGCAGAGTATAATAGAGAGATGTAGTGACCACAAGCCACTCACTTCCTGTTGAGCACAGAGACCATGTCCATCAGCAGAAAGGAGCAGAGGGATGAAGTAGCTGCTACAAGCCACTCACTTCCTGTTAAGCACAGAGACCATGCCAATTAGCAGAGAGCAGCAGAGGGATGAAGCAGCCACAAGCTATTCACTTCCTGTTGAGCACAGGAGCCATGCCAGTCAGCAGAGGGTACCAGAGGGATGAAGCAACCACAAGCCACTCACATCCTGTTGAGCACAGGAACCATGCCAGTCAGCAGCATAACAGAGGGAGTAGCCACAAACCACTCACAAGCTGTTGAGCACAGGGACCATGTCAGTCAGTGGAGTGTAACAGAGGGATAAAGCAACCACAAGCCACTCACCCTCTGTTGAGCACAAGAACTATGGTGATTAGCAGAGTGCAACAGAGGGATGAAGCAGCTGCAAAGCATTCACATCCTGTTGAGCACAGGAGCCATGCCAGTCAGCAGTGTAACAGAGAGATTAGCCACAAGCCACTCACATACTGTTGAGCACAGGGACCATGTTAGTCATCAAAAAGGAGCAGAGGGATAATGCAGCTACAAGCCACTCACAGGCTGTTGGGCACAGGGACCATGCCTCAGCAGAGTATAACAGAGATATGGAGTGATCACAAGCCACACACCCTCTTTTGGACACAAGAACCATGTTAATCAGCAGAGTGCAACAAACAAATGAAACAGCTACAAGCCACACACCCTCTTTTGAGCACAAGAACCATGCTAGTCAGCAGAGTGCAACAGATGAATGAAGCAGCCACAAGCTACTCACATACTGTTAAGCACAGGGACCATGTACATCAGCAGAAAGGAGCAGAGGGATGAAGTAGCTGCTACAAGCCACTCACTTCCTGTTAGGCACAGGGAACATGCCAATCAGCAGAGTGTAACAGAGGGATGAAGCAGCCACAAGCTATTCACTTCCTGTTGAGCACAGGGACCATATCAGTAAGCAGATGATGACATAGGGGTAAAGTGGCCACAAGCCACTCACTTGCTATTGAGCACAGGGACCATGCCAATCAGAAGAATGTAATAGAGGGATGAAGCAACCACAAGTCATTCACCCTCTGCTGAGCACAAGAAGCATGCTTGTTAGCAGAATGCAACACACAAGAATGAAGCAGCATACTAGAGACTTACAATCTGTTGAATGTCATAGCATTATTGCCCAAAATTTACAATGGCATTGGGTATACTTAGTGCACACACCTCCTGTTGAGATGCATATTTGAATTTGATGCTTGCACAAAAGCACAACCACATACTAACCCCCTAAATCAAGATATTGTTGAGCTTTGCCCATTACTAGCCTTAGCATATTGCAAGCTGGACCTGTCTACTCACTAGCTGTTCACCAGGAACACAATGACAGAGTCAGCTCATATTACTGAATATGCAGGTTGGAACCTCACATTCTATTTGTAGTGGTTTAAATCACATTTTGACATCTAAAATGTAAGCATGTACTCACATCCTGGGTATAACAGCATTCTATGAGTAGGGTAACACCAGGGAGTAAGGATGAGACATTGGCACACCTCCTTTTATGGGAAGAGTCATGTGAAGAAAGGCTGAGTGGATCAGCTTTGCCAGTGGGAATAGCAGCACTTACATCCTGCCAATGTTGCCAAGGTATAGTCAATGATATATTCCTCCTCAAAAATGCAGACACAAACCTAACCAGGAGGTATTTTAAAATATGAAATATGTGCATTCTCAGATAGTAAGTCACTAACCCATATAGATGGAAACCACCTGAAGATGTCTCGAATGAGCATCATTTCCACTGTATCATACTGGGTAGTATTTTCTTTGGCTGCATCTACAAGGAGCATGACCAACAATTATCAATAAGCCAGGCACCAATAAATAAGAAAATACCACTTTTTGCAGCCTTCATAATGATCCCACTGATAAAAAAAAATTATTTGATTAACACACTAATATAGGGATGCTAGGCACCCACCTATTCACAGCACTCTTCATGCATAGCTCCACATTCACCCGCTGTGCTTGGACCAGCAGCATCTTCAGTGCATCACTATCTAGAGAAGCAGCAGTACTTTGAATCAGCTCTGACACTCCCTTTTGCATGGCAGCTAGTGATTTTATGTCATGCATATCTGTGCATGAAATTGGATCAGTAATAGTATTAAAAATATTGGTTGAATCTATACTTCGAAGGTGAACCACAGCTTTAGGGCAGTGAGCCAAAGCCTCTAATAAAGGCAAGGACCCTTTGTTGAATGTTTCTGTGGCATACAGACTGGCTATCTCCTGTGCCACTTTGAATTGTCACGACCGCGACACGTTCCGAGACCCTGAGGACCTCCTCCGCACGATGACCGGGGCCTCCGGCCCCTCCGGACCCATGCCTAGGCCCTCCGGAGCGTCCGGACCTCCTACACGCGGGCCCGCGACCCTCGGCCTCGATGCCCGCCTCGCCGGACTCTTGCCGAAGACCCCGCCACACGTTCCCTTCCTTCTTTACCCTTGTCCATACATTTCTTATTGATCCCCGTTGTCTCCATTCATTACTTTCACACTCCTATTAGACACCACTAGACAGCTTCATGTATATATACCAGCTGCCTCCTCTGGAGAGCAGCAGAGTTAGTATCTCGTCTTCTCCCCCATCTGCTCGGCCTAGCAGCCACTCCTAAGCCTCCCGTATCTGTCCGTCGACTCCGGAAGTCAGACGTTCGCCTCCGCGCGTCCGGACTAGCTAGTTGCCCTCTCCGCCTCTCGGACCTCTCCGGACCTGCGCGGACCTGCACGACTCT
>KL198029.1:26662-194534 GCA_000697705.1 Botryobasidium botryosum FD-172 SS1 | reverse complement strand
GCTTCTCTTTTGGGCTCACCAGGAGCCGCGGATGCTCAAAATCGGAGCAAAAAGCCAGTATGCACATAGTAAACTTTCTCTCAAACGCTCCGATCGCAGTACGCACGGCCCCGGGTTCTAGATAACGCTTTTACCCATCTACAAACCACATTACAGGCAATTTGATGGAGGCCCGGTGATGCTACGGATCCCGCACAGTCCAAAAACACCCTTTTAACCAGTATGTCAATGTAGAATATTTCCGGGTGCCTATATCTCGGGGTAATTTTACTCCCGGGCTCTAGCTACAACATGTATAGATATGCGTGCAAAAAATTAGGAGGAACGGGCAAGAACTGGGCGAGATATCTATCGCGCGAGTCTGGCGGTGGGGAATCGGACGCAATATGTCGATCGGTCACAACAACTGCAAACAACAGTAAATGTACTTACTAGTTCAGCGGTCTTCAGCGCCCTCATATGGACATACTCAAGCATCACCATTATCCTACAAAACAGGGTTTGAAAGTAAATCAAGCAGAGTTGGGAGGCAAGAAAGATTACTATTCTGCTGACAGATGATCCAAATCAAGGAAAAAGTCCTGCTTGTATTGAACCGAATTCCATTAGCTATGTAATATAGTTGAATTCACACTAGCCTAGCCGCATCCCCTATGCTCATGACTCTGTCCGCACAAAATATGGCACCCGCTTTCGAAGCGAAACAAAAGCCGATGTTTTCAGGCCACAGAATCGCGTGATGAGGCGTTCAATTGGTCGCGAATGCTTGCGATTAGCGACCAAGGCGAGGAGAGCAACAGAGAGGTCCTCCGGCTTCCAATCGCAGTCGACAAGGGTGAGAGACCGGAGCTCCGGGCAGACGTTCTCGTGGGATAGCGCCTGTAAAATGAGATGCACATCTTCGACAAGGCAAATCTCGAGTGATGTGAGGCCGGGTAGCTTTCGAAGCAGCGTGATGATGGACGGGGAGAGCAAGGTAAACTCCGCGTCGGATATCGATAGACACTGCATGGATTGGCTAGGATTGGTGAAAAATCTGGACACAACCTGGGTGAATCTGGCGTCCTCAAAGGACCCGAGAACACCGGGGTGCATCGTATGAATGCCAAGGCGAGCCAGCTGGGGAGCTCGGATAAGCTCGAAGATGGACGCAAACGTGTCAAAGTCCAAGTCTGTCACTTTGATGGTTCGCAGGCAGTCCATCAACGTCGACGATGGTCGCGTGTGTGAGTCGGCAATGATACTGATTCTGTTGAGATCCAATAGTTCCAGCAAGGGGCAGCTACGCAGCACTGCCTGGAACTGGGCGACCGTGGGCTGATTAGCCGACTCGATGCCGGTTATACGAAGCTCAGCGAGATTCGTGTAGACGGGATGGTCCCATGGGAATCGATACTCTCGAAGCTGGAGGTTCCTTACCCCCCGCATCAACTCGAGGAGCTGCGCTGTTTTCCACTTGCCGCCCCGCGCACCGCTAAACACCCTAGAGCGATCGACTAGTTTGAGAGTGCGTAGTCGAAGCTGTCGATGGAGCTGTGACAGCTCGCTCAATATGAGCATTATGCTCTTGTGCGATCGCGAGTTGATCGTGAGATCGATACACCGCGGTTCGGCGCACTGGGAGACATAGGATTTGAGGACCTCCAGGGCCATACGCAGGTTCAGCGTGAGGGCCTTTCCGTCGACTCCAAACGGCTCTGTGTTGAGGATGACATCGAGAGGATAGTTCCTTGACCTCTCAAGCCATAGCTCCATAGCCTCGAACGGTGGCTGATCGGTGAGCTCAATGCGCGTCCAGAGCTGACCGCTATCGAGCGCAACCTTTCTCCAGCGTCGGCAGACCTGGGAGACAAGGAGGCCAAAAGACCTCGAATCGTGAACAACCGGCTCCTCTTCCTCATCCACCCCGTCATCCGCATCATCGTCCTCGTCATTCCCTTCGTCTTCTTCGTCTTCTTCATCGTCCCCCTCTTCCTCGCTTTCTTCTTCCTCCACCTCTTCTTCCTCTTCGCCCTCGCTTTCGTCGGCCACATCTTCCGACGTGTATCCAATATCGTCGCGAGACCCATCGTCGAGCTCAGAGCCCATGACAAAGATGGCCGACAGACACTCGTCCGGGAGTCGATTGATCGGCACCAAAGTATAGGATTGGTTACGCAACATCTGCATGGTTGTCCTCACTGAACAACAAATACAAGTAGTATGAGTACGCGATCCACTTGCTACTTCAAACCCCATGTACCACGCACCTGATCGAATCTTCTGCTCAAAGTCGTCCAACCCTACATACTCTTCTGCCACTCTCGAATATATCGCCTCAACGGCTGCCTGCTCCAACATCCGACTGCCAGGAACCAAGTTACGAGCTTTGCCGGAACATTCGTCGTCAAGAGCATTGGTCGCAGATAATAGCGCGTTGAGAGCTTCGGCGACGCTTTTCAGACTGGCCTCCCATACACTCAGAGGTGTATCTTCCACACTTCCTTGAGGAGTCGCCATGTCGTTGTTGATAGCATGAAGATCTAAGATGAATTAATGCTAGCCATGAATTATGTAAGCAAATCCCTGCTTATGCTTTCAACGCGCGAAATCACAAGACACAAATCCAGATCTATTTCCTTTGGGTGGTAGAGATCTCCAGTAACCAGCGTCATTCATTCGACATTATCAAAAAAACGAGGAGAGAGAAGAGATGAGAAGGAAGAAAGGAAAAAGGTAGAAAAGCAGGGGTAGGCAAAGGAGCGTGTAAGTATATAAGGTTTAGGGCTATGTTATGTGCATCGTCCGTAGAGGTGATAATGGTAATTGTAGATGGTAGTTGTTTTGATCGCGCCGTCGTATGGAGACAAGGTCGACCAAAGATATATACGATCTGCAGTCCATGAGGGAAACTATACGACCGAGGCAGGAGAGTGGAGCGGGAAAGAGTGATGCAACGGGGAACGGAGAGCAGATAGGGTGAGTGGAAAATATAGACAAAGAGCAAGGTAGAGAGAAAAGCTCGACGACAAAGAAACGATCATATATCACCAATTACCGATGAGAGGGATAATCCCTGTAAGGGTCGTACTCGGCACCCCCGGGCCCCTGTGGCGAATGAACCTGCTGCATATCGTATGCGCTGTGGTTACCGTGCAGCGGCATAAACGCCTCGCTCGCACGTGCCTCCGCGGTGTCTCCACCCGGATACCTCCCTGTCGTAGGATACCCAGCACCCTGGCCAAACCCACCGCCACTAGACGCGGGCGCAGGGCTGGGTGCGCCAGAGTTCCGGCTCCGCATGAATGCGAGGACACCGGTGAAGACGACGATAGCGAGGATCGCGAGACCCGCGACAATTCCGATGATCGCGCCTTTGCTGAGGCCGTGCGACGAAGACGACGAGGCCGCTGCAGGTGCAGGAGCAGAACCGCTCGCGTTCGACGTGGAGCGCACGGAAACCGGTAGCTCTTGAACAGGTTGAGTTGGCTGTGTTTCGATTTTCCCCGAACCCACTGTCACCATCGTTCCATTCGATGGAATCCCATTCACCACGACGAACATCAATACCGGGCCCGGTGTCAGCAGGTTCGGATTGGCTGGTGCTTGCGAGACGTGCAGGGTGATGGTACCATCATCGCCGGCGGTGTACGTATTGTTCAACTGCAAGAACCTCTGGCCCATGTTCATCGCGTGCGTCGTGAATCCTGGGCGAATAACCACGACAGTCGTGTTGGCAGCGGCTTCGTTGGTCGAGCCCGAATACGAATTCTTGCCCAATGTGATATTGAACCACGATCCACCGTAGGTGAGGTTCTTGGGCACACCCTGCGGCGTAGGCCTCACTGGCGCGCTGAAATAAGGAGGATAGAACTTCTCCGCACGATACTCGGTGGCATAGATCGTCGAAGCGTTGTAGTCCACGTTCGGGTTGGACCCGGCGATGAGGACGGAAGCATCGGGGAGGAGTAGTGCAGATGAGTGGTACAAACGGGGGATGGATGACATGCCGAGACCGTCGCGAGACCATCGTTGGCCTTGAGGCTTATTAGGATGATAAAGCGCGGGTGTGAACACCGGCCCAGTAGCGAGACTCATCCCGTAAGGCATCGCGCCGTAAGTGAAGGTCTGGCCGGTAGCTGTCGCATACCCAGCAGTGCCGTTGGTCCCGCCGTTGACGATAAGATATGAGCCATCTGGTAGAGCAATAAATTGACCCATGGTACGGGGGTCAAGCATGGTATCATCCTGGACGTATGTTGGCGCAGAGTTGTCCAATGGCTCGGGGGTAATACGCTGGCAGTCGTTGGAGGCATAGTGCTCCCAAACGTTGATGTTAGGGAACGAATAGTTACCCCAGTCCGAATCAGCGATAACAGCGCCTCCACAAAAGAGGATCGTGGGCGTGTAATTGTTGGCAGGTGTGAGTGGGAGCATCGCCGTCGCCCCCGATGCCGGGTACACACGGACGACCTTGCCGGGCATGTCGGGGAGGGGAGTTTCAACATTGGCTGTGTAATCCCACATGACTATAGCGAGAAGAAAGAAAAGGTCAGGCCAGGTTTATCCCTGCCAAGAGATATGGACTTGTAGACGTACTTGTCGAAAAATTGGCCTGGACAAACATTTTGCCTGAAGGCATGAGGTACGCATGCGAATAGGCGTTGAGACCACTAGTGGTAGTCATGAATTTCATTTGTTGAGCGGTGCCGCGGGTGGGGTAGAACTCGTAAGTGGGCTCAGCTGCACCACCTTCGAGGGTAGGGTCGACATTGGGGGTATTGCGATTGATATAGCCGCCGTTGACGAAGCCTCCGATCAGAACGACAGAGCCGTCAGCGAGCGCCTCGGCGCCCGAGTACCATCGCGACTTTTGCATAGACAAGAGGGTAGAATTGTCGAACCATTGGCAGGCTGCCGAATTTGGGTCTTCGCCGTTATTACAGGCGTTGAGCACACGGATGGCACGGGTACCGTCGTAGTCGCCATAGGTGGTATCATAGAGGCCGCTGCCCCAGGCAGTTTTATTGCTCCCAACGTTGCCTCCTGGGCCGATAGCACCATTGCCACCAAAGGTGACGAAGGAGCCGTTGGGGAGATGCATACCGGATGCGCAAAACACGTTGGTAGCACCGTCCATGGCCGTTGCCGTGTTGGAGGCAAGGTCCCTAAAATCCACAAACGAACAAACGATAAGATGAGGAGCGTCGGACAGAAATAACGAGAACTGACCACTCGGCAATCCATGCAGGGTGGTTGTTAATCTTGGTTGGATTTCCTTCCACCTTGTCGATGATTTGCACCTTGTTTTCATTACGCAGGAACATCTAGAAATAGAGATAGTGAGAATATCACACAAAGACTAAAGACGGCGATTGCGTACCATCATTGCACTGACGATGGTCGTGCCGACCTGGACGATAGAGCCCGGCTGCTGGGCATTGGCAGGGGCGGCGAGATGGAGGGCCGCGGCGGAGAGGAGTGTTGTTGATAGCCGCATGATGCTATGCGGAGGGCGTGGGGGGTGTCGAGGACGGGGAGATGGTGGTGGTAACGGTGAAAGGACAGTGGGCAGTAGGCAGTGGCGCGGGGCTGGAACGAGCGACGGTGATGGTGGGCAACAATCAGAAGCTCCAGGATTCCCTCCGAACTTCCTTTTCTCCCGCTTTCACGTAATAATCTTGCGCTAAAATCACGCTAAAATCGCCCCCTTTTCGGCAGCTCCTGAGCCGATGAATTTAAAAAGTGACAAGAATATCATTTTTAAATTTAGGCCTGGAAGCATGTACACACAAGTTTAGAAAACACAAGCCGACGAAAGCGAAAATCCATCTCTGGCCATTTACCGTTTCGCTGGATGACGATGCGCTCAGCTCTTTGCTCATCTCGGCTGGAGAGCAGGAGCTTTATGGAAGAAGCAGCTTCCCTGCAGAGTCAAGGATCCTATTAATCGTACAGCAATCGGCAGACTCAACGCCAACGACGTACGCAAGTACGTGTGCGGACCCTCGGATCGAGGTGTGGTTACAGGAAATAGGCTTGGCAGAGATAAGGAACAACCAACATGGGACATATCGCACACTTTCAAAGTTCGCTTGTGTGGAAGGGGAAAAGAAAGGAGAGTTCGTGTTTCTCGACGGAGGACGAGGAGATGAAAAGGGGTGGGGAATAGTATAACCTCAAAAGGAAGAAAAAAAGTGCACAAAATCTGTTTGAGTGGAGATATGGATGAAGAGAGGAGTGAGATGGAGGAAGAGAGACTATCAAAGGATCTCGAGAAAGTAAAACACGTTAAAAGTACCATGAGTATACGAAAGGAGAATGAAAAGTACTCAGACGCAAAAAGGGCCCTGCAGAGAGAGAAAAGGAAATATAACAATGTGTGGTTTTGGGCATAAAATGAGGATATGGTTCAGAGGAATGAGGGAAAAAGGGACCGAAGTAAAAAGATGAGGCGGTGAGAACAGACCCGCGCTTTACAACCCTGCCATACCCGCGTAAGGCCGCTGCACACCCTGGGCCTGCTGTTGCTGGGCCTGTTGCTGCTGCACCTGTTGGGCTTGCGACGCCTGCTGCATCGAGCCCACGATCCCCGGTGTCACGCCCGGCATCGCCGTCTGCAGCACCTTCTCCTCCAGCTGATCGTACAAAATCGTCGCATCCTTCTTCGTCTTCTCCCAGTTGTCCGGATCGAAGAAAGTGTACGTCCCCCGCTCGTACGTCGCCGCTTTCTGCGAGGGGGATGTCCCCGACTCTTTCGTCAACCACCGTCGGATCTCCTTGTGGAATCGCCAGTTGCGGTTATATCTAAGGGTAAAAGATTTTCCGTGAACATACGTCCCAAGAGGTAAGATAGGGGTTGCGACGTACAACTCTTGTGCAGCAATTTCCTGCAGAGCATCTCTCGGTGACGAGTAAAACATGAAAAAGAGCGTCTCATCGCTAAACGATGCGGCTTTGCTCGGACCAGGAGGCGGTGGTTGAACGTTGTAGCACGGAGGCAGGTGGAAGTCCGGTTCAACGCTGTGTGCCGCCGACGAGTCCGACCAAGGCGTGATAAACGTCGAATACAAATTCCTAAGAGCGTTAGAAAGCACGTTTGAGTTTTTTCTGGGCCGAGGCAAGGAAAGTCGAGAGATAATTAATTGCTGACCCCTGATTGTTCATATCCAGTCCCATCGTACCCAGATCCGTTCCAACGGTCAGAAGGCCTATATCCGGGTCCGACGTTTTGATCATTGCGAGCAGACCGAGCAATCCCCATCTGTCTGCAGGAGATACCAGGATTTGCTGCGCCGGCGTTTGTGGAACAGGGGCCGCCGTGCCCGGCTGGGGTTGTTGTTGCTGCTGAGGAGGCACGAGATGTTGCTGCTGTAGATGCGGATGGGGGAGGTTCGGTGGCTGCGATGGATGCGCCGCAGCGAGCTCCTGCTGTTGAAGTCGGGATTGCGCATTCTGGTATTGCTGTTGTTGCTGTGATTGCTGAGGCGGGATGGGCGAATGTGCAGGGTTTTGGCCCTGCGAGAAGACGGGCACACCTGGTGGTGCGGCGAGAGACTGCGATGCTGGTATCTGCGTTCCCGATTGCTGCTGCGGGTGTGCGCCGTTTGCAATCGTCTGATTCGGCGTTGACTGGAACGTCGCCGATTGCGCTGATAGAGGGACGTTCTGAGATGCAGTCTGCTGTTGCTGTTGATTCCACGCGGCCATCGTGTTCGTCTTTAACCCATAGTTCTGTTGGACCGAACATGTATAAGGATGTCTCGCCCAAGAAAAGCGACCAAAAAAAAATTCTACTAACCCTTTTGTCTGCTTCAGACTGGAATGCATGCGCTGCCCCTCGCTGCGGCGCCGGCACCCCCGGCGGGCCTTGTATCAGTGCCGACTGCAGCCCACCAAGCAAGTTTTGCCGATGTTGCTGCACCTGGTCCTGCGCCCCACCAAACCCATTCATACCCTGCGCGTGATGATCCTGACCCTGGCCTTGCGGCTGACCACCGAGCGCAGGAAAATCTTCCGGCCCAAAATCGCGCGAGGCCGACACGCCTCCGAGCCCTCCGGCGCTCGTTCCTGTAACACCCGGAGTCGACGCCACCGACATCCCGCCTGCGCCCGTCCCTACCTGGGTTGCGTAGCTCGAGAGCAGCCCGGGTGCGCCATTGCCCCCACCTGCCCCCACGGCAGCATTTTGTTGCTGCTGATTAGACCCGAGCGATGAACTCAGTGCGGGAAAGTCGTTCGGATCAAGCCCAGCTTCTGACGCAGACGATGCTGATGGTGCCGTCCCCGGGCCCTGTGCGCCAGAGACGCCAGAGAGGTGCGGAGGAAGACCGGCATTCGCGTTTGCCTGTTGTGATGCGTGTTGCTGTTGTTGCTGCTGGAGCGCGGATTGCTGTAAAGGTGTTGGCTGCTGTTGTTGTTGGGGAATAGGCGTCGGCTGCGGTGGTGGTTGTTGCTGTTGTTGCGGCTGCTGCTGTTGTTGCTGCTGCTGGAGTGTCGGACCGCTGAATGGGAAATTGGCACCTCGACCTTGCATGAACCCGGGCGATGGCTGGGGAACCATATTTTGGCCGCGGTGTGCGGTGGGCATACCAGGAAAGCCTCGCATCACGCCTCCTGGCGCCATCCCATAGGGACCAGGAAAAGGCGTCCGGAAAGGCGCACCCATCCCGGGGGCGGCGAGATTTGGCGGACGGGATTGAGGTGGTTGTCCTGCTCTGGGCGATGAGTTGTGGATGCCCGATTGGTGGAAGATTCTCACCTCACCTGGTCGGTTCATACTAGGGCGGTTGCGTGCGGGAGGTTGGTTGATGATGGGCGTATCTACGTGAAAAAAGTTTCAGAGACGCTTTTCACGGCAGAAAAGACGAAGAAAAGCTCACGGAGGAGCGGTGACAAGGGATGGTTTATGGGTACGTGGACGATGAGACGGGATGGGTGGCACCGTGGAGGTGTAACTAAAACTCGTACACCACAAAGCCATCGCCTTCCCGGACTCACCATCACATCCTTTGTTTTCCGCTCCACTCGCTTTTCGAGGCTTTTCGCCATGCTTTAACGTATGTCCAAAGGATCATAGATAGAGATTGAACCGGCTGTTCAAATACATCTCAGCTCTTCAGCCAGTAGTACGAACGTTACTCAAATCAGGCGCTACGCGCAGAGCGGGATATACCGTTACTCTTATATGAACGGTTAATTAAAATTCGCACCAAAGGTAAGATACTATCGAGATGGAGGATGGCATACAGAGGTATAACAGATGATGGTAGCATAAGAAGAAGAGTGAGTGTCCAGGAGGATATTCAAAACAAAATTAAACGCGTCCGCTTTTCGCGAGCTAGAACAAACCTATACGTGAGCGGAGAGAAGGTGAAAACGAAGAGGTATGTAATTGTACATTGATGCGAAATGAAGTCATTGACGGAAGATAGGACTTGCCGCCTCGTGCAGCTGCCATCCACTCAAGCTACTAGCGGTCCCGAGAGCCCCGTGATCGTAATCCAAGAACTCGCTGCCCATTCCTCCGCCGTGGCGCGCGATCATATCCACGCTCAAATAATTCCAATTAAAATCCAATAAGTTGTCAAACGACAGCCCGCTTAGATTGTCTTCATTCGAGAACGGCGAAATCGGCGGGCCAACAGCAGCGAGGGGCGACGCGACGTTGTGCGATGGCGTCGATGGGCCGCTCGTGGAAGCCGAAAATGGGGAGGGGTTCTCCTGATACGCCGCCCAGTTCAGCGTAGTGGTCTCCACAGGGGGGAGCACTGGGAGCGTGGAATGTGGTGAAAAATTCGGGTTTGTTTGGAAAGGGTCGCCACCGAGTAAATCAGCTTGCGCTCGGGGAGCAGAGTGCGAACTCCGTGGCGGAAAGCTGAAAGCAGACATATCGGGGATGGTCGGGATGATTGGGATGATGGGAATTGCAGGGACAGAAGGGACGGAAGGGAGGATTGGCGACTGATATGGCTGGGCGGAGAGGATAGGTCGTGGGCCGTTGATGAATGAGGGGTCAAGGGCAGGGATATCCTGAAAGGAAGGGGGAAGAGGATTTAGAGAGTGCTTTACCATATCAGATGAGATGCTCACTGAGTTCGTAGCCGTCGTTGAAGTGGGTTTGGGCCCAGTGTGCCACAGCGGCTCTGTAGGCGCGAAAGGGTCGGTGAACTGAGACCCATCCACTGACGATGGTCGACGAGCCAGCTGCATACCCGAGGCGCGCGAGAACGACGGCCTCGTGATTCTCGAAGGCGACAGGGAAGGAAGACGGTGCCGGCCCGAGGCAGTGGCGTCCGTGGAGGCGAGAAAGGTATCATCGTGTGGCGCAAATTCGAGCGTGAGCGGCGATACGCCCTCCATCAGCGGTGGTGGACATGAAGAAGGGCGCCTATGAGCAATTGGCGGAACAGAGGGAAGAAGGTTGGCGCGAAATGTTGGCTGTTTGTCAAACTGCCGCAGCTCTTCGATAAACCGCTTTGCGCCCTCGACACCGCGGATGGCCTTGCTTACCGCGGGCCTAGTCCTCTCCGCTGGAGTCTGCGATGCAATGGGACTATATCGTTTGGTCGACTTCTTGACGCCATCCTTGGGTTTTTGCTGATGACAAGGGGTGTACTTGTAGTCTGGATATAGCACGCGGTGCTGCTCCTTGACGAGGTCGGCTTGGGCATACCAGTAGGCCTTTTCCTCGGACGATATCTCAGCCCACATCGACCCGGCGATCTGCGATATATTGGTTTTCTGTAAGCAGATACATCAATAGATGCTCCACGGGCAAGATCCATCGAACTGACCTCGGGAATCTGGATTTGCGTGATCAAATGAGAACGATATCTGGCGAAATGGCCCGCATCAGTCGGTTTTCCCAAGAAGACAAGTTGGCATGTGCTGCTTACAGGAGGAACGCGTTCGGCGGACGGGGGATGTGGTCGGGTCGCGGTTTTCGTACGCGCTGTCTACGTCTCGTGACAGTTGCCGCCGAGGCGACTGTTGGGGCAGGGGGAGGGGAGCTTGCGCGAGGATGAAAGCTGGTCCATTTCAGACCGGAGGGAGTAAGGCGAGGGGGCGGATGGTTCTCCGCAAAGGCGCAGCTCTGTGGCGTCGGAGGGACGAGCTGCAGACGCGGTACTGCAGGGTCGTCTAAGTATAACCGCGTAACGGGATCAAAATTGCGACACGTGTCACCATCTACTCTACTCGACACAGACCTTGCTTGGACTTGCGCCGCGCCAGGTGGCGCGCGCTGAAACGGCGGACGGGGGCCATATGTACTTCTCCGAGTCGTTCGCAGCGGCGGCGACAAAGGAGGCCACGACGAGAAAAGATACAAGAGGGAATAGAAGATTATCTATCCAGCTTATATCTACTCTAATCGCCCCCCTCTTTGTAATGTATCTCGCCTGTCAACTGGCAGGGTGTGCCCTTGGTACCGGTGTCTACTCAAAATCCATGAGGGTCGGATCAGACAAAGGCGGCCCAAATACATGCAAATACCTATTGTCCTCTCACGTTCTGACGACAACCACCACGTCCGATTGCCTTCTCGGGATGAACGGGTCTATCGTTGTTAGTGCCCGCTCCCTTTTTTGGGGAAAAGCCCCTGCTGTCGAGCTTTCCCGGTCTATCAACTCGATCTCAGCTGAGGACCAGGAATCCTACCACGCCGTGGTGTGCAACCCTGTATGTTTGTGAGAAAAGCGGGGGAGGGGGCGCTCTTCGACGAGTAACTTGTAGGCACTTCTGTCACCTGCAGCGCGGGCAATGGTGCAGTCCAATCCAAGTCCGGCGCGAGCGCATCGGAGTGGGCGCGCAGGAACGATCGTGATCTATGATCGCGAAGACCTGCAAGCTGCTCTTGAGTTAGCACTCCGCCTACCCCTCGGGCGCAAACACATCTTCCCCAGGGCTCGACTCTCCACACCTTTTGCTTCTGGGCGGGCTTTTCTGCATCATGTTTTTCGTCGGGTTTCTGCAGCTTCTGCGCGTCTGAGAGTCTCGAGTCTTGACCCCGCCAGTATTTTTCACGCGCCGATGATAGATATCCGACCTATCTGGCTGGAGAGCTGATCTGTTGCAGACTCCGGTGGTGGCGAGCACTAGTCCCGCCTTGGATTCTATACTTGCCTATATCGGCCTGGTGCAGTCACTTTAACTCGCTGCGTTTTTGCTTGTTTAGCGCGCCCTGATATGTCTGCCCCTTGAAACCACTGGACTGGGGGGTCAACAACGCTGAAATTTGAAACGTCGAAACCTGGCGCCTGTCGAGTGAGATGATGATGCAGATCCTCGGATTCGCAGACGTGGCCGCCTGGTCGCTGACCGAGCAGCCCACGACAGTGGAGTCGCGGTATCTTTGTGGTCTATGTGCACATGTGTGGCTCCAACGCGCACCAACTCCGCAAACGCGTTCCGGGATCCAAATACTTATTACTAGCGAGCAAACTGCAACCATCCCTTTGGTCTCTTACCCCTGCACTGCAATGTGAACACGCGTTTGTTGGCGTATAATGACATACCACCGCCACTGCTACCGAGTATTCCTAAGATCCGTAATTAGCCCATTATGAAGGACCAATCGCTCGCTAGCTTTAGTATGCAGTACGTCCCTGGTTGCTCACGGAAGCATGGGCAAAGGCTTTGTTCTCGTTTCATCCACCAGCACTCGTTTCGTCGCGGTTTCTCAATCAAACTCCGAGCAGAAGCTGACAGGCGTTGCAGAAATGCGCGAATAAACGCCCGGCATCTTTGGTGTTCACATCCGCGCGCATTTGAATGCTGCAGTGCCCGGCCCGTGTCGGTGCAGGCGGGGTGGGAGCGGGCCTACGTGCAAGTAACAAAGGGGAGGTGGTGTGCTGGACATATAGCTTCATGGGGGCGCAACGACCAGTATCGGCATTGCCCAAGTGAGCGAGGGAGATGGATCTGGCGGCAGCTTGGCATTTCACAAGTCACTCTGCTCCCGAGATATCGATCTAAGGATACACCAATTAATCGCCACCCTCCGCTGGGCCCTCACCTTCACTTCTCCTATACACGCAGACCTCCGACAAGACGCTCACACCAACTCGAGCATGCGATGCCGCGGTACGTTCCCTCTGGGCAAGAACGCCTCCGCGCTTGCGTCCGACGAGCGGAGAGAGACCCTTGATGAGACCAAGGTCCTAGACCGTCCGAGATTCAGAAGCCCACCAGCAAAAAGTCGCCGAAAAAGCACGTTTTCCCTCCCACCCCGCTCAATTCAGTATTCTAGTTCAAACTTCAAACGTCGTCGTAATTTATCGCAGATGGCCCGCAGCTATTTCCATTTCAGCCTGCCCCGACGCATCGCATCATGACGCGCACACGGCGGCGAAAATCGAGGGTTTGTCCGTGCGCAGCGGCGAAAAGAGTACGGTATCCCATGTGGGGGCGTCCAAAACCACCCATGGTCTGCGCAAGGGCTCCCCTAAGCCCGACCCAGGCACCAGCCAACGCTGAGTGCCATCCCTACATCCGCGCAGGGCCTTGGCACCGTATAAACGAAGGCGGTGACAAGCAAGCGGTGTATTAGTTTGCGCCATACGCTAGAAGACGGCGTCGCGAGGACGAGGACATCCTGACGCCGAAGGCAGTGGACTAGCTGAGAACGACTAGCGGGTGTGGCCCGGACCAAGTTCGGACGATCAACACGCCCCGAGAACCTGTCATCGTCAATTGGATACGCTCCGCGCTAAAGAGATGTATTATACCCCATAGCGGAGTACCGATGACACTGCGTCTCGAAACGCGCGTGCGCTAAGGACGTTTCATGTCAGAGAAGATCAAACACATAATTATAATGCTCCACTTCGGAGTGTCCACTCACCCTACCGTCGTGTTCGCACCGCTCGTTCCCACAATTTGACACGCTGTTCCAGGGCATTGACATTCGTCTGGCCAAAGACATCCTCGGTCTGTTCCAGACCCCGAATCGAACGCTTCCACACAAGTTCGTCTGCCATGCGAACGAAGGCGAGAGCTCTCTGGACATCGGGCAGTGCCATGGGCCGTGGCAGTGGTGTAGCGTGCGCAGGCTGTAATGCTGTGGGCTGGACAGCGCTCGGAGGAAGTCCCAGGACTGACAAAATCCCCTAGTTGGAGAGCCGATATTAGCACTGGTGCGGCGTTCATATAGAGGCAGTCCTACTCGGAGTGCAGCCTTGGCCTCATCTTCGGACATTTTCTCGATGTCATCTTCTGCAACTGGCTCTGCTCCGTCATTTGAAATCGCGTGTTCTTCGTGCACCTCGTCAATTTTCGCAAGCCCGCTATCAGCGCCACCATTTACTATGTCAGGAGCGCGAGAGGGATCTCGCCAGTCCGATGTTTCCATCAGCACTCTAAGCTCATGGCATTGTCTGCGCAATGCAGCGACCTCTGTATTTGCTCTCTGTAGTGCAGTAGTCAGGGCTGCCGTCTGTAGGCGACTCTCGGAAAGATTCTGCTTAGGTGGTAGTATTCAGCGGCCCGGATTAGTCGCGTGAACTGCGAGCAACAGACCTTGATGGAATCCACAACACTCAGCGGCGCAGTATGTGCAGTGTTCTCCACAGCTGTCGTAGTCTCTGCTTCCGCTGAAGTTGGTGGTTTAGATGATGGTCCCGTATCTGGTGCATCAAATAATAGGCGACTCGGGACAAAGGTGAAATGGCCAGGTGGGAACGATGGCATCGACAGAGATCGGCGTCGCCCAGGATTGGATGGTGGGGTTGGCGTGAACTTCATAGGGCGGGACGGCGAGAAGAACCGTGCCGGAAAGAGTGGCGCAGGAAGAAGGCCATTTGTTTGAGATGTATTGGAATTGGCACCTGTGCCGCTGCCGTTCATATTTGACTGAGGCGTTGGCGCCATAGGCGGATATGTCGACATCAGCCGCTCCTGTTTGGATATGAAAATTATGGGTCAGTGGCGTATGAATAGTGCCGCGATGAGGCGTTATTTACCGAGCTCGGCGGTGTGGAGAAGATGTTATCGACTGTGAACGGTCTCTCAGATTGAGTGAACGACGTCGCGGAAAGAGTGTTGGCAACCGTGGGCTCGGTGATCACGGGAGCTGGCAACAAAGTGAGAGTGGGGGAACCAGTTGTCTCACGGGCCTGTTCCAGGCAAGATTTAATTGCAGATCCCAGATCAACATCTCACAAAATCTAAGCCGCACCTTGTCGCTCCCATTAGCCGTTGGCTTCTCGCTTGTTTCGTATAGAGTCCGGATTTTTGCAAAATCGAACCGTCCGCTTTCATCTCTCAAGCCGGGGTTCGACGGCGGAGGCACACTTGGATTGGTGGCACCGAGCCCTGGCCGGAGAAATAATGGTGGATCAACCGGATTGTGTTCGTCGCCGTCGTCCTCGTCGTCGCTGGCAGTGCCGAGGAGCTCGATGAGGGCATCAAAGTCGTGGTGGTCGTCGCTGGCGGTGGGGATGGAGGGGGACGGCGGGGTGACGGTGGACACTGCAAGCGACGGCATCGTGTTGATGTTGAGTTCGCTGTTCCACGTGCGCGGACCCAGTTTCCTTGTCTTTCGTGGTCTACACTTGCCAAAACATTGCCAATTTCAGTGAGCTTATTTCGGTCCGCCTAACTCCACCCCGGTCATTTTGTAGAGATTTGCATGACCAAAGCTGCAATACTTATCTTACTTCTAGCTACATACTTGAGCCAAAATTTTATACACATTGGACTGACCCAGAGGTACACACGCGGTCCGTAGCATGAAAAAACTTAACTGAGTATAGAATAAACACCAAAAGGCGCCAAGGGCTAAACCCCCTGTTACAGCTTACGCATTGAAGATACATCGGATTTGTGAATAGCCAGAAGTGTAAAAGCATCAGGGTATCGGGTACCGCCGCCCTGGGGGTCTTGCGCCCTATAGCTAAAAGGTCTATAAAAAAGACGGAACCGCGGGATCGAACGTTTATGGGCGGGGGGTTGCTGTCAGGAAATTAAGAGCTTCGTATGAGAAAAGAAGAGAGGAAAACACGCGTGTCAAAAAAGACATATAGAGGAGGCGCTCAGCCAGTCGCCGATTAGCTGGGAGGAAGGACTGCCCGCGCGACAGAAATACTGATGGTAGAGGTACGGCTGTGCAACGGGGGTGGCGTTCTGACCGTTAGGCCAGCGCGGCTTATGAGAGTTTACTCTTGTCGGCCCCATATATCCGCAAGGCGGCTTAGGGGGTTCTTGTGGTATTTGCTATGACACTTCCTTGCGTATACAGAAAGAGAGGTGCGAATACGCGTCCGTCAACGAGCCAGCCCAGTTCCTAGGCTTGCCTGCCAAAGAGGTTTACCGCCAAGAACACACTACCCCAAAGCCAGCGACGGGCAGCTTTCCAGGGGCCAAGCCAGTGGCGCAGACATGGCGATAGTGATCACCCCATTGTTACATAGCAGAGCCGCGCGGAGTGGAGATGTTACGTTTGGACGTACTGTACGTTTCGAGCGAAGTGATCCATTACATCCCATGACTGAGGAAAGGCAAATCGGACGTGTCGGTGAGTTCTAGAAGAGACCTTTGCCTTTGCACAGTACTGGTGACTCGTAATTTAATCCGTGAAGTGCGTAATACTCCACGCCGGTTCAGTCGGAGGATGCATCACCTTCCACAGGGCATCCATGGAGAAGATTGCTGTGCATGTGGGCATCATGAAGATACCACTGCACTCTACTTGTGCAAGCAGAGGCAAGCAGGCATGGCCGGATTTGTTGTCCAGGCCTCCTCCAAGTAGTAAGCACATGCCGATCACCTGACGCCCATTTAAGTGACCTGCCGGACGGCTGCCAAGAGAGGGGGAGACCATTCATCTTCTTGTGGACAGATATAATTGGCGTCGCTGAGAGCGGGGTTGGCCAGGCGCACCTGGAAATTCGTCACATTCAAAGACTTCAGCACTTCAGTTCTCAGATCTCAATCCTCAAATATTCCCAAGAGATTGCGAGCTCATCGAGTCATTCTGCGGATCGCAAGTACCGTCTAGCAATGGCTCCTGGCCGAGAGGGGACAAAGGGATGGCGAGTGCAGATGGGAGCTCACTCGGGGCAGGTCGGGGCCCGTGGTGGCACTGGAAAAGACCTTGGAATGTGCGGATGCAGACATGGGCGCCTATCTAGCGGTTGTGCGCAGCGTCATGACCTCCAACCTCGCGATAGATTTGTAGCCGAGGTATTCGGGAACCTTCGGAATGAATGTAGGGAGGCTATCTTTCAATGGAATGATGTATCTCGTGCGCGCTCAATATGTGGTATACCAGGAAAAGTGCAATCTACAGAGTAACAGCCTGACAGATGATGCGAGTGGGAGGTGTACGGAGATCCGATAATGTAAGTCAATGGGGTATGGCGCGATACTGGGGGTGAAACAAATGGGACAGATGGGATAAGTGTATGGGTACTAGTGCAGCGTGTTCAAGGACGAGGATGGGGCTGCGCAGGGGTGACAATAAGAACAAGTAGAGGGATACAGGAAGCTCTCGCGGCCTGGCTTGATCTCTTCATTTCGCTGAGGCCCGACCGTGATCCCTAAAACAGTTTCAGGTTAAAATGAGATGTGAGATAAAAATCGCGCAGGTGGGATAGGACGCACTCTTTGCTGTAAACTGGCAGCGGTTCCTCAAACGTGATGAATGACGAGCTCGCCCATGACCGACCGGGGCCCACCGAGCTCAGGGGTATGGGGGCGTTCGTCTGGCTCTGAGTCGCGCCGCGCGCAGCAGCACTGCCAAGCGCGGATACAGAAGATGGTGTGTTCGTTGTGCGCGCGCGGCTGCACGGGAGCCATTTAGCGATGTACCAGAGACCGGTGATCAGAAGCAAAAAAGCAACTGTAGAAAAAGAAGGGAGTCAGCAAATTCCGCAGACGTGGGGGCAAGACGAAGAGGTACATACTTATCACGAACACCATGTACGCTATGTTGCGGTCAGGCACTTGGTTTGGCGAATCGTCGCGAGTGGTAAGGGGTGACATCGTAGCAGACGGCGGTGATGGGCGCAGACAGGGCTGCAAGGCGAGAGTCTGTGGGTTATGGAGGGATCGGAACGAGGCTCGGTTGGTGCGACGGGATGTACGGGGTGAGATGGGGGCAGGTCGTGGTAAGGAGCCCAGCTGTGTCAGGATTTCGGTTTTGCAGGTCTATATATACAGCGGATGAGGCTGCGCATATGGTACCCAAGCTGCCATGCATGACGGAGGTGCGGGAAGAAAAGGCTCTGGTCGGTGCCGAGATCGAGCAAGTCTCATCCTGTCTCATCCAGAGAGCCAAGAGATTGGGCATGACATAATGGCTGCGCCCTCCAGGCATCTCGGCGTGCCTTACTTATTCCGAGGAGGAGGGCAAGGAGGGCAAAGGAAGAGGCTGAACGGTTGTGCGAACGAAAGTGGACGCGCTTCGTCCACCCTTTCCCTGCAGCCTGAGTGATGTCTGACAGGTCTTTGTCATGAGCGCTTAAGTGTCTTCGAATGCCGCCGGTGAACCTCTCGCAGATGCATTGCTCGAATCTCAGATACCTGCCAGGAAGTTAGCCGAGGATCCTGCGCGTGCGCGCCCCGCAGATTTGAGATTTAGGATGGCTTGAGGACTCAGGATGTCTACAGTATGATCGTAGCTATGGTGTGAACTCGGTACTGCAGGCCGTCGATACAATCATACACATGACAAAGAGCTTACGTAACATCCCGTATCTCGATTCTCCAACCGTCACCAACGACTCTCCACCAAATCTGTATTCTCGCTGAAAATACCACCACTTGATGTGTAACGGCATAATTTTTGTGCGACTTCCCTGCCCCAGCACTACCCAAATGCTACGGTCAACAGGATCTTAGGGGGGTCTATATTGGGTTCAGCGGCGGGCCAAGACCAGCTTGATCAGAAGGCTCAAGAATCCAAGATCCCGTACGCGTGTCCCCCCTCAGCTTAACACACTTGTCTCAAGGTACTTGAAGTCGTCGTGAGTCATCGTAATTATCCGTTACTACCAAACACTCGTATTATTGGCGAACCAATGTTGCACAGGAATTTCAGTTAACTCTACATTATGAATAGGCTTGTCTTAATGTCCGAGTGGCGGCACATGACCTTCGCTGCACTGCAGCCGGCCTATTTGCATAATGTGTTCTCAAGGTGTGCTGCATGAATATCCGTTTGGACTGATATCATTTTGACTCCAGAGGGTGGCATAGTACGCCTTTTCGAGTACTGGTGCGCTTCTGCGTGTCAGTAGGTGGTCAACGTCGCATCTCAGCCTTTGCTACTGTTGTTCAAGCCGCAGTCAGCATATAGAGGAAGACCTTTACTCACCAGCCATGTCCACATTCAACTCCGTCAGCGTGTAGCTATGGTGATGCTCCACCTAGCCCAATGCTTCCTTTTCTTGCGCGCTCGCGCTCGGTAGAACTATGCACAGAGCCCCCTCGCCATATATAGTGGTGCTTATCGCGGCTCACCCTGTACCTTGGTGCATTGCTTTGCTGACTTTGAGTTCCTTGTGTTATGAATGAACCTCGGAACTTCAGCTTCTTTTGGGTTTTCTTGGCCAGCATGCGATCATCTCATGCTCAATTGTCATCACGATCACTGGACACCATACTCTACATACACAGGGATGCCGTTAGCTTACCGCTGATCCGGGCCGATATTAACTCACGAGCGCCAAAGGCCCGGGTTGCCTTCACAGACGACCAGTCTCATCAGGTCATCTCTCCGTATGTAGTGGTGGCACCTGACCCAGCTTGTAGGATAGGGTATACAGGATTACTGGCGAGAAGATCCAGCGCGGCATATCTTGGCGGTGCCCCCAAGGCTACAGAAGATATAGCCACGCCCGTTCCGCTATGCGCAGGGTGTACCACCCGCTCTTCTTTGATCGCACAGTATCCCTGCCGCTGTCCATATTAGGTATGCCGATTGTTAAGTACATTGAGAGTAAGCAAGGCATGCATGCCGTTGATATCGACAATAGATGGTAAGGCGGTAAGTATGGCACGTGTCTGCCACAAAGGGGATTGAATAGGGACTTGCTTACTCTTCGGACAGATCTACCTCGGCTTCCGTCAAGTCTTCTCCCGAAACACAGCACCAGATTATTAGCTACTTTGCAGTGCTTGTGCACAACAGCTCGAGGAGGGAAACGACGTGCCACTCATACTCCGCTGGTGCGTCTTTAAATTTCCCACTGAGCTTCACCGGGTCTACTTATCACGGCCTCTTCAAAGTCCCTTTGTTCGTTTTTTGCATCGTGGTTCTCTCCGCCGCTTCAGTGCGCCGATGCTGTACTTTTTGAGAGCCGAGTTCTTAGTTTTCTGTGACCTATTGCTGTCGTAGCTGGCGAATTTCACCTTGCTTATCGGTTGCAATGCTCACTCGCGTATACTAATGCTGGTAATTGTGATGCGGGGGCGGCAGCGTGCCAGCTTTGCAACCCAGAAGGACTGACCGCACTGCAATCCTAAACAGATTTCGAGCTGATCATTGAAGACAAAAGCTCAAAAGATATAAGGCGCCCTTATCACCAAGGAAGCTACCTCGCCAGCGTTCTAAATGCCCCATGTGTCATATAGTGGTTTGGTTGGTATCGACCCCAGCCGTGGGCTCCAACGCTGATTGGCATATGGCGTGAGAGGGAAGGCGGACCAGCCGCACTATCTTCCGCCAAACGCGGCGCCAAAGTGCCCTCGCCTCTCAGTGTTTATGGTCCGGCTACTAACGATATGGATTGTGTTATTAAATGTGGGAATTATTACATTTCGGGTCGACAAGTCACAGTACTGACAAAGCCCAAGAGAATCTGGCGCCTGTGAATCGACCAGCAGACCGCGTGGAGTGGAAAAGATAATTGACTACAAAAAGGTACATATCAAAGTTGGCGTATAGTTGAATCGTCAGCACTCATTTCAAAGCAGGCTGAGGTTGCCATCTAATCATTTCAAGGTGAACATGGATCCACTGTGAATATGTAATTCCAAGATACCACGTACGAGTCTTTCGCATAGACCGGAGGGGGATCGGTGAGTGTATCACTCGATCCCAATGCTTTAGGCGACCCCGTATACGAGGGGGGCGGAGGCGGTGATTTGGCCGAAATATGCAGGGCAGCGCTAGGCGCGCGAGCGCCGGAGCAGCCAGAACGTCTGCTTATGTACCAAATCCCGAAGACTAGCACGACAAGAAGCACTAGGGCGGCGAGTAAAGCCATGTTGGCGAGGCCACTTGGAGAATGCGAAGAGGACGCATACCTATGCCAGTTACTATGAAGGCGATGGTACGTGTGTTTACGGCCACAGAGCCGGGCGGATATTGAGAATTGACGGCGGGCATTGTTTGCGATGGGGAGGTGAAGGCTAGTAGATATGGCTGGTATTTATGCGGTTTGGGTGGCTTCAGGACGAGCAAGGCGGGTAGCGACCTGATCCTTACTGCCCGAGCGTGGCCTAGAGGCTAGCCGCTTACGGGGCTGAATCGTCGGTGGTAAACCTCCTCCGAACTGTCAGTTGCGAAAAGAAACTGTGAACCCGGCGGGTAGAGGCCACGCATGGCCTGCGGGCCCGTCCTAGTGCTTATGGAGATATTCATCAAATTAAGTCAGCCACAGTAACATGTCTTGGCATTATTCGGAGGCGAGAAAGCGCGGAAGCGATGACGCTCCGATAGACTACTAGTCTCTCTTGGGCGTGTTGACAGAGACCGTCTGTGGAACACTCCGCTCTCGGTAAATAAAGACCGGCTTTCACGAACCAACACCTCAGCTTTATCCCCGCTGCAACTTGCTCCCTTCCAAAGCCTTTAAGGAGAGTCTGGAGCCCCACAGTTGGTGTGTGGCTGGTCGTGCTTAAGTCTGAACATTGAAATATCGAAAAGCGGCAAGTAACTCCAAGCCGTTTTGTATGCGCACGTGTTTTGCTTTGAGGGCTTCATGTATATGAACCCATAAGCAGGATCTCCGTGAGAGCTTGCCAGCCTGATCAAGGACCATCGTTCAAAGGCCGGCGTAGATTTGAAATTTGTACCGCTGGCGCTTCTCAAGGACAAGTGCATGGCGCCATCCGTGCAGTGCGCGGGAAAGGATGCACAGTTAGCCGTGTCGCTGATCGCTGAGGCTAGGAAGGGTAAGCACGGTGGCTCCGCATACGGTTGCAGTGCGCGGTAGACATCGCCAGGAGATGGGGGGGCGTTCATCTACGCTATTCGCCCTGCCGGCTTAAGAACCACGCCGCCGCCACAATAAGTGCAAGTTTGGGAATAGGGTGCCAGAAGAATAACAAGGGAATTAGAGTACACTCCAGCTGGAGATCGACATACAGGGTTGTCGGCAAAATGTATGAAACCCAGGAAACCATATAGTTAGAGCGTCAGTGAGGGTATATGCACTTCGATCATTTTGAGTCCATGTTGGTGTAGATCTGATGGATCGATTATGAGACCATTATGAGAATATGAGTGTAATAAACGAGAAGATTAAAGTCGATCGTAATATCTCTCGTGGGGGAGGCAGCGGAGGAGTGATACGGGGATATGCATAAGCATGGAAAAAGAAGAGTGATCGCTCATGGTAGCATAGCGCTGAGTCCCGTGTTGTTGTATAAGGCAGGTTCAGTTTACCAGCTAAGGTTTCTCGATGTCAGGATATATTAGCATAGAAATTGAGGGAAAAACCCACTGCCTGCTGGCATTATACGCTGGGGGTGGTTCCACGAGAGTAACTGTTGACGCCCAGTCCCCGACAGGTTGGGTGCGTCCGGTAGGCATAACTTTCATAGGGTACGAAAGTTGCTTGTCTTTCGCATCGCTCGATTCATTCGTGACGACGTTGGTTGCGCCAATCCAGCGAACGCATCCCATGCACTTGGCCAGATGCCAAAATACGAAAACCAAGACTGCCGAGAGTACTACAGAAACGAGGTGTTAGAGGGCTGACAGGTGACAGGCGAATGGATAGCGTGATTACAGATGGCGAGCACCATAAAGGCGATTGTGCGAGCGCTGACCCCCTCAGATGGTTGTTGCGAATCGATGGCAGGCATTACGAAGAGCGGGGACCGGCTACGATGGCTTGCCCCAGTAACTGCTATTTAAGCCCCAAGGTGACTGTGCTGCGCAGCTAGAGGCATAGCGGAGATCTGTTTAGCAGAGAAAACAGGAGGGACCTCGAGGCCTCGAGGTTCGGGGGAATTGAAGTTCGTCCTTGAAGATAGCCCAGTCCATCACGGCCTCGTTCTTTTTCAAACAATAACTGTTCTCTGGCCACGTTTTCAATGTCATGGGGTGCCTAATTCAATTTGGATAAGCCCGAATGCGATTATAGAGTTTTAACTGAGCGTAGTCGTGGGCGGCTAACCGTATCTTCGGGTTTCCGTACATAGCTAGCTGCAGGGTTCGTAGAGTTCTGCCAGAGCCAGAGGCCTGAATCCAGAGGGCGGGTTACTCGGGCTGAAAAAAAGCGCAGTAGATTTCTGGGCTGGCGTTCTCGATCGCGAGCGCTCGTATTCGCATCAACGTTAACATCATCGTGTCGACGACATCGAGCGTTGAATCGCGCCGAGATTATCCCGGCGCATTACATAATGGTGGGAAGCGGCCACACCTGGCCACAACTGCTGTGCACGGTTCACGGTTCACCTGGCCACCTCCATCCCCACACGACATGCCGCATATGCATGTTGCGATCGTTTTAAGCTCCTTAATTATAAGCTAACTGGCGACCGCAATCTCGAGGTATTTTGAGCTGATCTCGAACAGCTCCATTATACTTCAAGGATTCTTTTTGCTTTTCGATGCAGGCTGAGGCAGCCAAGTGCACGCCGAAATATGGATGCGCGTGCCCGACAATCGGCTATCGTTCATATCATTCGCACACTTACTGGCGTTACCTTAACTTTGTCGGGCTTTGCCGCAATAATTGATATTTGCGGGGCGTACTGGCCATGAAGTGGGGAATGCTGCATGTTCATAGGTGTCTTTTGAAGTGCCGCGGCCACAGCAGCCATCCACATAGCTTGCATTGCATGGTAAAAACGTGAGTATGCGGGGTAACTGCGGCACTCTTGGCTGGTTCATTGAGATGTCGTGGATCTTGATTCTTGAAGCCTGAAGACTGTGACTGGTGTGGAGTCCCGTCCTTTCCCCTGATGGAAGTTCGCAGCACATCTTCGTCTGTCCTCGCCCCACCAGCACCTCTGCGACAGGCTTAGTGCGCGGCTTTGAGCGAGACCCCCATGCAACATGACCTTCTACGTCGCCGAGGAAGATCTTCAAAATGGGATCTGAATCTGCACGCATTTACAGCCTTTATACCGCGGCCGTCTAAACACCTCAATATTGTGCCTCTGATATTGCACTGCCTATCCTATCGTGCTTACCCACAGGGCCACCTCCACCTGCTCCAACCGGCGGCTGCCAGTATACGATCGATTATCTCAGTTCGGTGCGACCAATCTGTCCATCCGCTTCGCGCGCAGAGATAGTTATGGTAGGTGTTGACCTTAACAAGCCATAATGAGCTGGGCAGCTGACCTGGCTTTGATTGTTTCTACGCCAACGTGCGGGATCAGATCGGAAAAGAGAAAGGTGCACGAGGTTGACACGATACTCGATGTCATCTACGCTTGTCTCCGAACACGCCCGCACGGGGCGGGTTGTAGAGAGAAAGTAAAGATTCCTGTGCAGTCATTGGGGCGGCACGTAGATGCCAACAGCCCCGATATTTCCGAGGATAATACGCAGGGCACACGCAGATAAGCCTGGCGATCAAATATGAGGAAAACGAGGGCCATGGCCCATCGGCTCCCCATCCTAAATCCGTCTGCAGTGCTGAATCGGTGGATACTGACATCACCTTCACTTCCGCGGCCGGAGACCTAACTCCGCAAGTGTCGTTTATGGCTTGTGCACCGTTGCTATGCCTCAGCCTGCACTCGTGGAACAGTGCTGGCGCCAAGCATCAGGTGCGTCTGCAGCGCACGCGCCGGATTTTAAAAGCTGTTTTAGTCGGTATCACACGTAGATTTCTCTAATCTGGAACGCCAAAGATCAAGGAAAATTGTACACTATCATGGTAAATCAATTCCATATAAGTAACCCCAAAGGCTTCCAGGCCAGGGCGCTGTGATCAATAGTACCGGTACATAAAGTATGCATGTGTACAAGTAAAAGTGAGTAAAGGTAACAGACTCAAGCGTCCACCGCCAGGGAGGCGCGAGTCAAAGTCAGCTAAAAAAAATCAAATAGCTAATGAAAACAAGCATAACCGAAGGGGAACACTGTGATACATAGTAAGGAATATATAAAAGTATCAATAGGCAGTGTATCAGAAAAAGCCAATGCTGCAGGTGCTGCAGAAGAGTCCGTGGAAAGCCGGAGGAGAGAAGGAAACCATTGGCTTGCGTTGATGCGCGTGTGCTGGCGAGTTAGGCGAGGGGATGCATATAATTATCGGAGAGCATGGTGTTGGGGTTTGGCAATAGACGCAACAGACTGAGAGATATCCTGGCCAGCAGGATAGGTACGATCATGTTCATTAGGTCACAGAAGGTTGGAGTTCAAACCTATAATCCGCAGACATTAGCACAAGGTGAGGATGTGGTGGAGGTAGCACATACTCTCGTGAGGAATACGGCGGAAGGAGTTCTCTCATCGTACCACCCGACGACATCGTAAGAGTCCGGCTCGGAGTAATGTGCGCTGGATCTGGAGGGACTAGCGAATTCACTAGTGCCCGCACCATGGCACTTCTGTTCGGGACGTCGTTGCGTGCTTGGCTACGCCTGAGGAGCAAGCGCTTTCGCCATTTCGCAACACAGCCGAAGGCGATGATGAGGGCGACGAAAAGGCCTGCATATGATGGGCATATTAGGTGACCGCGTACGTCGACACCAGTGGAGATAAATCTCACATATGCCGAGTATCATGAACCCGATGGTACTGATGCCGACCTGCTCAGCAGGTTGTCTTGGATGGATGGGAGCCATCTAGAGCGAAGTGGTTGGGTACTGGCGTTGAGGGGAAACAGGGGGATATGTGATTAGCGCAGACATCAGCGTTATTAAATACGAAACAGCGATGGACTGCGCGTCCCGAATTGGTGGGGTGGGGGGCCGGCGGGAGGCATGGGCTGAGCATGGCTGCAGAATAGCTTCAAAAGAGATCTTGATAAGGTGGGCGGCTACGGTGCTCGACTCCAACGGGCATAGTGAGCGTCGCCTCTTTCCCGTTTGGCAGCGATAGTGGAGCATCATGCGCACACCTTGCGAGAAGGAGAAGGGTGAGCATGAAACTGAAACACGGAGGCAGACGGGGCCACGACGGGGTGTTGGTGATTGGTCCTTGTCGGGTGAAGACCTTGGGAGGATGGGCGGCTAATACTCATCTGGCTTTAGTAGTTTTGCTCAAACATTTGTGTTAGCGACCAAGGAGTGCGAGTTTCGCGCGCCACAGCGCCCCGAAAGGGGGAGCGCGATCGTACGGAACGCGTGATCGCACTGACCAATGTTGGTGTATTTTCAGCCGTTGGGACCGGGATGAGGTGAGTTGGGTGTTGGACTGTTGGAACTTGGCAATAGGATACAGCCTTTCAGACTCCGATTCAGGGTCCTAACCACCACGGTTGAGCTGCATCGCCCATCTTCGGAATGTTCCTCTTCCATCAGATCCGGTGCGAATATGACAGGCAGCTCAAGATCGCACTGAGGTTGTCGGTGCAGTACCTCAGGAGATAACCTATGGCCGGCGCCAATACTACCTGGACACTCTATATGGGTCCGCACTGGTTCAAATAAGTACCCTAGTAGCGTCGACTCTGCTTTGACCTGGCCAAGCAATACCGGCGCGCGCATGAGCCGGGTCTGGAGGAAGCATGGCCGGTGGAGCTTCACCGTTGAACGCGGAAAAATCCGCGGTAGGCGGCTCACCCGGTATCGCGTCACTTGTCTCGCGGCACGCGTCTCAGCGGCGCACCTTTACGAATATGTGCCCCATCAGCAGGTCAAGCTTGCGGCTCCACCTTCATGTCTTCATCGTGTCCGGCATGGATGGCGGCATGCTGACCTTTACTACTACATTCAAATATTCAATTGGGGACACAAACTGGAGGCCTCGCGCCGCGCGACGTTTCCCACAGCAATCCGATGGTCGGCCGCCATGCCGTGTCGGTGCTAGTTGGGGCTGCTCGCGCGTGCATTGTGCCGACTCTTGCTACTTGTGGGAAAAAAAGAGCCTATAGCTCCATATTTATTTCAATATTCTGTGCACGCGCCCTTGCCGGGGATCTGCGCGCGCTGCTGGCGAGTGCTGGCAGCGCTGTGCTCTGTTTCCGTGGTACTTAGTCCTCCAGATTATCTCGCCGCGCACTGTAATCCTTATCCGCTCTCCGAACTTGAGACGACGGAGATGAATACGATCTCTCCCTCATTCACCAACGGCCTATGGATTATTACAGAGCTTCTCCTTTTCGAGGAATGCTATAGCTAGTGACGTTGACAATCGACATGCCGCACTTGCACTGCCCACGCACGCGTCCGACGCGTATTTCATCGATTGGGTTATCGTATGGTGGGGCCTTTAATTTAATGAGGTACCTCGGCCTCCCTACGGAGATTGACGTGATCAGTACACGCACGAACGTAATCACGGGCATCTTCACGTGCCTTGGACCACGCTTGATTCGAGGCTCTGGAGGTGAAAAAAGAGGTGGTGGCTCGCACGTACTGTGCAGAGTTCCCATAGTGAAACAGAGCCAAAACCAGGTATGAGAACCCGTGAGACTGTTTCAGAGATGCGAATAGGGGGCAGCCACAGCTCAATAGGTCCCGAGCCGCAGGCAAGTTCAGCAAGGCTGGACATTGAGCTTGAAAGACGAGCACGTTCAACCATTCTAGAAGCTGGATGTTACAGCCTTCGGCAACGGCGGGAAGGTGCGTACGACAGTACTTGGGCTCGGCGGCAGTACAGAAATGTACAGACTGTTCAGTATTCTCATGTATCATTTTCGTGCTGACGGGAGGCAGCAAGCCTGCCGAATGCGGGGATCTACATCGTATTCCACCCGGAAAGATTTAACAGATGCTACGAGGCTCGAACACGCCACGCGCTGCGCGACCCGAGTGATGCGAGGGGGGCTGCCGGCGGTCTGTTACAGTAAGGAAAACGCAGTCTCAGCTTCCAGCTCGCACCTTCCTATTTTGGTAATTAGATTCCCACCGGAGCCGCGTCCCAGTCTGACTCTCTGAGTATGTCCTTCAATCACGCAATGCTAACACACAAATGCAGGTATAGGCAAGAAGCTTAATGAAGCTGGCAGCAAAGCTTATGCTCTGCCCGGAAGAGGTCGGAAGAGGGGTAGTTACGATACCACTGCATTGGCTATCTATTTCGAGACCGTTTGTCATCCACACGAGGCATATCAGAACGAGAAAAGCGCGGTGAGCCCGAAGGCACAGTACTTAAGGCCCTTGTAAAACACATAGCAGTAGGGCTGTATACTCTTCTGGAAACAATCGTGTTCTGGATTCCGGCTGGGATGTATCGTCGTAATGTGCGTCAAGACTCAATAGGACTCAAGAGATCAAAGTAAAAGGAGCATATGTAATGTAGAATATGGAAATTGGAGGTGGTGGAGGTAAGAGTGATCAAGAGCTGGGCGGCCGTCTCCTTGGCCCCGCGGCAAGGTGCGCATGGTGGTATCAACCGGCTTATGATGGTAACGAAGGCTGAATATGACGCCTGGGATCGGCCAGACGTTAGAATAAGACGAAAGAGATCGGATGAGAAAAGTGCGTACTCTTTGATGTACGGCGGAAGGAGGTCCATGGGGACACCATCCGATCGCATCGTCCATGTTCGGGCGGGCTCCATCGTTCTGGGGATGTACATGGGGAGCGGGACCTGCCCCTCGTCCGGAATGGTGCGGCGATCGCGGGCGGGGGAAACACACCCGCGTGATTTACTGATGCACCCAAGCGTGATGAGGAGGAAAGTGAAGAGTACTGTGTGCAGAAGTTATGCGTAAATCAACGCAATCAGGCAGACGGGCCAAGGAAAAGGCATCTAACATATCCCGAGGATCATAAACACAGTAGAGCGGACAGTGATCTGCTCTGATGGCTGTTGAGAGTCGATGGCAGACATCTCTGCCAGTAGAGGAGGGGGGATCGGTACAATTCGTGATTAAGGCGGGTGCCATCCAGTTGGTGATTATTTAAACGAAAGGTGTCGCATTTGCCATGTGGACGAAAGCGAGAATAGAACAAGTCGTGTATAGCCATGAGAGCACGCTCGTAATCAGAGCCAAAGAGTCGCTGCAGTGCTTGCAATCAAGATGAGCAAAAGATATAGTCACGGACGTCGCGCGATGAGACACGCGTATGCCTCATTTTAACCTTGGGGATGAACGAAGCGAATGGGCTAAGGCGTCCAAATATTCCTCAGATCTCGCCGAGTCCGAGGCTGTCGCACTATGAGAATCTGGGCTTGTTGAGCGGTGATACCGTTCCTCTGGGTTGAAGTACCTGATCCCTGCAGCAGTCAACACGTTCAATGCCCAATGAAGAAGTGATGAGGCGCGAGTGATAACACGAGGCAAATATGTTGAATACAGCAATATAGCAGGCAGTACAGAGACTGGCCAATCAGTACTATTATGCGCCGTCGATTAAAGGTGCTGGTGGGACTCTACGGAAACGTAGCCGCGTACATGCATAACCAGTCATGCTTGAGCTCGATAATTGTTGCCCAGAGATAAGGCTGCGTTCGATAAAAAAAAATCCCGAGCGTAATCCCATATATGGAAATCAGAATCCTGCAAGATTCTGGGATCACGCGCAAACCAGCAGTACTGTCCGGCAACATGTACAGCAAGATCCTGATTCAGCAGCTAGGAGAAAGATAGTGATAAAATTCCGCTGGTTATTCCGAGATAAGCGAAATCCCAGAATCTCGCTTGGGGCGATTTTGGAGTTTTGTTACCGAACGCATGCGCACATCTGTATATATGAAGCAATGCGCACCATGATATTCAAAAAATTAGTGTGATATTGAGATTTTCGGCGATATCCCGGTTCATGAAAGCGCCAAGTACTATGTAGTGAGCAAGCTGCAGCAAGGCGACGGCTAGCGCGTGTTTGACGCAGTTTGAGGTTGTCGGTGCCCCGCCCGACACTGACAGACCAAAGTTTTACCAACTTTCCATTCGCACCATCACCATCACAGCTCCTGGCCAAAGTCTGGTGAGTAACATTTGGCCAAGGACTAGATCATTTTTTCCCGGCGCGCTTCACTGAGAGCTCCGAAAACTCTGTTATCCATAATTTATCATTAAAGCGTTACCAAAGCTAAAGGAGATGAGGCAGATCCAACTTGCTCTTCGAAGGCTTCATAGGGCTGGAGCAAAACAACGCCCATAACATAGATGCGCCCGTTATCGAAAAAACTCTTCGGGTGTGCGGGGCAGCATGTCCAACTAGTTGTAACTTGTGGGTCCTCTCTCTCTGCTTTGCGAGGCCAGACCATATAGACCCAGAGCCCTAGCCCCAGTCAGATTACTCCGCAACCTACGTCTCCCTGGGAGAAATGACGCCTCAGGAATTTCGTATCTCGCAGGGTCCCCCCTTCCCAGCCTCTAATGCTCCCATTGTACTATTATTGTATGATGCTGTGCCCGGTGCCCACATATCGGCGGTATAGACGCTGTGCGAAGCTCCAGCCTCGTATCGTTTGGCGTCTTCTGGAAATCGAGTAGGAAAAGCGTTGTGGGGGGGCAGAATCTGTACTTCTCTGCATACATGTTGATAAGTCCGGACCTATGTCACCAAGATAGTGGGTCCGACTTACGCAGTGCCATCGATGATTGGTGCAAACAAGACAGTAGCACGATGGTGGTCCGTACAATTCGATTCAGAAACTCACGGCCATTCCTGGATTCCACATCCCAACTTCTGGTGCATCCAAAGGTGGACGCTACCAAAAATTTATGCTTCGGCCCTGGCGGAGCGTTACTAACATCTGTGACGCGCCATCGTGACCTTCGGTATCTCATTGCCGAGTTATTTTAAGTCCATTGATAATCCTGGGTGTGACCACCATCTTGCGCTGGCAGCAAAAAGCAATCGCCTGCGAACCGAGTTTGCGCCGCGGACATCATTAACCCTCAGCTCATCGAGCTTAACGTCGAAAGTCCAAAGGAGAATAGATACTAAACCCTTTCATCTCATTTCTTCCAAGGCATGCCATTTCGAGGAACCTGTGAATGGTTCCTGCGGAGACGGGCATGGGGACAAGAAAGGTCAAGTGGTCCTAAAATTTGCTTGCGACACCAGACCTGCCACGCGCACGCTATAGTCCTTCATGGATCCGCTACTCCCGTCTGCCCACGCGCCCTCCTTTTCCCAGCTGGACACCTTCAGAGTCTCTGAGGCGGAGATATTCGATGAAAAGAGCCGTCGGTGGATTCTTCAGCGGGGTGCTGCCTGCATGGGATGTAGGAAGAAAAAACATGTGCGTTTTCACTATCGCAAGCTTTGTTCTACGGACGATAGCAATAACTCGCGTGACCATTTATATTGATACCAGAAATGTGATGCCCAGAAGCCTGCCTGCGGGCGATGCGCTCGTGCAGGGGCCGAAGCCGAGTGCGTCTATGACAGGGCAGTGGTGGTTAAACCCCGGGTACAGCTCCTTCAGGATAGGCTACGCGATCTCGAGAGGCAAATCCAAATTTTGAACGCTACCGTACATCATACACCTGCACGCGCAAAAAGGGCACAGACGTGTCACTCTTCTCCACTGCGAACCTTAAAGATACCCTTGGTCCGAAACCCTGCGCCGCTAGGATCCTGGTGGGAGGTCGATGAAACACCAATACCAATGAAAAGCTATCTGTAAGCCTTCTCAACATAGCTCGTCGGGCGGAGTTTAACGCAGCCACAAATATATCTTCTAGGCTAGCTATCTTTATTCGAAGTAGGCGACCCATTGCCCTCGAATTTAATGTTTCCCGACTCCAAGAACAAGCCGCGCTGCCGCCGGATCATCCACACAGCTTACACCCAGCTCTTATGAACGCGATTTACATGCTCGCTTGTCATTACGGCTCCGGAAGTCTGTCTGCATACGAGCCTATATTTCTCAAACGTGTCAGGATATCCTTGTATCAGTCGCTATCGATCGGGGACCGGCTGTTTGATTTTGTACGAGCGTACGCGTTGACTGGGCTTTACTACTATTATAAAGGACGGCAAGTTAAAATGGCACCTCAGCATATTGAAGATCATTCACGTCTGTCTTAGGCTATCCGAAGGACATTTCCATACGTCTGGTTTGTCGCCCCCCCATATATATCACCGCGCGGCGCTGCATTCTAACTTCCACCATATATAGCCGCGGCTCGATTCGCAATCGGCTGTGGTTTGCATAAAATAACACCCCGAAATCCTTCTATCCTAGGTTTACTCGACCCACCCAGAGACAACATAGAACTTGGGGACCGAATACACACATTCTGGTTCTTGTTCATTGTCGATCGGGGCGGAAGCCTTTGGTGTGGGCTGCCGCAGTCTCTGACAGATAAAGTGCGTCATGGCTATTCCTACATCTTATGCATCGTTAGATCGTGAATGTCGCTCTAGGAAATTGATACTGCATGGCCTCGCCCGGTGGAAGACTACGAAAAGGTGAACGCAAAAATTAAGCCAATCTCTTATCATTCTTCCTGACCGATGAGTTGCAGGGAAATCCATGGGGTGAGAGGTACACATCCGTCCGCAGCTTCCTCACAGATGATCCACGCACGATCTGCGGACCCTCGGACACTGTATTCTGCCAGAGGATGAAAGGTATCATTCTGATGGAACATGCGGCAAAGCTAGCAGATCGGGCAAAGCAGGGTGAGTCTCCATCAAATCAAACGCCACGGGACCACTGATAAACTCACTTTCCCACTCGGTCAGAAGTCCCCATGAGCCTGAAGCTTGCGGCACGCATCCAAGCGTTACGCGAGACTGCCACATATTTTATCGATTCTTTGCCCCTCTCCCCAGGGCGGTTTGAGCCCGTAGACTTATGGCATGCTTCCCTGCTGGCCCGTACATCGGCACACGGCGCTTTGATGTTTATCGATGGTATTTCCGCCGAAGGCTCTCTAGAGTGCCGCCAAAGGCGGCTGTATTCAGCCCGGGCTGTTGCAGCCACCGTCCGGCTTATGATAAATGAGGATTTCCTTCACCTTCCATTGTTGCTTGGGGTGAGCCATCCATATCCCGGTCTGTATAAGCCAGATGGAAGCTCGTTGACGCTGCGCTTATCAGCTAACCTGGTTCACTGCGTTCGATGCATTGAAAGCGGAGCAAAAGCGGCTGAAGCGCCTATCAATGCCGGAATTGAAGGAAGTTGAAGATGAGCTGGATCTCATGTTAAAAGCAATGGTTCGGCTGTCAGCTTTTTACCCTACAATGTGTGAGTAGCGCTGCGTTATCTAGCACACGATCTATTCTGAAAATGGCAAGAGGTAGCACTCGAAGTGCAAAATGGATCGGCGACCATGATCCTACGGAAGCCTCGATAGAGTCATCTTGTGAGTAGCACGCCTTTTGGGGCTGGTGGCCACGTACCGCGCGCTGATGCCATCATACGCATAAAAACCAAGGGGAATTTCTGGTTTTTCCGAGCATGAGGAAGTGGACGAGTAGAGCTTCCATAGGACGGAAACATATTGAAATGTACGTGTGTTATATACGCTTAAAAATAGGGCATTGGCAGCTACCGCCACGCATTGAATAAAAGCTGTGCACCCAGGTACAGCTATTGCTGTAAGAATCAACTCCGATACCCTCACATACTCTTCAGGGACACTCGACGCCGTGAAAGCAGAGCGTTGAGACCCGGTGTGTGATTGACCAGCCCTTTTACCTCGATCTACGAAGCAACCCTGCAATTAATTTTGCTCTCACCGCGGAATACCCGGATCGCCGTAATAAATAGCGTGTGGATCCCATAGGCGGCCATTACCCTCTGGGGCTAACATGCGCTTTCAAAGTCTTTGCATCTCTTTCCCCAGCTAAGCTGACAAAGTCTCAATGAGTCACGCGCCGGCGAGGGAGCAGACGGCGCGGTTCTGAATCTCCGTGCCAGTGGCGCCGATATGTAATGCCCACCTATTGTTCAAGAATCTCAGATGTGACCTATCCGAGCGCCCTTGTACCGTCGGTGGCCTTTTGTCGATCCGCCACTGAAGTGGACTGAAGAAATCACACGAGGGCCATGATGGGGCGTGTTGAAATGTCCCGTTCCACATCGGGGGTCAGGCGGACCTGCAGGATGCATCTCCGGTTAGTACCCCCCGGCGCTCATCCGCTTCATTCCCAAGCCGGGCTCTTATTTCCCGAATAGCACCTATCTAGGCCAACTGAGAAGCCTGGGTGTGCCTCTGACGACCGGAGCACGGGCTTGCATATTTATTCGGCTTACTGCTCCCTCAGCGGCTCGCCCATCGTTCCCAAGGGTGACGTCGACGAACCAGTAGATGTGTCTGAACGGGGACGAGTATGGGGCGAGGGCATTCGCTGGGATATATAACTGTGATCCCACGTTGAAGTCCCAGCACCAGCCGAAATCAACCCAGAAATTACTGCTCCCAACTATTCCCAAAAGTTGGCCATTCATGTCAGGTCCCTTCGAGCTAGAGCAATATGATGAGACGGCTCATCGATGGATCCTTCAGCGGGGCGCCGCCTGCTCAAGATGCAGGAGTAAGAAGCAGGTGTGTTGCCATCGTCCAAGTCTTCTCTGCGACTCGCTGATCCTGGTCGAGGATATTTGTTCAGAAATGCGACGCTCAAAGACCTGTTTGTGGAAGATGTAACCGGGTCGGAGCTGGGGCCGACTGCGTTTATGATTCCACCCCGCGACATTCCAGACTCCAAGCCCTTCGAAGGAGATTACGCGACCTCGAGAATCAAATCCAAGCTTCGGCCATGCCTTCGCTCGATATACCGGCACGTATGGTGAAACTACTGGTCAACGAGCCTATACCCCCTCGAGCGCCACTACTGTCCTTGGACCGAAATCCTGCATTATTGGAATGCTGGTGGGAGGAAGATGAGATACCGTTACCAATGAAACAATGCTTGTATGTGCTTTGCAAAATTCTTGACCACGATTTTGAGTGCAACCACAAACGGGTCCTATGTATCCCATAGGCTGGCTTTATTTATTCAACACAGACGACCTATGGGCCTCGAATTTAATGTTTCCCGGCTCCGTGAACAAGCTTTCCTACCTTCGGACCACTCCAGTGCCCTGCACCCAGCGTTCCTGAATGCGATTTACATGCTCGCGTGCCATTTTGATCCTGAACACCTGTCCATTTACGAACTTGCCTTTCTGAAACGCACTCTCAAGTCGCTGCATAAGGCTCTGGAAACTGTGGATAGACTCCTCGACTTTGTCAGAGCGTCCGTGCTGACGGGACTCTTCTACTACTATAAGGGCCGGTACGTCGAGTGAGCGCTTTGGCACCCCGATAACTGCTGATAACCTCTTATAGGTGGCCCGAGGGTCACCTTCACACATCTGGTATGCCGCGGGCTTTATCCCCTTGCTTGATATGAGGAATTGATTGCAGCCATGACAGCCGCTGCACGCTTTGCAATCGGCTGTGGTCTGCACAAAATAACACCACAGAACCCTTCGGTCTCGGGCTTATTGAATCCACCTAAAGATAGTATAGAGCTCGGAGACAGAATTCATACTTTCTGGTTTTTGTTCATAGTGGATAGGGGAGGAAGTCTCTGGTCTGGATTCCCACCTTCCCTCACGGACGAGGTTCCTTAAATCCGCCTTTCCATGCTGAATTGTTCTGATTGAACGACGTTCCTTAGGAAATCGAGACTGCCTGGCCCCGTCCAACAGAAGATTACGAGAAGGCGAGCTAGATCAAAATCTTGCTTATAGTTATGCCACTCACGCCAATTAACTATCTATGCGCCCCTAGGGAGACATATGGGGCGGAAAATATGCTTCCATCCACTGCTTCCTCACGGATGATCCACGCACTATCTGCCAACCCTCTGATACCATTTTTTGCCAGCGGGTGAAGGGTGTTGTCCTGATAGAGCGCGCCGCTAGATTCATGAAACAATCCACGCACGGTAAGCACAGATCATCTTGAGGTTCGCGCGAGCAGACTCCTACTCTTACCCGCACAGGGAACCCTGTAAGCGAAGCGCCCTCAGACCAAATCCATGCGTTGCACGAGACAACAACACACTTCGGCCGCTCACTCGCATCCCCGGCGCGGTTTGAGCCTGAGGACATATGGCATAACTCGCTCTTGGCGCATTCGTTGTTGCATTCTACTTCGATAATGATATACGGAACCTTGGTTCACGAAACCCCCGCGTACTATCAACGTCGCCTCGATTCGGCTCGACAGATCGTTACGTTAATCAGAGCGATGGAAAACGAAGATTTCCTTTGCCTTCCATTGTTGTTCGGGGTAAGCGCGCTGCCATCGGTTTCTCGAGGCGTTGGATGCGGCTGACTGTTCTGGCTCCGTTAGTTGTGCTGGATTATTGCATGTGATGTTCTGATAGCTGAGCAAAAGCGTTTGAGACGGTTATCGATACCAGAATCGGAATGCACTCAAGCGGAATTGGATTCAACGTTGGACGCGATGGCTAGAATGGGAGTTTTTTATCCTACGATGAGTGAGTCGTTTCAAACTGTGTCAGAAAGAAATTTAGCTGAGGTCACCGCGGGTAGAAATCGAGGTTCGAAATGTAACTCGAACAGAGGATGCGTGAAGATGCTACTTAGCCGTTTTGAGTTGCCAGCAGTATTATCGTCGCATAATTAGCAAGACTTGTAGGAAGCCGCTAGACAAGCGATGCTATCGTAGCATGATTTTGGATGGCGCAGTTAGTATATTAGAGTGAGCACGGCGTTTGCATCTTGCCAGAGCGGCGGAGTTTCAAGACTATTGAGTAAGTTCGCGGGCGATCAACGCATCGATCGACACCGAATATACAGATGATGTGTCTAACATTTGTAATTCCCAGCTTCTGAAAGCTCTAATATGCGCGTAGAGCAGAGTAAAAACAGTGAAATCTCAATTGGCGAAATAACAAACGGGCGAAGTGTTCCGGTGTATTGATGACATAATCAATATAAGGCGTCGTTTTTGCAAATCAAGCTTACACTGAACCTGCTGCTACTTGCTGCAGGATAGTTCCAGAGGCAATCCAAGTCGCCTACAGGCCACGATTATGGCTCAGATTCTGCTGCGATATCGGGGCCACATTCTTCATTCCTTGACCAGGACGCTCAGATCCCAAAAAAAAGCTTGATCCTAGAGTCTAGACCAGTCCCAAGAGTCTCTAGTCTCTGCCAGAACCTGCTTGGCGCGCCGGGCGTGCTTATTGCACGGGGGTAGGGCCGCCAGGGCCTTGGGGGCCCAGCTATAAGAAGAGGCAGCTGCCACTAAACGCACCCTGCGGCGATCCGCAGGCGTCTCGTACCCTAATTGGCTCCTCCCCTGCGGCGACTGCTCATGGCCTCGATATCGTCATTCGCTCTTGTTCCTGCCTTACATCCCTCCGCCCTTGACGAGGAGCTCGAAAAGTACGACAGCACTACGGGTCGATGGAGTCTCCAGCGTGGCGCGGCTTGCACTGCGTGCAGAAAGAAAAAACACGTGCGTGGTTACGATGTTAACTTTCATATCGACTCGGAGTTGTACGCGAAATTCACAAATTCCGCTGGGCTATTTGTGTAGAAATGTGACGCTCAAAGACCCATTTGCGGAAGATGTCTTCGCGCAGGGGCGATCTCCGATTGTGTTTATGGCAGTGTACCGAAGTCTAGGGCTCAAACACTTCAGCATAAGTTGCGCGACCTTGAGGGGAAGATCCAGATTCTAACGGCTGCACTATCGGCCGCCACGCCAAATCACACGACAAGAGTGCCAGCGCTCCCATCCTTACCGCTTCGAGCCCCAAAGCCGCGATTAACCAAAAATCCTGCTCCATTGGGCTACTGGTGTGAGCAGGACGAAATACCGGCGCCACTCAGAGATTATTTGTAAGTTGACCCAATATACTGAAATGGGCACATGCACCGGCGAATAATACATGTCATAGGTTGTCCATATTCATCCAGAATAGGCGACCTATCACTTTTGAGTTTAATGTTCCTCGACTCCAAGAGCAAGTGGCACTTCCCCCAGATAATCCCGGCAGTCTTCATCCTGCACTCAAAAACGCAATATATATGACCGCCTGCCATTTTGGTCCAGCAAATTTGTCTACATACGAGCCTGTTTTCCTCAGACGCGTCCGGCGCTCATTATACACGTCTTTGGAGACTCTGGATAGACTCTTTGATTTCATAAGGGCGTACGCTTTGATGGCCATGTACTACTACTTCAAGGGGAGGTGAGCTGGGGCCGACGGGTGCCCTTGTTCTCGAAATGGGGCTAAATTGAACCTTCCATCAGGCTAATTGAAGGGCACTTCCACGCATCGGGTATGCTATGTGTACTCTTTAACCTACATGCACCATACTGATGATAGATGTAGCCGCCATGAGCTTCGCGATGGCCTGTGGTCTACATAAAATCACGCCCCAAAACCCTTCGAATCCGAGCCTACTCAATCCACCGAAGGATGATATAGAGCTCGGAGACAGAATACACACCTTCTGGTTCCTTCTCATCGCGGATCGCGGGGGTAGTCTCTGGTGTGGATTGCCGCAGTCGCTTGCAGACGAGGTTTGTTTCTGCCTCTTTCACGACGTCTCGCGCAACTGAACGATGAATGTTCTCAGGAGATTGAGACCGCTTGGCCTCGCCCAGTGGAAGACTATGAAAAGGTAGTGTGACTACCCCTGAACGACGTCTGTTATCCCCGCTCATTGCAAGACCGTAGGGGAATATTTGGGGCGGGGAATATAGTTCCCTGTGCGAATTCCTTGGGGATAGCGAGGACGCCGCTTCCGGGTCATCTGATACGGTATTCTGCCAGAGAATGAAGGGCATCGTTTTGATGGAGCGCGCGACTAGGTTAGTAAACCAAGCGAAACAGGGTGAGTTACCAATCATTGCATCTCAAGCCCATTGACGTACTCACAGAATTACCCGGATAGAGGACCCGATGGACGGGGAGCTTGCCAAAAAGTTCTTGGCATTGCGTCGTACCACGACTCAATTCCTAAATTCGCTACCTTCTTCCCCGGCGCGGTTCGAGCCTCAGGACCTGTGGCATGCTTGCCTCTTGGCTTGTTCCTCGGCGCATGGCGCGTCACTACTTATTGACACCACTTACATCGACGACTCAGATGCATGCCACAAGAGACGTATGAGCTCTGCCGGGGCTGTCGTCTCAATAGTTCACTTGCTAAGTGAAGCCAACCTCCTTCGGTTTCCTGGGGTCAGTGGAATTGTATCAGCGCGTCCTGAACACAGCTAACACTCTGTCACTTGCAGCTGGGCTGGATAAACGCGTTCGACGTGTTGATAGCTGAACGGAAACGCATAAAGCGGCTATCGCTTCCTGGTTTGAAGGAGGTTGAAGCTCAGCTGGCTATACTACGGGGAGCGATGGCTCGACTGGCGGAGTTTTATCCTATAGCGTGCGTAAATTTGACCGTGGCATGTTCAAGGAATCATACTAAAATGAACCCAATGCAGAACTTGATCTGTTGGCGGCTTTTAGATTATGTATTGATCGGGACATTTCGTGAGTGAAAGAGATGCATGGCAATTTTGATCCGATCCGGTGCAACCACTTGGTATTCGTCTTGGCAGTTCACGGTCATGAAGGTCGGTGTACCATAGCGGGGGACTGATTTTGGATCTCAAGCATTAGGGTGCTGGGCCTAGCGAGCCTCATGGATTCAGGATTGGCACACGGGTCATTAGACAATGGAATCTGCATTGGGGCTGTGATTGACCTCTGTAATTGTAGTTTGAGTGGGAGGGGGAAGTCCTATAGTGCATAGCTCGACTCATCGTGAGCGACTGATGTATCAATCGGCATTAAATCGAGATAATGGGTCTGATACTCATGATATTCCGCTTCAAAAACTTTGGCACTCAACAGAGCCCCAGAGTAAAAACAGTAAAATCTCAGCGGAATAGGGCAAAGTATTCCGATGTATTGATTACATAATCACCATCGCAACGAACCGAGTCGCCAAACCTCAAATCAAACTGCTCATGCTGCAGGATAATTCCAAAGACAATATTCCGAAGACAGGCTGCGGCTCTGATGAATTGGATACTGCGATAGCGTAGCTGCCTTAACCAGGGCACTCGGATCGCAACAAAAAGCTTCATTCTAGAGTCTAGAGTCTAGACCAGCCCCAGGAGGCTGCAGCTAAAGCACGCTAGTGTCTGCCGAGATGCGCCAAGCGTGATAGCTACACGCGGGTCGGGCCAGGGCTTTGGGAACCCGGCCATAAGAAGAGCGAGTTGCCACCGAACGCACCCTGCGGCGACTGCTCATGGCCTCGGTATCGTCACTCGCTCTTATTCCTGCCTTCTATCCCTCCGTCCTCGGCGACGAGGTCGAAAAGTACGACAGTGCAAAAGGCCGATGGAGTCTCCAGCGTGGTGCGGCTTGCATTGCGTGCAGAAAGAAAAAGCACGTGCGTTGTTACCATGTTAACCTTCATATCGAGCTGTGTTCGAAATTCACAAGTTCCGCTCTGGTCATATATCTAGAAATGTGACGGACAAAGACCCGTCTGTGGACGATGTCTTCGCGCAGGGACGGCCCCCGACTGCGTCTATAGCGTACCAAAAGCTAGGGCTCAAACTCTCCAAAATAAGCTGCGCGACCTTGAGACGCAGATTCAGGTTCTTAGCACAACAGCAGCCGCTACGCCAAATCGCACCACAAACTTATCAGCGCTCGAACCCTTACCCTTTCGAGCCCCGAAGCCATGGTTAATGAAGAATCCTGCCCCATTGGGTTACTGGTGGGAGCACGACGAATTACCGGTGCCGCTCAGAGACTATTTGTAAGTTAGCTCCTCATATTAAAGTGGGCGCACGCACCGGTGAATCATGAATATCATAGGTTATCCATATTCATCCAGAATAGGCGATCCATCACTTTTGAGTTTAATGTTCCTCGACTCCAACAGCAAGTGGCGCTCCCCCCAACGGATCTCGACAGTCTTCATCCCGCATTCACTAACGCAATATACATGGCCGCCTGCCATTTTGGTCCCGAAGACCTGTCTAAATATGAGCCTGTTTTTCTGAGACGCGTCCAGCGCTCATTGTACGCGTGTTTAGAGAGTGCGGATAAACTCTTTGATTTCATAAGGGCGTACGCTCTGATGGCCATGTACTACTACTTCAAAGGGAGGTGAGCTAAGACCGTCCATTGCCCATAGTTTGCAGGGCTAAACTGACACCTTCCACCAGGCTAACTGAAGGGCACTTCCACGGATCCGGTATGTTATATGTGCTACCTAATATGTACTATGCATTATGCTGATGATAGATGTAGCCGCCATGAGGTTTGCGATGGCCTGTGGTTTGCATAGAATCACACCCCATAACCCTTCGCCCTCGGGCCTTCTCAATCCGCCCAAAGATGATATCGAACTCGGGGATCGAATACACACCTTCTGGTATCTATTTATCTCGGATCGCGGAGGCTGTCTCTGGTGTGGATTGCCGCAATCTATTGCAGACGAGGTTCGTTTCCACCTCTTTTAACGTTACCATCTCTTGCACGACTGAGCAATGAATGCGTCAGGAGATTGAGACCGCATGGCCTCGCCTGATGGAAGACTATGAAGAGGTAATTTGGCCACGCTAAGCAACGTCTATCACCCGCGCTCATATCCAAACTGTAGGGGAATGTTTGGGGCGGGGAGTATAGTTCCTTGTGCGAATTCCTTGGGGACAGCGAGGATGCCGCTTCCGGATCCTCTGATACGGTATTCTGCCAGAGAATGAAGGGCATCGTCTTAATGGAGCGCGCGACTAGGCTAGTAAATCAAGCGAAACAGGGTAAGATCCCGATTATCTCACCTCGAGCGCATTGATGTGCTCACAGACTTGCTCGGATAGAGGCCCCAATGAGCGACAAACTTGCCAAAAAATTCCAAGCATTGCGTCGAACTACGATTCAATTTCTCGATTCGCTATCCTCGTCTCCGGCGCAATTTGAACCACTAGATCTGTGGCACGCTTACCTTTTGGCTTGTTCCTCGGCGCATGGTGCCTCGATACTTATCAACACCACCTACATCGATGACTCAGGTGCCTGCCACAAGAGGTGTATAAGCTCAGCAGGAGCTGTCGTTTCGATAGTCCACTTGCTGAGCGAGGCCGATCTCCTTCGGTTCCCTGGGGTCAGTGGACTTTCATTGTAACACCCTGAGCACAACTAACACCGTAATTTCCAGCTGGGCTGGATAAACGCGTTTGACGTGTTGGTAGCTGAACGGAAGCGTATAAAACGACTCTCGCTTCCCGGCCTGAAGGGTGTCGAGGCTCAATTGGGTATACTCCGGGGAGCAATGGCTCAATTGGCGAAATTTTATCCTACAGTGTGGGTGAATATGACCTTGATGCTACCAGGGAATCATACTGAAACCAACCTATGCAGAACCTGATATGAGGGGGTCTGTTGGCGGTTTTTGGATTATTGCTTGGGACATTTCGTGAGTGAAAGAGATGCATGGCAATCATGACCTAATCCGGTGCAACCACCTGGCACTTGCCTTGGCAGTTCACGGTCAGGAATTCGATTGGTGTATTATAGCGAGGGCCTGATTTCGGACCTCAAGTACACTACTAAGGCGCTGGGCCTAGTGGGCCTCATGGAGCCAGGATTGACATGAGTCATCGGACAATGGACTCCGCATTGACACTGTGATTGACCTGTACTGTAATTGTAGTTCGAGTGGGAGGAGGTCCCATATAGGCTGCAGATGAATCGAGAGGAGGATGTATCATATATGTACCCCAACATAATTTTCCCGCATGTTGTTACTAGCTCGACTCACCAGAGCGCTTATTGTTTTCAGTGGTCCATTAGGTTGCTTCATCCATTACTGGCGTTTAAGCTAGATTGTGCCGAGCTAGCTTCTGATTCTACTAGAAACTTCCATTTCAGCCAGAGTAATAATTACATGGCCAACAATTGTCTGGCCACATAAATAAATCGTTTAAACAATAATTGACCCCTCGTGGCGTTATGCCTGTAAGTTGCAAACGCCAGGACGAAGTGCGCACCACAGGGGTTGCAGCGCGACGGCCTTGACACCCCTTTGGACAAATCGGTATCTGTCACAGCCACGAAGATCATATACAAGTCAATGAGACGAACGAAGAAGATAGAGTGGGGGCTTTACGCACCTGATATCATGCAGTCTCGGCAAAGCCTCGTCAACATTCCTTGGCTTTCCACTCGGTTGGTTCGCGCCTGTCCAGAAAACTTCGGCCGAGGCTGCGGCGCGGGGCCAGACGATTGAGTCCAAGTTGGACGGGTCGCTCTGCTCCGCCCACAGAAGGTGCTGGCCTGTACAAAATGTTCTCCGTAATCAGGAATAATTCAGGTGAAATTTATATGCAAAGAGACGCACCACCGAGGACAAGAGGAGTTTGCGCGGCAGTGAGATTGGCCAGCGGGTTAAACGAGTACGCCTGGACGTGCAAGATGTAAGTATAGAGCAATAAAGAATGACGGCTTAAATGACAGACCTTCTGCCACGTCTTGAATGGATCACACCACGAATTGCCCGGGATATTGTTACCAACCCAGCCGCCGGCTATGGATCAACAACGTAAACTTGCTTGTGAGTAAAAGACCATATGTGGGAATGGGCTTGAGCTCAAACCTCCGCAATCCTGGGGAAGCCGGTGAGGATCAGTGTGAGTTTTTGATCTGTCATATTAAAGACACCAAGAGGCGACAAACCAAGTAGAAGTAATCCGATGGCGCATGTACCACCCTATATCCCTTGTTTACTACGGCGCGCACATTCGCGGATGAAATCCAGACCCTGATGTGTGGCGGGCAGCAGTCAGCGCACGAAAGGAGAATCGACAGAGCATGAAGAAGCGCACATCACAATGGTATCGTTCGACACCCCGACGGGATGGTCAATAACCATCTCTGTTGCAATGCGTCAAGTCTCGAAGAGGGCATTTTAGGTAGTATGATACGCACCTTCCCAAACAACGGGAGTTTTGCCCTTGCCCTTTAAAGTGCTATGGATCTTGAGTACAAAGGTGCTCAAAGCTTGCTCTAAATTCTGCCCGTTCTTCTTGAGCTGTGCCTGTGTATCCGCGTCCTTATTGTAGCAGTTGAGATTGACCTCATCACCGCCCGTGCTGATATAGCGACTGGGGAATTGGTCCGCGAGAGACGAGAAGAGGGATTGCACGAATGAGATCACAGATGGCGAGGCAAGACGGAGTTGGCCGGCGGGAGGTTCTGAAAAGCACAAAGCATCAGGGTGGGTCCAAGTTCATACTACGAGAAAAACGTGCTATACATGATGGCTCACCGTTAGCGAACTGCGACCAGGGTGCGGCTTCGGGGCATGCGATAAAGTCAGAGTGTGATTTCGAAATGATCGAAGTATGGCCCGGTACGTCGAACTCCTATAAATGCAGAAAACATGAAGACAATCCTTGGTCTGACTGAACAAGTTCCACGCACGACAATGACATCGATACCGCGCTGTAGGAGTGGTTAGTTACGATGTTCAGCTGCGTTATATCTGGTGAACCCTCACCTCCCCAGCATAAGTAATGATATCTTTCACATCTTCAGGTGTGTAAACCTCGGTCGCTGAATAGGCGCCCTTTTGAGAGAGTTCCGGGAAGGCGGCAATTTGCAACGGGAAACTTTGGCTGTCCACGACGTGCCAGTGGAATGTGTTGATCTACACAACGCCAAAATATTATTGTATGATTCGAGTTGTGCCAGAGGGTGAGATCGTACCTTGACCCAGCTCATGGCATCCAGTGTACGCTTGATGTCGGCGACTGGGAAGCTACGTACTCGAATTTGAGTAGCTCACAGGCCACTATTTTTAGGCTTTACTCACAAATTCCGGGCGGTATCTAACATGAGGCCACGATAAGGCTACGGCGTAGAAGGTTTGCATATCTCAATACCTCCCACATGCTGTAAGATCAATAAATGAATCAAACGCCCACTCACATACGCAGGCTTGTCGGTGATAGTAATGGGAGCCTCGATGGTATAGACGGCATCTCCAGCGGTATACCACAATTGGGTAAAGGTGGTCAAACCTCTGAACAGCCCTAACGTAGAGTTGGCGCGGAGGATAGCATCGCCGTTGACTGGGACCGTGAGAGTGTACGACTCGTCTCTCGACTCGAAAGGTTTGATGGCTTCTTGGGCGATGCTCAGCGGGGTTTTGGATTCCAACTGAAGGCTAAGCTTGTTGAGAGATGGCGCGCTTTTGATCTTGGACGCGTCAGCACTTCCTCGGCCAACAACCAGACGCTCGTGCTTGTCCTTGCGAACGTAGTCGAGAGTGCGCGAGATGGCACTCTTCAGGTCATCAGGCGCAGTGAAAGCCGAGTCGATGGAGAACGAGGAGGAAAGAGTGAGGGCTTGAGACCCTGTTTGAAGCGAGCGCGGAAGCGGCCAGAGCCCAGCGACAGACGAAGGATAGACGAGCGCGACGAGCGCGACCACAGCAAGCGTTGCCCTCACCATTTTTGAAAGGACAGAGGTGGCAGCCTTGGTCGTCGTCCAGCACAGCGAGCTATGCTTAAATACCAGAGTACGGGCGAGACACCAGCCACGCTTCTCCACGTCGCGCGCGTTCCTGGCCAGGGCCGTCATTCTCGCCTAGCCGCATTTCCTCACGTGCACTCGACTTCTGCAGTTTTATCGCTGGAGCTGCGCTGAGCCTGGCGTCCTCAAGAACACACGTAGACGTGTTCGAAGGACCTCGCTGGCGGCGTACCCGCAGAGTTGAGTAATGCCCGAACTCGGCTATCCAGCAAACCCAGGAGAAGTAGAGCGCGACTCCTGCCAGCTGGTCTCTGACTTTCCATTAGAACGTCCAAAATTATTTATCCCTGTATCAACTATGTCTCTAAACACGGGCCAGCTCCAGGATTTTCATTAGCAAATTGAAATCGAAACGCTTGGTAATCCTGGTCCAGGTCTATGATCACTGAGAGTCACCAATCGTGTGCTGAGGATCTCTGTGCACTATACCCGCCCTATTATGCCCATCCCATTCCACCGACACAAACTTTCTCAGCTCAGCTACAGCAGCCTCGTCAGCTCCGGCACACCGAAACAGTTTGAGGCAAAGAGTCGCCCGAGGTTCCGGCGGTGGATTCTGATCAGCCTCGCTTGAACTCCCGACGCGGTCCTTCATGGCGTTGGTAAGGGTCGCGCTATCGATGATGACATGGTTCAGATGCAAATAGAGTAGGGAGGGGGAAGCGCCAGGGAGGACGAGGCCCAAAAACTGAGCCATACGGCATCCTGAGAGCGTAAGGCTGCTAACGCTGGGCCAATTCATGAGAAAACGCCCAAGCGCGACCACAAGGTTGTAATCATCGGGCAGATCGGAGAGTGTCAGGGCACTCAAGGACGTCACCGGGAGGTCACGGCTGAGGTTCGAGACCACACCGGTGGCCAGCTTGGCGAAAAGGGGGTGCTGGAGGTCGATTGTGAGCGCGGGGGTCATGGATTTGGAGTTGATTCCGTGGATTCGAAAAGTCTGGGGCTTTTGGACGGCCAAAAGCAGCGTGTCAATGGCAAAAATCCCTGGCAAGAAGCCTTGAGCGTTCAAGGCGAGTGGAAGGATATCGCGGAGCGTGAAGCGATCCTCATGGACAACAGTCGCCTTCGCCGAGATGCAGAGGGCTGGTGAAGTAATGAGAGGTAAGAGAATAGCGTGGATATGGCCGTGGTGCATGGTAAGATCCATCGATCGTAGTCGAAGTAGAGAGATGGGCGCGGGTGTTTCACGACGGCCCATGCCCCCCGATTCCGAAGTGTCCCTGGATTTCACCGTGAGCTCTTCGAGGAGCGGGCAGGCCCTCAGGGCGGCCAGCAGTGGCTCAGCTATATTCGCTCCGGCGTGCTTGAGGTATAAGCGGGTGAGGTCTTTGTAGAGGCTGGGTGCGAACGCGAAATGCACGCTATGAAGCTCGAGATCGCGGAGACAGGGAGTCTGACCACCAAGGAAATCGGTGTAGAGAGCTCCTTCGGGTATATCGTTATCCATCTCACCCCAAATGACGAGTTTCTTCAGCCGCGGTGCCGGTAGCTTGCCTAGCGTACGAATGGACCGGTCCCGAAATGCACCGAGTGACAATGACTCCCATCGATGCACGTGATGAAGTAGGGGTGGAGTCAGCTGGAGAGTGTCGTAAAAGTTGTTGTCTGCTATATCGACACGTAGCGAGGCATTCCCTGACCTCTCGATGAAAACGTCTACGATGCTTGCATTATTATCGTCCAACTTTGTCCACAGTGTTGGGGTATTCAGCGCGATATCCCGCCACAGCCTCGAAACGTGAGAGAGGTTGATCGGGGCTCTCTCGAGGAGCGACATATACATATTGTCTTCAGCTTGCTCCACCGATTCGAATATAGAGATCATGAGCTCGTCCGGGAGTCGATAAATTGGCTGGAGTTCGTTGCGACGAGATCCAGCGCTCGAAAGTAGTTTCCCAGTGTACGAAGCGACGGCGTGCTGGGCAAAGTGGCACGCGAGTTTAGTGAGCTCGTATTCGTCATTCACATAATCGCCAACGCTGCGTTCCATCGAGCAAGGAGGCGGGAAGGGAGCACCAAGGACACTATACACCATAAAACTGTAAATCAATCGCTGGTGCAAATGGACTTCTCGACTCACAAATCGACCGCTTTTGTTGCACTTTCCTCGACTCCGTCTCGGCGGCTTTCGCGCGCGCGCTCGCGAAGACTTTGGATAAGAAGTGGGACGAGTTTCAGCGCCATGTCCTCCATCGCTTATGATATATGAGAACGCGTGGTGGTGGTAAAGCTAAAGCCGCGTTCAATTTGAAATTGAAGTTGTGGTAAATATGTTTGCTTATGTAATATTCGCCAATTAACACTCTGCCCGATACCTGCCCTAGTTATAGAGATCCATCGAAACGCGCAGGGCTGCAAACCATATGGACCTGAAGATATCCTGAGACGAGTGTATAAGCAACTAAGCAAGTCATATCGACTGCTCTGCGACATCAGAAGCCGCGATGACTCGTGGGAGCCAGGAGGTTTCGTGTCATGATTCTCTTCTGATAATCCTGTGATAATTTTTATACGAGCTTTCTTCTCTTCGCTTGGCCTCTCCATACCCCTGAGAAGGTAAAAAAAAATTGCACTCAGTACGAGGCGGTGGTTCTTCGAGATAGCATGGTATACACGCACCTAATCCCACGTAAAATTCTCCACGTACTTCTCTAGTTCCGACGCAGTTCTTTCGCTCATGCCAGCGCAGTTGGAGACGCTCAGGTGTGAGAGGCGTGCTCGGCTGTCGAAAGTATGACCCTCATCACTCCTCGACCGCACAGCCTCGATCAAGTTTCCACTACCCAGCAGGGGCAGGGCGCTCTCTATCATAACATCCCCTAGGTGGAGAGTGTCGAGCAGGGGGCATAGTCGCAATGAAGGCGTGAGGGCAAGTAAATCCACAAACGATGAAGGACACTCGATGAGCGTCAACTTGGCGATCGTCGGCAAGTGGGAGAGTAGTTGGACGAACGCATCGTCCGGTAAATGGCCGACCATCCCGCGAAGGGAGAGCGAAAGAAGCGATGTCATGGGGAAATCCTTTGCCAGGCACGACACCACTCTACCCACCAGGTTTGAATCGGTGCGATAATCGCAGCGAATATCGAGCAAGGTCTGGTTCCTTCCGGCATTCTCTCCAACGAGGTGGAAATTCGCAGTAGAGGAGTGGATTTCCAAGGCCAATGTATCGATAAGGGCGATGTTTGGATATGAGGTTGGGAGGGCGTCGCGCAGCGTGAGACCATGAGCCAAGCCGCGATATGCGAGACTCATCGATAAATAAAGGGATGGCGGGACGACGAGAGCCGAGATGATGTCGTGAATATCCGTTCTCCCTTCGGTACACGCGTCCATGCGTCGAAGGTGGTTTAAAAAAACCGGGGTGTGTGGCTTTCTCGAATTCGAGTCCGCCAACCCACAAAAAAATTCATTGAGGATAGCGAGGTCCTCAAGGAGTGGACAAGCTGCTAGCACGACGAGCAGATGTCGTATCGTGCTTATGTCGTAGATATTGTTCTCGAGATGTAATCGCCGAAGGCCGGTGTAGATGGGGGACGTTAGCGGCAGCTTCACATTGCATACCTCGAGATCACGGAGTTGTGGGGTACAGCCGCCAAGGAAGGTATCAGGGAGAGTGTGACCAAATCTTCCATCGAAGTTCCGCATGGTGAGTCTCTCCAACCTTGGCGCTGAGTGAACGAGATATGCTCCGGCGTCGTCATAAGTCAGTTCTTCAAGGGCTAAAGATTCCCATCGGTGGATATGAGGGAGTAGAGGACGGATAAAATCCCAGAAAGTTTCGTGGCAATACCACACAAAACAATCCAGTACAATGTTTGGTAAAGTGGGATCCTTCGGTGGGCGCGCTAGCTCGATGTTCAGCGAGGCGCGCTTAGATCTAGCGATAAATACGTCTGATATGCGCCCGTTCATGGCGTCGATTTTCGTCCAGAGCCGTGGTGTATTAAACGCGAGTTCCCTCCATTGTTTCGACACCTGAGAAAGAGTAAGCGGAGCTCTTCTCGGCAGCAGGCGCAGCGAGTTTTTGGCGCAGCCCTCGGTGAACTCGAAGACGAGGGAGAGAATCTCGATGGGAAGCCGGTAGATGGGTCGTAATTCGTTACGATGAGCTCTGATTTTCGACATCATCTGCCCTGTGTAGAATTCGACGGCACGGACGGCATAATCGCAGGCGATCTTGATGACCTCGAACTCCTCATCCAGGCGCTCGAGGAGATCGCGCCCGGATTGATTAGGAATTTTAAAGGGCGAAGAAAAGTCGCTGAATAATTGTTGGGATTTTCCAATTTAAAAACGATAAAAATGGAACAATCTGAGTTGGTTCTAGAACTCACAATGCAGCCGCCGGCTTAGTAAACCCTTCCGTATTCTTATGCCCACCATTCTCGTATACGCTCTGGCAGAGCATCTGTACGAGATGCGGAATGGTGCCCAGCACGATGCTCTCCATATCCATAATTTTGGCTGGTGAACTTGCTGGGCGTAGCAACTGTGCATGGGGTTTGAAGTCTACCAGTGGGTTTCAATCTCCGCTTATCTCCGCTTGCGTCTTTCGCCCTTGGTGTGGGTAAGTGTCTAGATTTCAGATCATTCCTCCATAAGTAATACTAAGAGCCTGCGCACTCATTTGCAACTTTGTACAAGGATGCCATTCGTAAGAGTTTTCTACCATGGTAGTACTTGACAATTTTCACATATTTTTTTTCCCGCCAATTTCATGCACTGATTTTCAATTTCCGAGCTTTTCGCTCTAGCACTTGCAGACGGCTTAATTACCGCCGGTCGAGTCCTCTAGACCTTCTGTACGTGCTTTCTTCGCAGTTTTCTCGTATCGTTGACTTACAACGTGTGCTCGTACCCGCAGGTGAGGATGGAGTGATGGTGCACTATGGTGTTTGGCCTCGGATGGATCAAGCCAACGGCTTGTTGAAAAAACACCCTGTCAAGAATCCCAGTGCGGAGAAACATACAGGCAATTTTTAGCTCGGGGTGCGGTTCGACAGCTTCCTTGGCCGTTTAAGTCGCGTCTTTGCCAGGTATAGTATATCAATCGGTGTGGCTTCCAAGCTCGAAGGAAGCTGTTCTCTCTGCCAGCTTCCGGCTTAACACTCAAAGATCAAGGTAGAATTTCGGTAGAGTCGTGTGACCCGCCGGCAGAACGCTAGGTTGCTTCTTGGACGCTCGTTTTGTCGCACGATGCACCTTCGTCGACTTTCAGCGTCCGAGCAGAGGCCTAGCAACTCATCTGGGTAGCGCGCCATGACAGATACAAGTTTCTATATAAGTAGCACCCCACAGCTCATATTCGGTACCAGTCCGACATCCAGCCATGTTATACAAGGCCACTCTCTTCTCCTTAACTCTACTCGCCGTTGGACGTGCTCAGCAAGTGGGCACCCAATTGGCTGAGACTCATCCCAAACTCAACTGGTCCAAATGCACCAAGTCCGGCGGCTGCACGACCGTCGCGGGCAGTGTCACGCTCGATGCTAATTGGCGTTGGCTGCACACGACCAGCGGCTATACCAACTGCTATACCGGCAACGCGTTCGACAAGACCCTGTGCCCCGACGGCGCGACTTGCGCTAAGAACTGCGCCCTCGACGGCGCCGACTACTCTGGCACCTATGGTATCACGACCAACGGCGCCTCGCTCTCCCTCAAGTTCGTCACCACCGGCGCGAACAAGAACGTCGGCTCTCGCACGTACCTCATGGAAAGCGACACTAAATACCAGATGTTCAAGCTCCTGAACCAGGAGTTTACATTCGATGTTGACGTCTCCACCCTCCCCTGCGGCCTCAACGGCGCGCTCTACTTCTCCGAGATGGCTGCCGATGGTGGCATGTCCAAGGAGCCCAACAACAAAGCGGGTGCCAAATACGGAACCGGCTACTGCGACTCCCAGTGCCCGAGGGATCTCAAGATCATCGGTGGCGAGGTGTGTTTTAATTTCACCCCTGCTTCTTTAGAAGTCATATTCTGACCGATCATCCTATTTACAGGCCAACGTCGCCGGCTGGAACAGCTCTCCCGGAGACCCGAACTCCGGAACCGGTAACTGGGGTGCGTGCTGTAATGAGATGGACATTTGGGAGGCCAACTCCATTTCAACTGCCTACACCCCTCATCCCTGCGCCGCCACTGGCTTGTTGCGCTGCAGCAGTAGTGCCGGTACCTGCATCGACAAGGACAGGTACGGCAGCGTCTGCGATCCCGACGGTTGCGATTTCAACTCGTACCGCATGGGCGAGAAGTCGTTCTACGGAAAGGGCCTCACGCTCGACACGAGCAAGCCCATGACCGTTGTGACCCAGTTCATCACATACGACGGCACGGCCACCGGCACGCTCAGCGAGATCCGCCGCATCTACCTCCAGGGTGGCAAAGTCATCCAGAACACCAAGGTCAACGTCCCCGGCATCCCAGCCGTCGATTCCATCACCGACTCCTACTGCGCCGTGCAGAAGGGTGTGTTCGGTGACACCAACGCATTTGCCAACAAGGGCGGTCTCTCCGGCATCGGCAAGTCGTTCGCCAATGGCGTCGTCCTCGTCATGAGCATTTGGGACGACTATGCCGCCAACATGTTGTGGCTCGACAGCACCTTCCCCACCGACAAAAGCCCCACCGCCCCCGGTGTTGCTCGTGGATCTTGCCCCATCACATCCGGAAAGCCCACCGACGTCGAGGCCAACTCCCCCAACGCCACCGTCATCTTCTCCAACATCAAGTTCGGTGATATCGGTTCGACTTACAGCGCCGGTGGCGGCGGAGGCACCACCACCACCTCCAGGCCCACCACCACGACTACCACCTCCGCTCCGACTGCCACTCAGACCAAGTACGGTCAATGGTGAGTCGCTCCGTCATCTAATCTCGCCCTCGTAATAGCATACTGAAAATCGTTCCCTACAGCGGTGGTATCGGATGGACCGGACCCACGGCTTGCGCCTCTGGCAGCACCTGCAAGGTCTCGAACGAGTACTACAGCCAGTGCTTGTAAAATTTTATACACCGGGTTTTCGTGGTTTCTTGGATCATAGATCTATTCTGTAGCCTAAGCTAGAGTTAATGATCGCTGATACAGCAAATAGAAAATTTCTTATCCCTCCTCAAAACTGATGCGGGCGCGTTTACTGCATTGGGGTTCGGTACTCGAGTTCGAAAATTACTTGAATAGAAGATATAAAAACTATGGGCTGGCGATCCACGAGACCTGCGTTGTGAGAGATTATGATAGCTATATGCCTCCTTCCTTCTCCGGTAAATCAACGACCACGCGCGCAACTACACCGAATAGTAATCAAAATTAGACCAACAGCCAACAAACAAATTGAAAATGCGCACTATGTACGACCATTACTCGAGACTAGTTAATCCAAATTCGAGAGCGAATCAGATCGCCCATATGCGCATGATGTTAAACTTCAAAATCCACGCGAAAGGAGAGGTCTTCCAACGTCGAGACGATCGCCTCGCCGATGCCGGGGCATTGGAAAATCACAATTCGACGAAGTTCCGCGCCTCCCTGAAGGGGCTGCAATCCGTGAAGCGTTATCCAAGACCCAGCAAAGTCTATCAGTAAGGCTGCGGTGATAGTGACAGATCGCAAGTGCAGAGTTTGAAGAGCCGTGGAGATAGTGAGTGCGCCCAAAAGCGCAGCGGCATCGCATCCGGTGAGGTACAGGTCGGTGATACTCGGCCAGTGCCCAAGCAATTCGATGAACGGGGTGACATGCTCGGCGTAGTCGACGGATTTGAGAGATAGTGATTGTAGATACGGCAAGGGAAGGGTTTCTGCAATGTCGCGTATCACGCTCGCCGCGAATTGGCCATCCACCCCAACTTCGAGTAGCATGCGACCGTCCTCGGAACCCTGCCCGACAATCATGAACTCATCATCGAAGGCGAAGGACAAGTGGCAAATGAGAGACAGATTCGGGAGAGTGGTTTCGCGGTCCAAGGCCGGGGTAACCACGCTGTCGAGGGTGTGGTTTTCGTCAGAGTGCTGGATAAAATACCACAATGACAACTTCGCAGTGGATGGAAGGGAAATGGATGAGAGAATGATGCGGTATAATCCATGGTTTATATCATGGAGCCCTATATTGCGCATGTGTAGCAGGGGAGCGGGCGAAGTGGGGGGAAGTAATGATAGTGCTTGAGAACTGCCAAACTGCACGCGATCGAGGATGAGCTGCTCCAGGAGGGGGCACGCGGTGAGGTTCCAGAGGAGCTGGGTTATATCCTCGGTATAAGTCATCATGTAGATTTGCAAAGTCGTAAGGTTTTTGTAGGCGGGAGCCATCAGAGGAGGGGCCATGCCAGTAAAATCGAGGTGGCGAAGGCGCGGGCTTTTAATAAGGTCGGCTGGCAGCTCACCGCCGTCATCGACGACATGAGTGAGCTTCACGCTCTCCAAATTCGGTGCGACCGTGAAGAAAAACTGTTCCAGTTGAATTCTGTTGAAGTAGTTGAGACCCAGATACCTCCAGCGATGAATGTTATCGCGGAGGGACTGGATGAACTGAGCAAAGCTAGCCGCACTCGACATCTGGGCGGGTCCGTATGTGGCCATGTCCTGCCCGGAAAGCTGGTACCCCTGTGGGTTATAACCATACCCATCCAGATCGATGTCTAGAAGCGCGCTCTGGGAACGGCTGATGTAGAGATGGCCGACGTGAGCAGTAATTTCGTCGATCCTCGTCCAAAGCGTGGGCGCGTTTAGAGCGGCGCTCCGCCAGAAGCTAGACACCTGCGAGACATTGAACGGAGTCCTCTTTGCGAGAACTCTGCACTGTTCGCCATTATGGCCGGCCATTTCAAATATGTAAAAAAGAATTTCGCTGGAAACGCGATAGACGGGGAGCGCGGAATTGCTAAAGAATTAGATCGCATCATTTTATATCGTCCGTCATTCACAGGATACTGTGCAACTATATGCTCACTGTATCAGCCTATCTGATAAGCTCATGCCGCTTTCGTGATCATGACCGATACGGCCCTGATCAACCAAGTCATCGATGGAAAGAGTAGGTGGAGGTTGAGTAGCTTCAGTCATATGAATCGAGAGCGATAAGTAAGGTCGTGATGAAGGGGGCTTTTGGCTCTCTGCGTGCTCGCGTGAAAGGGGGAAAAGCGGGCTCTAAGCACAGTCCTGGTATCGCAGCGCTCTATAGTAAAATCTGCCCCCTCTGGAGGTTGCATGTTGTCTTGATCAAGTCAGCTAGACATGCAAGCGAGTCTGATGACGAGGGAATGCAAGACCGCTCGGGGCGGCCCCACGTACAAACCGCATCTCATAGACGCCAATCAGCTGAGTACGTCTCCTAGAGGCAGAGTCGGCCGAAAATGAGCGGAACACCGAGTTCAATACATAAACTAAGGGGGCTTTGAGCTCAGATAACGTACCTTGTCCAACGAGGAGGGCGTTTCAATAAAGAAATGACTGCGAGCCGTCGCGTCATGACTACCAATGCGGACAATTGGCATTGCGACCCATTTGATACTAGCGGAGCCGGTGTGTATTGCTTGGGGGCTTGACGCTGACTCGGAGCGTTGAAGCCAGCGAAGCTTGGCCACCAGCTGCAGAACCTGCGTTATACGACTGAAAAATGATCTGTTCAGCTACAAGTGCTTTTGGGCGAAGAGAACCCAATTCACCTTGTTAGTCCCCTCCGACGTCGATAAGATAACACCGCGTTTTGTTTCGCAAGCGTAGAAGATAGCAAGAGCCGGCTAGCTCAGGCTGCGCAGGGTCCCAGGGCTGCCCCATACCCCGGCCCCCGGGTCGACTCCACAACTTGGGGCGGTCCAGACAAGACACATTGTCGTGATTGGCCGGGAGAGCCGACCCGACCCTGTTGGGCACACCTCGGTCACCCGAAGTGCTGTACACTGGCTACGGTCCGACTCAGGCTGTGCAAGCATCTAAAGCCACTCGCGATAAATGTTTATGTAATGCACGGCACAGGTTTTCGCCACCATCTCGTGTTTTTCTGTTTTCAACCCCGCCCTAACGCGTATGTCGCCATTTCGCACTTTTCCGCCCCCTCTCGTGCTCTCGCACTCTCTCTTGCGCTCACGGCCTTTATATCTGTCTGTGCCATTCTTGATTACGTCCGGCGTCCATCCTCACTCTGCCTATTCCTGCTGCGTCCTTATACTCTCGCCACATCCATGCTTGGTGCAGCACAACATTTGGGTGAATAGACCTCTTCTCTCATGCCTTACGTACTCTCCTAACTTGTTCTTTTTTATGTGCCCGTTCCCACACAAGCTCGATCCCCTAGCTATGCGCTCCCGCCCACGCCTCCGTTGAAACTGGTGGCTCTCGCGCCCAATATCGTGCGCGCAATGACTCCCCCGTTTCCTCGGTAGTATGATCATCTCTGCTTTTCACGCTCTGCTTCTGATCACAATGCCATGCCGTCGAACTCCGCAGCTGTCTGCGCATGCGAGGTGCCAGGCTCTGCAGAGTCTCCTCTCGTTCTTGGCGTTAGGGCCCTGTGTATGTGGAGTGCCAGGCTGCCCAGCGTTGTTGCTGGGCCACGCCGGTCTCTGTGCATACGAGGTGCCAGCCTGTGCTGGGCCCCATTTTTCTGGGCGTTGGGTGCCCTGTGCATATAGGGTGACAGGCCCAGCGTCTTTGCTCCACGGGTGTCTGTGCATTTGAGGTGCCAGGCCCCGCGAGGTGTCTTTTTTTGCTTGCGGCGCCGGAGTCTGTGCATGCGGGTGCCGGAGGCTTTGGCGTGGGTCCTGCGCATGTAAGGTGCCAGGCCGCCCAGCATTGTCGGTCTCCGCACTCATTGCAAATCGACCATCCACTCCGACGTCGAGCAGAGCGCGGTCGCCCTTATAACCCTGTCCGACAACCGTGAATTCATCACCTCTATCCTGAAAGGATAAATGTCGAATAAGAGATAAGCTCGGAAGGGTGGTCTCGCGATTCGGGGCTGGGGTAAGGACGCTGGCAAGGGTGTGATTATCGGCGGAGCGTTGGATAAAATACCACAACGACAGCTTCGCAGTAGATGAAAGGGAGACGGATGAGAGGATGACGCGGTATAGACCATGGTCTAAATCATAGAACCCTATATCGCATAAGTGGGGCAGGGAAATTGGCATGGTGTAAGGAAGTAATGGCGGTTCTTGAGAGCTGCCAAACTGCACGCGGTGGATGAGCTGCTCCAGAAGAGGACACATTGTAAGGTTCCAGAGCAGCTGAGTTGCATCCTCGGTATACGCGATCATGTAGATTTGTAGAGTCGTAAGGCCTTGATAAGCGGGAGAGACCGGAGGAGGGCCCATCCCGGTAAAATCAACGTGGCGAAGACGCGATCCTTTGATAAGCTCAGCTGAGAGTTCGGCGCCATTGTCAAAGACATGAGTGAGTCTCACGCTCTCCAAATTCGGCACGACTGCGTAAAAAAATTGCTCTAACTGAATCATGTTGAAATAATGAAGGCCCAAGCATCTCCAGCGATGGATCTGATCGCGGAGGGACTCGATGAACTGAGCAAAGCTCGTCGCGTTCGACATCTGCGTGGGCCCGTAAGCGATTATATTCCGTCGGGAAAGTCGATATCCTTGGGGCTTATAGCCGTACCCACAAAGATCGATGTCCAGAAGTGCATTCTAGGAACGGCTGATGTAGAGATGGCCGACGCGAGCAGTTGTTTCGTCAATTTTCGTCCAAAGCGTGGGTGCCTTTAGCGCGACGCTCCGCCAGAAGCGTGACACCTGCGAGACGTTGAACGGAGCCCTCCTTGCGAGGACTCTGCACTGTTCGTCATTCCAGCCAGCAATTTCCGATATGTCGAGAAGAATTTCGCTGGGAAGGCGGTAGATAGGGACTGTAAAATTACTAAAAGATAGATATCATCGTTTCATATAGCCTAACGATCACAGAATATTGACTGATTAAATACTTACTGTACCAGCCTGTCTGACACGCTCATTGCTCTCTCGTGGTCATAATTGGCGAGATCCTCGACAGGAGAAGGGGATCGAGTTTGAATGGAGAATTCAGCCATGTGAACGAGCCGCGGGTGGTCGCAAGATTGTAAGTAGCACTCGATGGCAGATCTTGTGAAGCGGGGGCTCCCAGATTCCGGCTCTCTCACGGCTTCTTCTGATTAACTGGACACGACTGGATACGACTCGCGGGGGGTACAGGGTCGTCCGAGAGCTATCGGAATGCCAAACTTCGTACAGACGCTCATTCAGAAAGGTTGGGCTCGGGTGAAATTCTACTACATACCTTCCTAGAGGGTTGTGGTGGGATTTATCAAGCGCCTTAGTGCAGAAGGTGGCTATAAGCAGCATTAGTACTATCACATGTGACGTCATTGATACTGACGCGGTCAGTCGCATCCTGTGACTGACGATAACAGTACGCTAACGGGGCATGCATAAGTACGAGATGGCAAGGGTAGCTGCAGTAGTGCTCGGAAACTTGAGGTCGAACGCTGAAGCTAGAAAATCTTGGCTCCGTGGCGGATATCTGAGTGATAAAAAGTGATAAAAAGCAAGCAAAATCATCGTGTAAGCAGTGGCCGCATCTGGATTCTGTAGAGACAGGAGCGCTGCGGCAAGGCCCAATTCGGAGTCCGATAAATTATTTGCAAGACGAATGTACGCGTACCATAGCGGCGACGCGTAGTGGCAAAGCCAGCACATTAGCAGTGGTACGCGCATAAGTGGTCAGCTTTTCCTACGATCATGAGATGCATATGGTTGCTCTGGGGTCTGTTCCACGTTGCCAGAGGGTACTTATCAGCGAGAATAAAAGAGAGACCTATGCAAGGGCTGTGCATGGCGGCGACCCCTTCTCTGTGAGTGATGGACTTGAGCTTAAGATCAAACCAGGAAACAAGTACACTATACGAAGATCTGGACAGTGGATGTCGTCCCCTCACGAGAGCGATCGAGTAGACAGGAAGACCGACTTATATAAGTACTTATAAATAGCTCACGTAATGAGAAAACGCAAACTCCGACGTTGGAAGGTGTCCAAACTCCGAATTTGAACATGCTGCCCAATGAAGCAGCCGTGAGTAACCATCCTGGGCTCAAATGTGCACGCTTATAGATTTTGTGCATTGTGCAAAGCAATGCAGTACAACACATTCTGACGCAAACCGTTTTTTACTGGGGTTGAGTGCTGGTATCTTCCCGAAACCCAACGAAGCTCGATGATATTTCGTAGACGCCCGGCACGCTGTCTCGCCCACGAGGGTGACGGTGTGCCTTCTTTTGAGACTCATGATTGCTATATCTTTTTCCGCCCCGGTACTTTTGCAACATGAGCACGAGTGAGCTGGCTCGTTCTGCGCTGCATGTCGCCGTCGCGGACTCAGCTGGACTGCCTGGATGATTTATCTCGGGTTTGAGATCTAGACTTAGGTATCAAACATTGCTAGGGAGCGAACACAAACTCCGCATTCGTTTGGGTCTACGCATGCGCACGTCGTCCGCAATCTGGCCAAACATGGCGAGCTGTCAGCCAGGGTGCCTTCGCGATAGATTGACAGAAAAGCAACGGATCAAGAGCACCGGATCCTAGCGGATCCTGTGGAGTGGACGCAAGACCCCTTCTCTTCAACCACCCCGTTTTGCGTCAATATCAGGCCATGGCCATCGAGATGCAGTCTGAGTTTTTGCAGCTTATCCAGCTCATCAATACCTCAGCGCAAGCCGTGGCACAAGGCTACAGCGATGCCGGTCTTCCACATCCCTCTGCGAACGACGGAGCGCCTCCTCTCCCAGCGCACTTTGCTGCGCAGGCCGCAACACATCAGGCGTCACTCACACTAGTCGCTGCATGCCGGCAGCTCATCGCTTCTGTGATGGCGCCAACGACATATGCAATGGAGATCGCGATGGCAGTAAGTGCATTTTTCACGATAAGCCTATTATTGATCCGACTACTCCTCGTGACGGCAGTACCACTACTCTGTCGCTGTCCGTGCTGCGATTGAAGCGCATGTCGTGGAAGTGCTCCGTGATGCTGGAGACGAAGGCATGCACGTCAACGAAATTTCCAAGTACAGCAACATCAACCCAGAAAAGTTAGGTGAACGCCGCCCGTCCTCTTCCTCTCGTTACATACATGGGCTAAACACATGAACGAAACTCAATTGCCTCCCATAGCTCGAATGCTCCGTATCTTGGCCATCCACCACATCTTCAAAGAAGTGGCACCCGATGTATTTGCTAACAATCGCATAAGCCTGACTCTCGACAAGGGCAAAGATGCAAAGACCTTGGCCACGACCAAGTAAGCATCCTATCCTATGATCTGTAAGGACGCTCTGAAGACCTCGTGTGCTCTAGTCCAGCGGAATGGTATGAAGGATCGAATGGCTATGCCGCCATTTTCGCTTTCACGTATGTACATCTCATCCTTGTGGAGCTCCAGTGCATAGCTCAAGTACATCGTATAGTGCGGACAGTGGAATCAAGTCTGCGGCTCATATACCCGATATCCTCCAAGATCTTGAAGTAGCCAACTCGTACGATCCCATGGATGCTCCCATCGTAAAAGGCCTAGGTCAAGGCCTTTGGACTCATCTAAACACGGCAGGAAACGAAGCGAAGCTCCACCGGTATCTGATTACAGTAGTTGTTTAAAAAGAGACCGAGTTCTTATTTACATTGTGCAGGTTCAATACGGCCATGGTTGGTTCTCAACTATTCGCCAACGCTGGCGACCGACTCCTCGATGTACGCCGCCTTCTCCCCATTTTTAACCGCCCTGCGATATCCTCACATTATCATTGTAGTGTATTGGTTGGGGTACATTCCCGAGCGGTAGCGTATGCGTGGATATTGGAGGAGGCGTAGGTTTGTCGCACATCCTTTTCCCTGCGCACGTGCAGTATTGACTCCGCCAGCCAGGCACGCAAGCTATGTTAATCACGAAAGAGCACCCCCATTTGAAGATGATCGTGCAGGACAGTGCACCCCTCGAGAATCAGGCGAAACAGGCAAGTTCGCACTCGAGTCGCTTACCCGCCTTCAAATCATGCTAACACCTGGTAATATGAAGTTCTGGGCGTCCGTGGACCCGGACGCCATTCCGTCTGGGCGGGTCGAATGGACCATCCACGACTTCTTTAACCCGCAGCCCGTCAAGGACGCAACGGTATATTTCCTTCGTTGCATCATGTAGGCTCCCTCCTTATCTTCTCAGATCACTTAAAAGCCTGAAGATTCGCATAGACACAACTTATCCGACGAGAATGCCGGACGTCTCCTCCGTCGTGTTCGCGACGCTTGTTCTCCCACCTCCAAGTTGATCCTGGCCGACTACCTCATCCCCTTTGCGTGTCCAACCCCTCCCGATAGCAAAACGGCATCACTCGTCAACACGCCGGATGTTCCCGCCCCGCTGCTAAACAACATGGGTAAATCGATGGGATATCTACTTGATTTAGCTATGATGGCGCTTTTCAACAGCCAGGAGCGTACCATTGAGCACTGGAACTCTGTAATAACCAAAGCGGGTTTCAAGATCGACCGGTGCGCCCTTTTTATCCCCTCTTTCCGTTCCCCCTGCGATGATGGCCTGATCATGGATAACCATTTGTTTCAGCATTGCTGGCAACGAGGGAGCTTTTGTTTACATCATATGCTCACCATCGTGACCGTCTCTCCCGATTTCTCATCTAAATTTCCTAGTTGAAACAAACCAGCTCGCTCGTAGTCGCCGCCTTAGCTTTCCCGTATAAAGATAAGCTGTATCCCCTTCCAAAAATTATCGAACGGGAATGGAATATGGAGGTACGTGAAGGCGAAAATATTAATGGTGGCACAGCCGTTCGATCCCATATGTCACACTGCTGGACTAAGGTGTCCCCCTGATCTGTGGGCAGCGATAGGCGGGGGCAGACCCACCCTCATCAAAAAATGCAAAAACAAGTGCTGTTCGGACTGATGATAGCCCAACGGGCTGCGATTTCGCATTAAGTTTGCATTCCACGTTGCACAGAATAAGTAATGGATTACTGTAAGCTGCCGGCAGAGACTCCACGCTCGTATATAACGCTTCTTCACCGGTGGTGGGCACTGGGTACGCACACCAGATCCAAGAATGCGCGTTTACAAGTGCCTCTTTTGCATTTGCAGAGCTGTTGCATTCAAACTAATAGCCATGGTTGTGAAGCATAAAGCTTATGTAAAGGTCCCAGTAAATGAATCTCGTCGTACGATTTTAGTCCAAGGTGTAGGTCTGAGCGTGTAGTCGATGTGCGTTGTGAGCCTTGGTTGAAGGCGTTGGACGGGACGATAGCGTTACATAATCCCGGGCCGGCATGCGGCGTTGATTCTCCGCCCAAAAACTCCCATGTTCGAACCCAGCACGCAGCAGTCCTTTTCACCATCTCCATCAAGACTCGTTCAAGCGCGGAAATGCCTTTGTGCGCATCCATATGCATCACGCGCGAGGCTGCAGCCCACCAAACAATGCTCGCGGTTACGGGCAACAATACTATTAGCTATAACTAGTCAGCTAAAGAAGGATTTGCAATCATGACTCACCCATGTCTTAGTCCACGTTCGCCACCATCCACCGTTTCTATGCATATGTGCATGATCCTCGAACAGCATAGAAGCTCACAGTGACGCGCTTATCGTGCCTCCTCAAAGCTACCTCAGGCTATTCTCCATCGCTTACTCCAGCTTGACTTAGCCATCGCACGACAATGCTCCCGCGCTGCCAACCTGCACAAAATCGAATAAAATCCTCGCAAATTTGCTAAGGAGGAGGATGTCGCCGTCGGCTGTGTCCATGCCGGCAGAGATACTCCATCGTACTGGGAATTCTGGCGCGCACGTAGCATCATCCCCTTGATAGATCAGTTTAGCGAACCGTGTATTGGACGAGAGACACATAACCTATGCTCAAGAGCAAGCGCCTGCGAGAAAGTTGGCGCGCTGCATCGGCCTCTCGGCTGGCGAAGCCTCTTAGCTGCAGATATCTCCTACAACCTTGGGCGTCTCACGTGCCGAGTGATTGACTCGGGCGTTCGGAAAATCGCTGGCCTCTTTTGTGGACTCCCTTCGCGTTAACTTCCGATTTGATATGTCTTGTGAACCGCCTTTTGGTGCCGACTCACTATTCAAACATTGCCGGTATCGCACTTGTAGCGTTTCCAACGGCATGAGCAATTTTGTTATACCAGCTCTGATGCATAGCGGCGGATATTGGGGGCTGAAGATGATTCGTGGCCGCCGCACGCATGATGTATCTCGTCTGCGCATCTTTTGAACAGAGCAACGTGGCTGCCGAGAATTCCGGTGGCTTTAGCCGTCCGTTTTGCTGTTTATTGTCATTAATACAGTGTTTGAAAGAGGGGCCAAGAGGGACGCGACATGAGGTAAGGAATGTCTTCCGACATGCATGAGATGTCCGCTACACTCGCACCTTTTGCTAATATGATCTCTCTTATTTTCAGATATTGTGGGTCTATGATATATCCCCTAATTAGACCTATTTCGATATATGAATACAATGTCAGTGTAGCCCTGTGTAGCCCAAAATGCTATTCGAGCGACGCGCCGTGTCACGTGACGGGGCTCCTCATAGGATCGGCGCGGAGGAGCCATAGATGGTCGCCCGCTGTCAAAGCCAAGCCCTTCGTGTTTATAAGGGCAGCGACGTCAGGAAAACGATCAGATGCCCCCCCACGACCGCCCGGGACGACGCACGGCAACGAGTCTCGACGACTGGAGTGGAGGGCCGTCTTCGCAGTTCATGTCATCGGCGAACGTACTCCTCCTTCTCGGTCTCTGACCATTCTGGACAGCGATCACGAGCACTAGGGCCCACGTATGTCTGCGTGACTGAGAAGGTCGACGCGTAGGCGGCAATACACTCTGGGGCAGAGGGGGCGAGTGCTTGCTGTATGTTCTCGTATGGGGTGATGGTGGTATGAGACGAAGCAGCGAGCTGCTGGACGCGTCGGCGCGCTGTGTTGTTGTTTTCGTTGCACTAGTCCTTCCCTGCCGGGTGCAAGAGCGTTATAAATCCTCGATTTTCCCCCTCTTCTCTCTCTCCAGCATACCATCATCATTTCCTCCTCTAGCCTCCATCCACCGACTCATCCACCACCACCACCATCACCATCACCACGCCAAAATCATGTCCGCCTACACCTTTAACTACTCATCTGCTAACGGCTTTACCTCCTCTCCCGCCTATTATAACAAATCCCGCGGCTCTTTTACTTCGCTCGTTTCCCTCCTCAACATTGTCGCTTCTCTCTTCATCACATCCACCCGCTTGCTTGTTACCTTTATTGCTTGGTTCTTCTGCTTCATCTTTAACATCGTTTCCGAGCTTCTGCTCAAAAGGTACGGTTTTTCCTCTCGCGGCCACGCATATCCGCTCGCTCACTCACGCGTCATCTTCATCCAGGGATACCAGTAACACCATCGCTTCCCCGCCCGTTCCCGTCGCCGCCCCCGCCAAGAGAGGGCCTATGCTTTCCAGGCTGCCTGCCGCCGCTCCTCAGGACAAGAGCCAAGCTAGCGTCTCTGTAGTCCATCCCCGCTCTGCTCCATCCAATTACGCTACGTCGCGAGTCTACAAGCCCGCCACGCCCTATCGCGGTGCGCCTCAGTGCATGTTCACCGCCAACGCGACGCGTCGCGCCTCAGGCGCGCCTTTTGCCCCGGGTTCGTCCATCTTCACCCTGAAGGATATGGGCATGGTGCAGGCGCAAAGGACTGATCGCGTCGTTGCTGAAAGGAAGGAGGTTGAGTGGGAACGGGCAAGGCACGCTGAGGTTCAAAGGCGCGTTCATCACCCCACCGCCGCTACCACCAGCGCTCCCCAGGCCGCGCCTACGTCGCTCGCCTTCCAAGCTCCTGTTCTCGTCGCCGAGACGCTCGCCCCAGTTAGCATCATCCCCAGCCCCCTCTCCGCGACCGCCCATGCTCCCCACGCTCCGTCTCCCCTCGTCGCCGCGCCCAGTCCCGCAGCCGTTAATGACGCTGAGGACATGGACTGGGACAGTTGTCCACTCCAGCCTGAGCCCGAGCATGCTCAGGTGGAAGACGTCTCCATGGACGATGACTTTTCTGGCCCGTCTGGCGAGCCCATGGACGACACGCCGTTCTTCACCTCCGCGTTTTCATCGTCTCCAGCCACGTCGTCGCCCGTTTTCCCAGCGGTCGATTTCGTGGACGTTATCGTCACCTGCGCTGAGGAGGACGCTGCTGATATCACTCGCTCGCTTCGCGCGAGCTCGCTGTCGGATGCAGAGTGTACGTCTCCCGCGCTGCCGTCTATGGACGCCGAGTTTCCTGCCCTTGACGAAGTGGCAGCTGCGCTTTCGGCCTGCTCGCTGGTGGAGCATTTCGGTATGGAATGGATGGATGACAATGGGGACGTCGCTATGGAGGGCGACGATGACGATAACGACAACGGCACCGAGGATGGTATGCCCAGCGGCTCGCTGCTCGAGGTGGCGTGCTCAGCCCCCGCATTCCCTCCGATGGACGTCGACGTTGCCGGGGACATGGGCGCAGAATGCGACAACCTCCCTGCTCGCGAGGTGGCTATCCCCTCCAGGCTATTCGGCTCTAGGGGCCATGTTTCGCACCTCGTCAAGCGCCACCAGCGGACTCGCGCGCGCGTCGAACATGCACCTCACGATTCAACGCCGCTGCCGAAGCCGAACGTCACGGTCCTTCGCCTTGTCAATAAATATGCCGACCTCGGCATTGACGTAGAGGGTGTCATGTTCCGAGTCCAGCTGGATATTGGGCTCGGCAAGGTAGTGAAGGTGTCGCGTATGACTTGCTAAGTAGGGGGAACTCGGGAGGGGGAGTCTGGGGTTAACGAACGCGTCGGATCGTTCTTTAGCCTGTAAGTCTTTTGTCTTTCATTTTCTTCTCGCCCTTTTTGACGACGTTGTGCTCGTAGGGATGCTGCTGAATGAATCCGACCTGCCTTCGTGCCACAGCGATGGGTCGACGGGGTGTCTTGATGACACTAGTACTCGACCGTCTTGCTTTGGGTGCGTCCTTTTCTTCTGCTCATATCATCTTGCATCACGGTGGCTGACGGCGATGCCACTCTTGATTAGTACTAGGGCAGTGCGTACGTGCGCCCCCGGACTCCCTCTCCAGGTTTTTCTTCACTTTTCATCATTTTCATCATTGCAGTCATGACACTTTCCTACTTGGCTTCGGACATTGGACAAGACCTCGAGTGAGGCGATATTTTCTTTCTTGACTCTTGCCTCTCGACTCGTCATATTTTACTTGCTTCACGTCGTTGGTTTAATGGGTATCCACTGTAACAAACTCTCATTGCTTACTTTATCGCTTGCTTGTTTCATGACCCGGCTTAGGTACTACCGTCTACATTCTCTCTTGGCTCTTTTCCTTGGTTCCTTTTTCCCTTGGTTCTTTTTTTCCTCTCTCTACTCCGGGTCTTCTTCTCTCTCATCAATCGTGGTTTATTGGGCGTCCACTGTAACAATCCCAGCTGCTTGTATCTTTACCGCTTATGCTTATAATGCTCGAACTCGAGTGAAATACTGCTTGTAATTGTTTACTATACTCCTCATCCGCTAGCAACGACGATCCTTCGTCGATCCTCATACGTGGAGCCCAATCGCCCAACCTTGACGCTCACTCTTTCACGCGCCTGATCCCTGTCTGACAGTACTATGTAGTCTCTGTGCGAGTTCGGCCGGAGGAGTTCAGAGAACGGCTGGGCGACGCCGAGCGTATGTGAAGGTATAACTGGGCTCACCCACACTGCATGCGCAACGAGGGGAGGGCCCGCTCACAGTACTACTAGTCTCTTCACAGCTGCCAATCAAGGCAAGGGGTAGAAACAAAGCGCGTATGCACCAAAGAGACATAGTTCGATTTATACACTAGTATTAGTCTGCGTTTGCGCGAGTCTGTGCGCCTGGGACGCGGCCACTTTGAGGCAATGGCATATAAGGCAGAAAGCTCTCAGACTCAGTACTCAAGTACTTGTGGTCCAAGCCGGATCCGCGCGTGCTAGCGTCGGTGTTTGTTGCAGCCAGTACTTTAGCCATGATGTCGCGCAATCGTAGGTCGTAGGCGTGTTGCAAGTGGAAACGAGGACTTCGCTCGGGAGGTTATCAATCGTTCCCAGGGACAGAGAGGGTGGCAGGGCGTCTATGAGGATGAAATTAGGCCTAGACATAAAAGTGCCGATTCCTGGAGCTCACATAATAGGAGGTTGCCTTCGTAGTAATTAAATGAGGAGATGGCTGTCGGCCTGGATCTAGCGGGTACAGCTATAAGTGGGAAGCAAGACAAAAAGCGAAATGCTGCATATTGTCTCTGGTGGCCCAGCATTCGGCACATCTACCCATTGTGAATTTAACAATAGTCAAGATGGGGGACGTCCGAGATGGTGGTTTTTCTACCCCTCGACAGCGCAGGGCCCAGCGACGATTCCAATGAGTTGTTCTCTCTCCCCTGTATAAGGGGCGGTTAATTTGCAGCACCGGCTTCCAGGTAGCTAAAACCATTGGACCGCTCGCAAGAATTATCGATCCCTAGTAATATTGCACTGTAGCGTGGCCCGAGCTCTGGGAATCGTACTCAAGACAGTAGCTCAGCAGGGGATTGTCCAGCTGCCGAGAAACCAGAAGACAGTCTTTCAATCAGACGACTTCCACAACGATTTTCCCCAAGTTTTCTGCGGGTGGTGGGGAGAAGGACAGACACTAATATTGGGGCTTACGTAAACAGGTCATGTGCCCTTCGCACGTTTGATCTCTTGGTCACCTGGGCGCAAAGTACCAGTCTTGGCCGCGACCCATCTGTCTCTCCTTTCTGCCCGCGACCACCACCATCCCCCGCTCCCCGCCGCTGTCTTTACTTTTGTCTGTCTGTCGCCTTTCTCCTTCTCTCTGCCGGGCCATCACCTTGGTCCAATGATCTCAGCGACGTTCTCGGTCCCACTCCCCGTGCTCAACGCTTTTCGCCGTATTGGGGTCATCTTCTCCACCCTGTCGTTTGGGGCGAGTGTGCAGCATCCTCAGCCGTGCCTCGCGCTCCCCTCGGACAATGGGCTGCACTTCCCATCTACTCGTCGCTCTCGCCTTGCTGATACCCGTATCCCGGACGACCCAGTACTAGCTAGTCCACCTCTGCGACGTCACGTACTGCGTGGAGCAAGCGACTCCATCACTTCATTCACTTTCCCGGCAATTTCGCTATGCTCGCTTGTTGAGTGGCCGACCCTCGGTAGAACTCACCCTGGTGCGTCTTCTGAGGAGCGCAAGCATCCGCACTCTTCTTCGAAGCCGGGCCAAACTGCCCCATCGCCTCCTACGCCACCTCGCTCCCTCTCGTACATTGAGAAACTAATGGCAAGCCCCGCCCTATTTGATCCTGTCCGGAAACCTCGCTATCCAGTTGTATTGTGCCATGGTGCGTCCGGGCTCAACATGCACATCGTCCATGGAATTCATTAGTTGGTGTTGTCACAGGTCTATATGGCTATGACGTTTACGGCCCGTCTTATTTTCCCAAGTTTCAACTCCACTATTGGTACGATATATCTGCTCAGATGCAATGAACGCGCAAACCGACCTCGTCTCTATTACCAGGTCTCACGTTCTCGAAGTACTTCGCGGCAAGGTTGGAGCAGATGTGATTGTTACAGCCGTACCAGGGTGCGCTTTACGCTATCTCCGTCGCCCTAGCGAATTGCTCAATCTCTGCACAATAGCACCGGTTCCATTGAACAGAGATCGAATCAACTGCATGGCTACCTCAAGGAGAATATGCGCAATCGCGAGGTCAATTTTCTTGCCCATTCAATGGTGGGTGGCGGACGTTCTCCCAGAATTGTCTCTATCTTGCTTAGAGCGCTTTTTCCTTGTGTAGGGTGGCTTGGATTGCCGACACCTAATTACACATGTCCAACCCAAGGAATACGCACCCGTCTCGTTAACCACGGTATCCACCCCGCATCGAGGTAGCCCATTTATGGACTGGTGCAAGGTGTGTCTCATTAGCGCATGCGACCGTGAATCTACAAAGCTCACCTCACTCTGCTTCCCCTTCGTAGGCTAACATTGGGATCGGCGCTATTCGGGAAGCGCTCGCTAATCCGCACACCCCGGCCAGCGTTCCTTATTCCCTCAAAGCGCCTCTCCTCCGACGTCTATCCACCTCCTCCACATCTCCTGCCTCATCACCATTAATATCGCTCCTTACATCCCTCCCGACGTCCCTAACATCCTTCCTCCTCTCCATCCTCGACTCGCCCGCCTACTCAAACCTCACAACCGACTACATGAACTCCTACTTCAATCCCAACACCCCCAACGTCGACAGCGTCCGGTACTTCAGCGTCGCAGGGCGCACGCGCAAAATGGGCATGTTCCACCCGCTCTGGCTCCCCAAGTTCATCCTCGACGAGACAGAGGCGGCTGAGCGCGCGCGGAGGGGGGATGTCGCGGTGGATGCGGACGGCGAGGATGGGAACGATGGGTTGGTGTCGGTGAGGTCTGCAAAGTGGGGTGAGTTTTTGGGGATTGTGGATGGGTGCGATCATTGGGATTTGAGGGGGACGTCGGGGTTTAGTCAGTGGGGCGCCGGGCGGGTACAGGGTAAGGAGGGTGAGAGTGAGAATGAGAAGAGAGGGAGCTCCGATGGTGCACGCGAGGCTGGATGGTTGCAGGCGAACGCCGGGGCTGCTATGGAGTGGGTCCAGGACTCGGTCATGTCCGGAAACAATAGTGGTAGCGGTACAGCAGGTGAGAAATCCGACAGACGCGCTGCGGCGGTCGTCGACGCGGGGAGAAAGGACACCGAGCGCGCGAAGGAGAAGGAGCGGCGCGAGGCGGGGGTGTTTACTGTGGAGAAGTTTTACATGGCTTTGTCGAAGAAGCTGTATAATGAGGGATTCTAGTACTCTAAGTACTAGTACTAGTAGCAGCCGGAGTTGGCTTGTATACGTAGATGGCACTGTATTACATGTTAACAGTCAATTCATCGATCATTTTTTACAAGGTATCTCCTGCGTGCGCGCAATATGGCCACTCGATGCAGCCTGCGGGCGGGCCGCGATGTTATACGTCGTAATGAGCTGTTCACGTCGACGACCGATGGCGGGGAGAACCGAAGGACGCAACTAACCAAGCCCAGGACCCAGGCAACAAAATATTGGGACTACTAATGTATACACACGATTATTCATGCAGAGCCCAGTGCGCAGTTAGATACAGTCAGTATGGAGTGAGCAACAATGAGCAGACTGCTCGTGTATGAAAGTGCAAAAGAAGCACGCCCCTATCGAATGAGTATAGAAATGCAAGAGGTGGAACCGACAGACATGGCTCGAACATCACGATGAGTAGCGATTGATCCAGATCACAACGAACCTAAACAGGAAAAAGCCTAGCACAAGGTAGAGCTGGATCTGGTATGTATGGCGCCTTGTGGGCCCTGTCGAGGACGACTTAGTCTCCTCTAGGCAGGTGAGATCTTGGGCAGCGAGGACCTCAATGAAGACGTCGTTACTTGCATCGGGGGTCGTTGGTGGTTCGACAGATCCTATAAGCGACTCCTCGCTCGAAGGCGACTCAGCTCCCCCCAGGCAGGTAGGATCCTGGGCAGCGAGGGCCTCGGCGGAGACGTCGGTACTTGCGTCGGGGGTTGTTGGTGGGTCGACGAATCCTATGGGCGACTCCTCGCTCAAAGATAACTCGCCCGCACTCCTCGATTCAAGTACTGCAGTCAAACGGGCCACTAAATTCGCGGCGCTGGGCCGCTCGGATGGCGTCACGTCCCAGCAATTCATCATCAACTGCCACATGGTGTCATCAAGACCTCTCGCCGTAACTTCTTGTTCATCAGGACGCCGAGGAACCGGGCCATCTCTCATGACCGTCACAGCAACCGTGATTTCGAATTCAAGGTAAAAGAAGGGGGGGTTTTCCTGTGAAGAACTGTTACGAAAAAACTGATTCAACATAATAGCAAGCAAGTGTGAGTTGAGTGCACTTGCCTCAAGCATGACCCGCCCAAACGCAAAAGTATCCGTGGTAGTATTTCTTCGAGCTTCCTCCTTGGTTTCTGCCCTAAGTATTTCCGGGGCTTGCCATCTCGAGTTCCCAGCTGTAATGAATGACGTTGAACAGCTGTCATATATGTCGGCTTTCAACTCGGAAAGGCCAAAATCGGCTATGCGAGCGTCTCCAGACGGTGAGATGAGGATATTCGGCTGCAACAATGCATTTCGACTCAGCATTACTTGGATCGGGAACAATAAAGAAAGTTTCGCACCCCTCTGAGATCGCCGTGAATCACTGGCTCAGGTTCAAGGTTATGGAGATACTCGAGTCCATCGGCGACTTGTGCCAGCTTTTAAAGGTAAGTAGTCCAACGAATGAGCTTGCAGCCAACCTAGAAATAACCCCTTAAACTTACTAGGCATACACGATCCGCGTCGGGATTTGTTTGCACATAATCCAATACATGCCCATTTTCCATCCATGGGGATATCAGATAAGGTACCGAAGTCAGCGTGCACAGCCCGAGGAACGGTAGGACATTGGGATGGCGTAATTGACTCCAGACTTTCGCCTCTCGTGCCAATCGCTTGAGTAAAGAGAGAAATATTATTATTAGTAACAAGTCTGCTAAACAAAGGGTGTGCGGAATTCACCCTAGTGCCTACGTCTTCTGTCAAATGACTCCGGAAGGTTTTCATGGCAATTGGGTGGTGACCAAGGAATGAGCCTTTCCAACAATCGGCGAAGCCTCCAAAGTAAGATGGGCGACCTTGCGGCAAAGTAACCTCACACTCATGAAGCGCTGCATCAGACGGGTAATAGCCCAGCATGGCGTATAAGGTGGATAGCGATACAATGAAGCCTTGGCGTTCGGATGCGGGCTGCCCCAACATTCGCTATGGGAAGATATAGTTGAAAGTTAAAGATCAAAGTGTGAAAGCAGCTAGTAGATTTGTGGACACACCTCTCGCAGCGCGCGAGCCAACACCTTGCACCCCTCTTTTTCAGCTTCACTTAAGTCCCCGGGGGGAATCTAGTCGGAATAAGTATGTAGAGACGAAGAGATGCAACAGAAGGTGGCTCACATATTGATCCTGCGCAAAGCTGATACCCTCAGAGAGAATAACTGTACACCCCGCATACGGATCTGCACCTAGTTGCAGTAACGAAAAAACGATCTCCCAGCGGGCACCGAGAAGAGCGTGATACAGCGGTGTGACACCTTTGGCATCTGGATCATCGACGTTTGCCCCTGCGTCACGCAGTAAGGTAACATGTTCCAGCCAATAAGTGTTGCTCTCAGACTCCATGGCGTGGAAAAGAGGCGTGCGGCCACTTTTATCACGGGCATGAGGGTCAGCTCCTGCTTTGAGCAGCAGCAGCGTAACAGAGGGAGGGTACTATCGCGGACCCAGATGCTGTGCCGCACCTAGATGCTGACGATTTGTAGTAATCCTCTCTTATCTCGCAACACACCGCAGACCCGGGAAAATATTGCTGGCGTTTTTGAAGGTTGACCTCGTATGCATCGACAGCTGAAACCCCCGAGCAAAACCGTCAAGAAATGCTCAAATGAGATCAATTCCGCGTTGGAGATTTCAAGCAGTAGTGGGCATTTCCGCTACTTGCCGCACGCTGCATTCACGCGTTTCATACTCCTTACCCTTAGTGTTTGTTTAAAAACGTTGGGATAGCCCCTCTTTTTTATGTGTAGACATCCGGTAGCTTTCCACTGGTTGGTTGCCAAAAAAATCATGCAAGACTTCTTTTTGCAAGAGGAGCGTTACACTTGCTTCCGAAATCGTGACATTAGACCATAGGTGAGCGCTGGGGGATGAGCGCACAGCCACGTGACATTCTGTGACCGGCACAAAGACAGCATCTGGTTTCACAGACCTCGTCAACCGGGAGAGCTCGGCGCCCCGTCCACGTCGTTTTTCAATGATTTTTTTTTCTCATAGGCTTCAAGCCGAGGCATATGGCTATCAGCCTGCAGGATCCCATCCCCCCAGCTGATTGTGTTGTGGTGTAAGAGCTCGCCGCGTCAAAATCGACAGCTTCTAGGCTCGCGATAGTAATGTTTGACAGTGTGGTGGAGTGGCGTCTCTCCAATGCCATTGTCATCTCCATCTCGGGCATTTGGGTCCGCCCCCGCGTCAAGGAGCGCGGTCAGTATTGTGGCAGTGCGAGCTGAGCCTAGCGCTGTGTGAAGGGCGCTGCCGTGCCGGCCATGGATCCGCGGATCTGCTCCTGCCTTCAACAGCAGATGAATATGTTCGAAGGATCGTTGGAGCCGGAGAGCGTCATGGAGTGGTGTCTCGCCGCTGTTATCTTGGGCATTTGGGTCTGCCCCCACCTCGAGGAGCGCCGACGTGGTGGCTAGTAGTAGTACTGTGCGGCCTCGCCCCCGGGCTGCCCTGTGAAGAGCTGTCCGACCATTGCTACCGCGGAGGGGCGGGTCTGCTCCCAGCTCAAGCAGCAGCCGAACTGTCGAAGCATGGCCCCGTTCTGAAGCTTCATGCAATGGCCGATTCTCAGCGTCCTCACGACCGTTGACATCCGCACCCCCCTGGAGAAGGGCTTTTATGATGTCGCAGTCATCGTCATCCCTTGCATATGCGACCGCGACACAGAGAGGGGTCAGGCCAAACTTACCCAGGCTCGGGAGGTTGGGGTCTGCTCCTGAATCCAACAGTAGTCGAATGGCCACCAATGAATGGTACTTAACGGCTCGATGTAACGGTGGGTTATAGCTGAGTCTACAACGGGATGGAAGCGCAGCTCCGGCCCTGATGAGTGCGATCACTGCCTCCTCGCCGCCATTATTTTTCATCAGAACCGCAGCTGAGCAAAGGGGGGGACAACGGGTTTCGGCGTTCGCGTCAGCGCCGGCATCCAGTAGGGCCCTAACGGCGGACGGGGAACCACAGAACGCTGCACGATCCAGAAGTGTGTGGCCGCGGTTGTCTCTCGCATTCACATCGGCTCCTACTGCCAAGATGTTTGCCACTACCTCTGCTCCATCGGGGTTACGTATCAAGTCGACGGCGAAAGTGGGAGTGGGAGCACCCTGCCGTCCAAAAATGCTTGGGTCGGCGTCAGCATCAATGAGAGCATGAAAACAATAAGCGCAGTCGTAGCCGTAGGCAAGGGAAAGTGGAGTATCCTCTTCGGCGTCCCGTGCATTTGGATCGGCCCCAGCGGCGAGCAGTAATTTGACGGCCTCGCCGCGTGTCTCTCTATCAGTGTACCCACCTCTCATCCCCACTACCACATGCATCGGATGTTGACCCTCGGCGTTCCGCGCGTCGACATTTGCTCCAAAACGCAGAAGTAGCTTCATCCGGGCCAAATCTCCATCAAACGCTGCGTGATGTAATCGGGACCATGGCCAGAACTCCGACACGTCTCCTTTCGCGCACAAGGTCTGCTCCAGCTCTTCGAGCTCAGATTGTGTAAACTTGTACATGTGTTCAAATGCAAGTGCGGGCTGACTGGCGGGTGCGGTAGTAGACGGAGGTTGTTTCGAAGGAACACTGGAGGGAAGGGATCTTGGGGAAAATGGGCAGGACGAGGTGGTTGTTGGCGTGAAGGATGCGTGGGCCAGGATAGACGCTGAATACCACGAGGCCATGCGAGGCTCAGTTCCGCTACGCGTGCTTTTCCTTATAAACCACGCATACCGTTCGAGCGCGCCTTGCACGTGCGGCTCATTAGCATGGAGCCGTCGTGTGGGATCAAGCACCAGGAGCACAATTGGTTACCCCGAGAAACTTGAACTATTGGCCCAGCGACGTGAGCGTCGGCGTGAAACCTCAAGATGCGTCCGACCTGTGCTACATATATGCCAAGCGCGTCATCGCTCGACGCTGAACACGACCATCAACTAGCGCAGATACATCTCGGCCTTTTTGAAGGCGAGCGGCATCGAACTGGATACGCCGCTCTGTGTACATGTAAGGCAACCGCAGTCGTACATGATCTCGGTGTTTACTGTAATTCCTATCCACAGGGCTAGTGGAATTGCTTCTCATGCATGTGCGGAGGTTATGCATAATTACCAGTATGCAACTTAATGCAAGGTCAAAGTTTTTACTGTAGCTTGAGAATGCTCGTAGTCGGGCAGGCCTACCGGGAAACGTTTGGCATTCGGCGCAAGATTGCGTGATCAGTGTCTTGAGGCCTGTTTGTTGCGCCAAGGACCACAATGCGGTCGCTCTGCGTCGGTCCCACGGCCTATTGGTATAAAGGGCTGTTGATTATGGCTGCGGGACACGAGGCGCAAGATGTAATCACGTCACGAACCTGCGCAAACCCAGCGTCAGCCAGCGAAACGGGAAAAGAAGGAAGGCGCTGTGCTTCATCCCCGTCACAACTTTGTGATCATTTCCCCGACCGTGTTCTCTCAAGGGGAAGTCGATTTCACCAGCGAGCACGATGTTTAATTGCAGTCTGCGCGCGAGCCCAAAGAGCCCTCCAACAAGCTTATTGGATTCGCCGTACCATTTGTCCGTGAGCGCAGATATTGAATGTCGCGCGGCGTTCACGGGCGAGCGCTCATGCGAGGAGGGTTTGCCCGCAGTCTTGATCAAAAGAATGAAATAATCGTAGCGAATAGACTGACTAAGGGGCCCGTATGGGGGCAGCCCTTTTGAAGGCGATGATAATGAGGTGCCCGTCGCTGAACTCGTCTGCGGTATATCATCCAGAGAGCGAGGCTCTGTAAAGAGTGTAGGATAGACCCGGGGGAGATAATAGATTCCTTCGAACATGCTATTATCGAGTTGAAGTCGCCAATATCTCTGCGTGCGAGGAGGCGATAAAGGCAAAAGAGGGATACGATCGAGGCCGACGTTGATGTCGTCGGAGAGCACCACTTCTGCAGCTATGGTCTCTAGAACAGCGTAGGATGCTCAGAAGGCTGACTGTGAAAGTAAGCGGTCAACCATACCTTCATATTCGTTCAATATGACATTCTTGAGTCCCAGGCAACAATAAGTCAGATCACCATAGCACTGGAATGCTAAGAAATGGTACATTCGAGAGAGCAAATAACGTAACTGAAGAATCAAAGAACGCGTGAGTAACCGCACGTGATGGAAATACAAGGGTCGTTTGATGCAAGAGGACACGCACCATCCAGAACGATTTTTCTTACCACGCCCCTCGTCGTTGACATCGTCTATTCGGTATTCGGATGGATAAATGCGCGATACTTGACGAATATTATAGCTCAGGCCCAGATAAATGAACAGGACCATGTTGCTGAAGACGGGTTAGGGCGAGGTGAGCGCCCGCGCAGTGAGGTGGGAGCTCGGGAGAGGGGGCGCCGGAGCCAAAATCTTGTGCTCGATCACTCTAGTAGTTGCTAACTGCAAGTTGGTTAAGTAGTGCATCGGCTCATTTTTGGTGTCGATGATCTACACGACGTGGCCTGGTGCACCTCTGTAAGCTATCAATTTCATTAGTATCGAGGATCACACGAGTGGAAACGCGCCCTCCCGGCCTTGGTCTGAAATCTCGTTACGATAATCACATAATCATCGCCAAGTTAATACATTAGTATCTTACGACCTGTTTTACACGTATGGGGCGGCTCTGCGCTCTTATCGAATGAGGGAGAGGCTACATGGCAGTATGGAGCAAAAGTTAGCCTAGCGCAGCAAGAGTGAGGCAGCGAACGAAGCGACACAATAACCAGCTTTGAGGATGTACACCTTCACCTAATCGCTAGCCCTTTGTCTTCTTGAGAGGATTGTGCCTGTCACGAATGGCAACATCAGACTCCGACGACGACCGAGGTCTCTTGTTCTCTCCATCGGCTGTGGTAGCGACGCTGACCGTGGCTCCCGCGGCAGATGCCTGATCCTAGAATATGCGTATTAACACATTCAAGGCTGAGGCTGCAGCCAACCATGGTCGTACTCACACTGTCCGTAGCGTCTGGCCCGAGTAGCTCGATAAATTCGCTCACAATCTCAGTAAACCCGTCATAGTCCGCCTTCGCGCGCTCGAGCCGCTCCTCCAGTGGCCATTCCAGATTCGGCATCGGTTTAGAGTCCACAACCGCGTCTTGAGCAATTGCGATACGAGGCCAGAAGAAATATCGAAGTTTATCGAGGAGATCTTTGTATCTAGCAAAATATTCTGTGCAGCGCACATAGAGGATTCTCTCGTGGATGACCTTGAGTTTGAAATCAGGCGTTTCATCGGAGGATAATACCCATTTCCTCAGCTCAGGATGCCCGGCCAGGTCTGGAATCTCCCGCGTTTTGGGCCCTTTCACCATTGCAGAAATGTGACACAGCACATAGAAGAATGACTCGAGGTCGTCCATGTGATCGTGGGGTCCGAGCGGCAGGGACTCATCTGCTTGGGAAAGGATTTTGTACGACTGATACGCGTGTGTTCCCTTGAAATCACGTCAGGCGATCGGAAAAAGACGGCTGCGCAAGCTAGCTCACGGTGCGAACGTCGCCCTCCGTTCTCTCTCCCTCACGCCATAGCTTTCCAGTGTCTGCGGCCAAGTCGAGATCAGCCACTCTCCCTGTATTGCCTTCGCTTCCGGTGCCGTGAAACATGATGTTGTGGACACTGATATCGCGATGGAGGATGTGGCGGTCGAACAATAGATTTCTGTATCCTACTCGGGTATGTATAAACCACATGAGCTCACACGCCAGCATCGCGCACCTTGAACGGCGTCACGAAAGGCCACCAAGAGTGCCCTAGATGTGGGGGCCATGGTCAGGGGACGATCATACGGCTCGAGGATGAGCTGGCAGCGCGTGCGGTCTGCTTTCAGCGTCGCGCCAACGCCAAAGGTGGCAGGCCCGCGCAGGTCAGAGACTTTTTCGATATCTTCGCAATAGGCAAGCAGCTGGCCGACGCCCTTGATACCAGGCGCCTTGACGAGAGCTGCCGGCATCAGCTGCGAAGCAGTCAATTCTGTTACTCGAGCTTACGAAACGGGAAATTTGCCACGGGGTGATGCGATTACGAGCCTCGAAGTTCGACTCGACTCGAAGGAGATTGGATGCAATAATCGTCGGTGGCGTTGAGGGAGTGCCTACTACTTAGTCGGAAGCAACTTTTGAAACCGGGGATCCAGGGGTGCAAAACATACATAACTACATAAGGCGTTCGGCCGCGTGTACTTTAACTTACAACGCACATCGACCAGCTACACGTCCACTCAAGCCTACTCCTTGGACTAAAATCATGCAACAGGCTTCACCTACTGGGACCTTTATGTATCACAGCTGGCTATTAGCCTGAATGCAACAGCTCTGCAAATGCCAAAGGCGCACTCGTAAACGCCCATTTAAGTTGGATCTGGTGTGCGCACTCATCACTGGTAAAGAAGCGTTATATTCGGGCGTGGAGTCTCTCCCGGCAGCTTGTAGTGATTCAATACTTATTCTGTGCAACGCGGAATGCAAATTTAATGCGAAACCGCGACCCGTTGGGCTATCATCAGTCCGAACAGCAATTACAGCGCCTGCTTTTGCACTGTTTAATTAGGGCCTTCGATCGTCCGACGAGCACACTATCTCGGTCGAGAGCATGCAGGTTCTCCTCGTCTCAGTAGGTATAAAACTGCTACAAATCCCTCGGAGTATTGCGGATTGCCACCCGCCGAGCACACTGAGCCCAAATGTTTCATAGCGCGCTGAATGTCGGACCACCCGGGCTCGTCCTGTGATTGAGAGGGTTGCCGCAGCCTACGAATCCCTTGTGCTCGGATCAGGCCCCGCGATCAAACCTCACAGGCTCGAGGTCGCCCTCCTCTTACTCCCCTTCTGCAAAAAAGCGGACAGCTGCGCCGTCTTTGCCCGTGCACTTGCGGACCTCATGATATTTCTCGTCAACGAAGACCCAGATATCTACCACGTTCACTTGCCCCTACTGATGAATCTCGCAGAGCAGAAGAGCTCTTTCTTAGCGCAGGACATCATCCCCGCTGAGCGCGCTCCCACATCATTGGCAGAGGTCTGCGCGCGCGTGATTCGGCATCAGTGGGCGTACAAACTCTTGACGGTGTGGCCGGGGACCCTTGCAAATGTCGAAAAGATGGAGCTAATTGAAATGTAAGGGCAGGACGAGTCGCCGCTGATATTTATGCTTGGCTACGCTCATCTTCCCTCATAAGTTGGCTCCCGTGCTTTCAGCTTTCGCGATGCATTTTCACGTCTTCGAAGTGGTGTTTGGCATGTTGCGGTATATTTTAATTATTGGAGAGGGAATGTATGATAGTGTTCGTAATGGATAACTCTGCTCGGCCACCCCGTGTACGCGTACTTGGCGCCCCGGGCCTTGAAGGACGCATTGTGCGGCCCGCCATATGTATAGCGTTGCGCATCGCTCGAAAGCCTTGTGAGTGTCGCCACCATCAAGTTCCAGTAGTCGCCATTCTATTCGAGCAATACAAGCAAGCAGGTGGGTTTATCCTACTGGAAACCCAGCAAACCGGTCCTAATAATGTGAGAGTGAAGACGAAAAGGAGAGGAAACAAGGAAATGAGTCAAGAAGGGAAGTGGTGCCAAGTCGGATCTCGATACAAGCAAGCAAAAAGGTTATGGGCTATAGCGAAAGGGGTTTTTAGTGGCTGCTATAGAGCGCTATAGAGTACCCAGTGGCAACGCATAGCACGCATAGCACTGTAGCATGTAGACCCTAGCCTACCACTCTGGTGCTATAGGTGCTACAAACTGCTACTGAGCGCTCTAGAGTGCCCTGTAGTACTCACTAACAACCCCTTGTTACTACTGCCCCAAACTTTGCTGATGTAGTGAGAGATTCAAGAAACCGAGGTAGGGCCATAGGGGAGACGCGGAGGGGGCATTTTAGGTTGTACGAGAAGGGTGTCCAGTACTGAAGGATATTAGCAATTGACGTCGGCGTTAGTCAACTAGGATGCGAGGCTAGACCAGCAGAAGAAGACGTACCCAGAGTAAGACGGTTGATCAATGATCACTAGTGTCATCAAGACACTCAGTCAGCCATTGATCGCTTGCAGTACTAGGACAGGCCGGGTTTCTTCAACAGCATCCCTAAAGATACAATACCACTAGTGAGTAGGGTAAAAAAAAAAAGCGAGAAAGTCAGAGTGGGACGCACGGGCTGAAAAATTCTCCGACGCCCCCAAATATCCCCTCGCCGATTTTCCCGCTTAAGTCCCTCTTGACCTTCATCACCTCGACGTCCAACTTGACCCTGAACACCACACCCGGCCTATCCAATCCCAATCCGGCGTACTTCTCGACGAGACGGAGAGCGAAGAGCTTTGGCTTGGGCGTAGGCGCGGAGGAGAAATCAGAGGGCATCTCGACGCGCGCGCACTGCCGCTTATGCCGCTTGACAAGGCGCGAGCGGGACCTGATGCTTGGGAGCATGCCGCTGAGGGAGGAAGGCGCCGCCAGAGAGCTGTCGTCGCTGTAAATAATCTGCGTGTCCTCCTGATCGGCGTCGTCGATGTCCATCGCCAAGAATACGGGAGATGACTCGTCGTCGCCACACACGACCATCGCGTCCTCGTCGACATCCATCTCCGCAAGCACGGCTGCATCCGTGAGCGAGCACCCCGAAAGTGACAAGGTCACCTCGGCGACGGGAGCATCGGGCCCGACGTCCATGGGCGGCAGCATTGGGTACAGGCACGACAGCGTGCACGCGCGGAGTGAGCCCACGAGCTCGTTATCTTCGCAGCTGGTGACCATCACGTCGAAAAAATCTCCGAGCGAGAACACGGCCGGGGGCGTGACGAGCGGTGTTGATGACGGCGACGACGGACTGGGTGGTGAAAGCGATGGCGTGTTCGACATACACTCCTCGGGCGAGCTGAAAGAGTCAGCGTTCATGAGAACGTCGTCCACGGAGATTGGAACAGGCTCGAGCACGGCCGGACGCTCGTCACAGTCCATACCATCGACGGCGACGGAGTAAGACTCGACTTGAACTGGGCATAGAGCAGGGAGAGCGACAGAGAGAGCGGGACTGTGGCTCGTGATGATGCTGGCGTCAGCTCGAGCGGGGCTATTGGTCACGGCGGAAAGCTGGAGTACGGGAGATGGAGGCGCGACCTCAACATAGGGCAGAGCGCGAATGGCAGCAGGAACGTGGTCGAAATCCTGCGCAAAAGCAAGATCATTGACAGCGACGGGCGCTTGCCTCGAGTACTCCTGCGGAGCCTCTTCCTCCTTAGCACGAACTTCCTCCTTAGCACAAGCCCCGTCCTTGACGCGGGCCATTCTCGCCAACTCTGCCCTCCACCGATCCCTTAGCGGAAGAAGCTCGCCCAGGGCCCTCAAGGCGGACACGTTGGAGCGTGCGGCAGGCGCGACGGGTCCGCGACGCGCCTCGTCGGCGTTGACGGCGCGAGGAGTCGGGCTTGTACTGTAGAGCGGCACGATCGAGCTGACGTAAGGTGTGAGGCGAGAGGAAGGATGGTGGACAGGAGTGTGGTGGCGACGGATGGAGCAGATGGGAGAGCGAGCTTGATGCGCGTTGGCGGCCCAAGGCGCGATGGTAGCTGTTTTGGCGAGCACGGGAGTCTCGTTGACGCGCGGGAAGGTGGCGGAGGCTTGGGGTGCGGCCGCTTTTGTCGCCATCCCTGGGTGGGCGCGTGAGTGGGCGCGTAGAGACGTGTAATTGTAGCGAAAGAGATAAGTTACCCGTTGAAGAAAGCCGCACAAACGATCGCGAAAAAGAAGTAGCAAATGAAAACCACGAACCAGCAAATTGGAGTAAAAGAGAAAGAAAGAGAAAGTTGAAACGGAAGAGGAGTAAAGCAGCGATTGGTGAAACAGTAGATGCAGGTTGATGAGCAGGAGCGGGTTGGGCGGAGATGGGGGTGCTGTAGGTGAACATGGTAATTAGTGATCCTGAGGCGGTGATGGTGGATAAGTGGATAGAGGGGGGAGACTGGACGGCTGGAGAGAGAAAATGGGGAACTATACAGCGCATCTTGGACCCGGCGAGGAAAGACTGGTGCAATGGAAGTAGCAACAAAAAGCGCGCCGTCGCGTCCAGCAGCTCGCAGCTTCGTTCCATACCACCATCAGCCCGCACATTCGTCCGCGGGGGCGTATACAGCCGATGGTAAGCCATCCCCCCCGCTCGCCCGCACCTCGTCCCGCATAGACACCCGGGCCAACGCGTACACGAACGGGCACAGAAACCGCGAAGAAAGATTACCTGCGTCGATGACATGAGTCGCGAAGACACGCCCCTCTCACTCTTGTGGGGGTCTCGTTGTCGTACATCGTCCCGGGTGGTCGTGGGGGCATTCTGACCGTTCTCCTGGCGTCGCCTGGCCTTATAAGAAACGAAAAACCCTCGCGTTGACAGCGGGCGGCCATCTATGGCTCCTCCGCGTTCATCCATCGGAGAACCCCGTCACGTGACACGACGCGTCCACACATCAATCCTGATGCTAAACTATATACTGTCCCGAGGGTTTTCTTATGACCGGTCCCAGGGTTCCTTAGACCCTGTCCTCATCCTTATAGGGGTTGTCTCCACCGATGGGTTTTTGGTCGAGACTTTGTAGAACTCGCCCCATACCCAAGGGAATCACAAACGCTTCGGTGAGAAATCTTATATTATGCCTCTTGCTCCACTAAAAATGTCCCCGGGGCGAGGAAAAATCAGGTTCGCTTTTGCACATTTGGGGCGCTACCCCCAGTGTCACGTGACTTGTATGTGCATCGCCACAATAGACAAGGAGATAGTTACTTACTTACCAACGTCTCTCCTAGTCTCGAAACCCAAGCTTCAAGTCCGCCCAGTGCGAGAATGATATTTTACAACCAAGGTCCAGGGAACCGTGCTCTGGGCTTGGCTCGGAACTGGCTCTTGGTCGCTACGGCAGCGCTCGCCGAGCTACTATTTGGTGTAGGCTCTGTGTAAATTCAAACTCAGCACCCTGCTGCCGCATCGTCGACTCAACGCCACGCCCATGAACCTCAAGTGCAGTAGGCTCCGGCGTCCCGCACGTACACAGAATAACATGATAACAGGAGAAGGTCAAGGTCAACGCTAAATACGCTTGTAATAATCCTAAGGCCCTTTATCATCAATACTATTTCATCAGTTATTCGCGTACTGCACATTTAATTCTCCAGTACCTGCCTTCCTCACTGGGTGTCAGGAGCCGGTCTCAAGAGCTCCACAACTCCCGCGCACTATGCCACGCCACAACCCCGCGTCCTGTCCTCATGAGTTCCATATGGACTCCGTAACAATGGTGGATGCTAGTGCAACCCAGTGCAGCACGGTGAAATTGCACTAAGACTCCGCGGTAGTCTGTAGATAATCGCACGCGAGGTGCGCGCCCTGTTTTTTAATCGCTTTTCCAGCTCTCACTTGCTAGCACATATCGTTTCCATTTTTCTGCCCCCCTGTCTCATTCCCAATGTTCCGTAGGTATTCTTTTCGCATCCCAAGGACTACACACCCATGCGTCATACGAGGTAGATGCCCCCCCTCACCTAAAGCGGTGAAAAAATTTCCCATCCGTATCTTTTCTAGAATCTGGCGCTCACCCTCCTCCTCAGACTAATGGGCTTGACGTGCGGAGCGTCGGATGAGGCTGCGGAGGGCGCTGGCGCAAGCATGCACGCACCAACACCTGTACTCACGGGAGTGTATACGTATGACGCAGACGACATACATGAAGGGTGGGTCACCAGTAATGGCAGAGCGGGGGTCCGTTCCAACCATCTCATCAATTTGCTTCACCCGTCTCACGCAGTGTCAAATCAATGTTTTTCTGTCACCTCCAGCGGAATTGCGCCGACTCGGCGTATTCTCATTGTGTGTTCTATGTTCTCTAGCTTGCGGGTGATGTATTTGCCACGTATATTCATAATCTGTTACCTGTGCACATTTCCAATCGTACTGGGCGCCACCAAAGCTGCCTCGCTCAATTTTGACCCTGTGTGCTGCAGCGACTCGGATCTCAGTACTATAATCCAAGCGCCCCCCCCCCCATTCTGCTAATTCCCGTGCTCTTTTTACTCGATCTGGTATTTTTCTCGGGCTCGTACGTCCATTTAATGAAGCTTTTCTCTTTGGTTGAAGAAGATCCCCCGAGAATTGGAGGAGATCTATAAACTCTTGACAGACCCCCCCAGCCTCGGGACACGGCCTATAATGCCCTAGGACCGGATTTAGTAGCCGGCTCTTGACAGAACCCCTTCACAGCTTTTGACCGAAATAGCATTTTGCTGACAAAAAACCTGTACGCAATCCTGATCTTCCAGACGTCAAGCACTTAATAAGTCTTGTCTTATCCCCATTCAATCTTCGGATCACCCGCTCCAAGACGGTCGGTATTGGAACGGGTATACTGTAAGAGATCTCGTCGTCTTCGGTCTCTTTCTAGAGCTAATTAAATCTCTGGCAAAAACGACGGGCATTGCACATTAGTCCGAAAGCAACTGGAGCAAGCATATTGAGGCAGATCATCTCCAAGCAGTCCTGGAAGCTTGCAGCGAGTAGGGAGGAAGAAACGCCAAAGCATCCGCGAGCTGATGGGAGGTATCAAGGTGCGTCGGACCTTTTCCTACCGAGTCATTCGTGCCCCACCAAATTGACCATACGTCTCTCGGTGAAATCGCTATGACAGAGAATGGGGACAATGGCCACGGAGCAGCACGAGTTTCCGCTTGGAGGCGCACAAGCCGCCTGCGAGTACTAGTGTGCCCCAGACCGTAAGTACCTGCAGCTAAGGGACAGGCTGGGGAACCGCAACGTTGACCTTAAGCAGCACTTTTACCAGATCAAATTATAGCACTGCTCGCCAGTTGCCGCGGCCCGCAAGGTAAGTCCAGAGCGAAGCGTAAATCAGCCAAAAGGGAGACGGCCCGCGATTCTGCCACACCCCTGCCAAGGGTTCCAAGAGCAAGGATATACCGGGAAATGATATCTGTTCGATTTGGTGCAGGTGGCGCAGCGTGGATGATACTAGTGTCCTGCGGCGTCTGGGGAGCAAGTGTTCGGGTACGGGGGAAGGAAGCAGAGAGGTGAGAGCTTGATGATTTGCGCACTCGAGGGAAACATGTAATAGGGAGGAACGGCGCAAAATGCGAGCGACGAGCCGCACTCGAGTGATATCGATGTGGCTTGAGCTGCCCAGGGAGGATTACTGTGTGCCATGCGCATGATCAAGGCTGTCTTCGCATCTGCCATACGTTCATAGGACGATATTGTGTACAGGCGTCTCTGGCGCTGAGAGTTGGGAATGAAAATAACGAAAAAGCCTGATGTCGGATTCGAACTTTGAGTCCGGGAGATGCTTCCACGCGAGATGCCGGGACTAATATCTGGCTCCGCTTTGACTCCGCTCGTCTCCCGCTCTCCATCACGATTGTACGCTGAATGAGACGTCGGTCAGCCAAGTACGGCACATCGATGGGTACCATTTAACACTGCTACATAATATGGCAGCTTCTCAGGATCTCATGCGATGTGTGTATCGACCAAGGGGACATACGTAAAAGTATTGCATGTTGCATTTCGCGGGGAGGCTCTCGCCGCTTGCCAGCACTCGCGACTCAGCGCTAATATATTAAACAATTACAAGCAGTATTTCACTTGAGTTCGAGCATCATAAGCAATATAAGTGGTAAAGATACAAGCAGGTGGGGTTGTTACAGTGGACGCCCAATAAACCACGATTGATGAGAGAGACCAAGACCCGAAGTAGAGAGAGGGAAAAAAGAATCAAGGAAAAAAGGAACCAAGGAAAAGAGTCAAGAGAGAATGTAGACGGTAGTACCCAAGCCGGGTCTTGAAACAAACAAGTGATAAAGTAAGCAACGAGGGTTTGTTACAGTGGATACCCATTAAACCACGTGAAGCAAGTAAAATATGACGCGCCGAGAGTCAAGAGCCAAGGAGGAAAATATCGCCCCAGTCGGGGTCTTGTCCAATGCCAATGTCCGAAGCCAAGTAGAAAAATATGATGACGGCAATGATGAAAAGTAAAGGAAAGCCTGGAGAGGGAGTCCGGGGGCGTACGTACGCACTGCCCTAGTACTAATCAAGAGTGGTGTCGCCGTCAGCCACCAGGATGCAAGACGATATGAGAGGAAGAAAAGAACGCACCCAAAGCGAGACGGCCGAGTACCAGTGTCATCAAGACACCCCGTCGACCATCGCTGTGGCACGAAGGCAGGTCGGATTTTCATTCAGCAGCATCCCTACAAGCACAACATCGTCAAAAAGGGCGAGGAGAAAATGAAAGACAAAAGACTCACAGGCTAAAGAACGATCCGACGCGTTCGTTAACCCCAGATTCACCCTCCCGAGTTCCCCCTACTTAGCAAGCCATGCGCGACACCTTCACTGCCTTGCCAAGCCCGATATCCAGCTGGACTCGGAACATGACACCCTCCACATCGGTGCCGAAGTCGGCATATTTATTGACAAGGCGAAGGACCGTGACGTTCGGCTTCGGCGGCGGCGTTGAATCGTGAGGTGCATGTTCGACGCGCGCGCGAGTCCGCTGGTGGCGCTTGACGAGGTGCGAAACATGGCCCCTAGAGCCGAACACCGAGGAGATAGCCACCTCGCGAGCAGAGAGATTGTCGCATTCTACGCCCATGTCCCCGGCAACGTCGACGTCCATCGGAGGGAATGCGGGGGCTGAGCACGCCACCTCGAGCAGCGAGCCGCTGGGCATACCATCCTCGTCGTCGTTGTCGCTATCGTCATCGTCGCCCTCCATAGCGACGTCCCCATTGGCATCCATCCATTCCATACCGAAATGCTCCGCCAGCAAGCAGGCCGAGAGCGCAGCTGCCACCTCGTCGAGGGCGGGAAACTCGGCGTCCATAGACGGCAGCGCGGGAGACGCGCACTCTGCATCCGACAGCGAGCAGGCGCGAAGCGAGCTAGTAATATTGGCAGCGTCCTCCTCGGCGCAGGTGACGATAACGTCCACGAAATCGACCGCTGGGAAAACGGGCGACGGCGTGGCAGGCAGCGATGAGAATGCGGAGGCGAGGGACGGCGTGTCGTCCATGGGCTCGTCAGACGGGCTAGAAAAGTCATCGTCCATGGAGACGTCTTCCAGCTGAGCATGCTCGGGCTCAGGTTGGAGTGGATGACTGACCCAGTCCATGTCCTCGGCGTCATTCGCGACCGCGAGGCTGGGCGCGGCAACGAGGGGAGTCAAGGCGTGGGAAGCGGAGGTGGAATTGTTGATCACGGAGAGGTGGCTGATATCGATGCTGGCTGGGACGAGCGTCTCGGCGACGAGAGCGGGAGCTTGGAAGCCGAGCGAGGAAGGCGCGGCCTGGGGAGCGCTGGTGGCAGCGGCGGCGAGGTGGTCAACGCGTCTTTGGACCTCGGCGTGCCTCGCCGATTCCCATCCAACCTCCTTCCTTTCAGCAACGACGCGGTTACTCCCTTGTGCCTGCACCATGCCCATGTCCTCCAGGGTGAAGATGGACGAACCCGGGGCAAACGACGCGTCTGGGGCGCGACGCGTCGCGTTGATGGTAAACGTGCACTGAGGTGCACCGCGATAGGGCGTAGCGGGCTTGTGGACTCGTGACGCAGCATAGTTGGATGGTGCAGGGCGGGGATGGACTGCAGAGATGCTGGCTTGGTCCTTGGCAACGTCCTGAGGAGTGGTGGCAGGCGGCCTGGCAAGCACAAGCCCCTTCTTGTCGGGTGTGGTGGCAGAAACGAGCGGGGGAGCGACAGTGCTGCTGTCATCCCTGGGTGGAAAATGCGTGTGAGTGAGCGAGCGCGCGCACAATCGCGAGGGATGAAAAGTCATACCCTTCGAGCAAGAGATTATAAAGGACGGTGAAAAATAAGCAAAAAAGCCAAGCAATATAAGCGGCGAGCCAGCAGGCGGATGTGATGAATAGGGAAGCAGCAAGATTGAGGAAGAAGACGAGCGAAGTTCGGAAGCTGCGGGATTCGTTGCATCGGGCGGGAGAGGGATTGAAGCAGTTGGCGGATGAGTAGTCAAAGGCGCAGGCGGTCATGTTGCTAGAGTGGTGGTGGTGGTGGTGGATGAGTCGGTGGATGGTGGCTGGAGGAGGAGATGATGATGGTATGCTGGAGAGAGGGAAGAGGGGGGAAATCGAGGATTTATAACGCGTCTTGCACCCGGCGAGGAAAGACTAGTGCAGCAAAAACAACACAGCGCGCCGACGCGTCCAGCAGCTCGCAGCTTCGTCCCATACCGCCACCTCGTACCATACGTCCAATCACCCTCTTCCCCCTCCACTTACCCGTGCACCTACGCATCGCCTTCATTCCCCGCGTGGATACCAGCATTGAAGATTGATACGCTCGAGGGAAGGGAGCCAGTAATGGCGAAGGAAGAGTGCGTATTTTTGCGTTGATAGCATGGACATCCCTCCGCTCGAATCGTCGAGGCTTCGTTTTCGCGCATCCTCCCGGGTGGTCGTGGGGGTCGTTCTGATCGTTTTCCTGACGCCGTCCGCTCTTATAAGGTACGGAAACTTGACTTTGACAGCCGCGGACACCTACATATGGCTTCTCCGCGCTCATCCTGTGGAGAATCCCGTCACGTGACACGAACGCGTCTTCGGATTATACTCGCGTAAGCAATCTCCCGGCCATAAGTGCAAAAATCATTTATTTCCTAGATGTAGCTCGTGCTTTTCAACTTTTCGCCGGCTCGACACCCCACCATCCGCTTCCAACGCCAGGTGAGCGGGGCCAAGTAGTAAGAGCTTGAAACTAGCCAAGATGTCATTAGCAGACTCTACCAATCGCGCATCCAAACGAGATATAGCTGACATACCTTTACGACTTGAAAATTTTCATCCCAACCCCTACTCCCTTTATGAATATTGCAATCGGCTATCGACTGTCAAGTAAGTGAGGCAAATACACTTCGCACTGCACGATCAGCTTCGCACTAACAGCGTAAAGCAGAATGGGCGATAGCCGTCACCACGTCAGTCGGCCTACGCCATGTTCTGCTGAGGCGCTCGTGTCCCTTCAAGCTCGCCAAGCGCGATTACGGCGATTACGGCGTAGTGACCAAAAGGCGAGTCACGACAAGGATACTCATGAGGTCCGTCGAACCCAGATAGAATCCGCTCGTAGACCACGCAAGTGGTTAGCTCAACGTGCAGTATCTTGTAGCGTGAGTGAAGCTAATGAGCACGAAATAAGCTGGAGATGCGAGAGGCTGACACCCCGTGACAACTTCACAGGTGTGCATGAGCGACGTATGCTACGGCATCGCTCGTGAGTCCCGCTGCCCACAAGCACTTCAATGTGCGTTAACGACGTAGCTAACCCACCAATTTGTGTGAATCTTCCAGAAGAGACGATGCCAGATATTTCGCTCCTGCCAGAATTCCCCAAGGTACGAATATAGAGGGGGTAAGTTCCTGCAAGTGAAGACAGCTAGTGTTATCCTTCTTGCCAGATCTGCGAAAATGGCTCGGTCTCATCAAGGGTGGCGCAATGTCGTTCTGTCTGCGATAGGATAGAAAGGATTGGGCAAAGGCAAACGCTCGTCACTAAGCCGGGCACTTGAAGCTTGAAAGCTGAGGCCCGAGCAGCGAGAGTCAAGATGTGCGAAACATGGCCAAGTTGGCGATTAGCTAGTGATGGCTGTCTTCTTTTTTGTAGTGTTTTGGGTCCTATCAGTCGTAAGCTCTTCCGGCATCCGGACGCCTGATCAAGGAGCAAGATCAACGGCTCGGCGTACGGGATCGTCACTCGGTTTGCCATGGACGCCCAAAGACCAATGTGGGAGGAAAGCGCTCGTCGCAGCCACTAGTACAGCATCCGGGCTCGGCTCGCAGCCCTTGGCCCTAGTCGAGCTGGCCCGAGTTGGTCCGGCCTATACAATTGATTATGTCATTGGAACTCTCGGAGTTGCTGGTTACATCCCACCAACGCCAACTGCGGCAGCTAGCAACCAACGTGCGACCAGCAGCTCCTAATTTTCAGGAGAAGCGCAAAAAATAGCTCAACCCCGAAATGTGTGAGAATTCCTGAGCTAGCCAAGAAAAAAAAACAATCGGATACCTCTAAGGCTAGCGCATACTCGCGCACGACGCGAGCGCTTCAGCGCTCCGCTTCCCGCACCACTGCTGGCCATGAGGCGGTCTCGATCTCGAATACCGCACCTCGTCATTCGCATATTCTCTCGACGTCACTGCTCTGTCATCCTTATCTACTGGCTCGTGGAAATCAGCAGAAATGGCACGCATGACCACTCTTCACCAAAATTATCCTTGTCGACCCCATGCGGCTCGCAGCTATAAATTGAAGGGCCAGGCTGCTGAAGATGTATCCCACTGCCCACCGTCGAGAGCCAGCGTTCCTTTCCCACAAGCCCTCCGAGCTCCAGCACTCAGTGGACCTTTCAAAGCTCACAATGGCCTCAACCAGCTACGACAGGAACGGAGTGGGCGCTCGTGGCGGCGCGTTCGATAACGCCCAGCCTGGGTTCCCTGCCTAGTATGAGTTGTTCTCGCGCTTCTACAAGCATGCGCGCTGACATTCTATTCAAATCTGTAGTAACCGCAGGATTGCCAACCCTGGTCCTCTGTACGGAGACTTTCATCGATTGTTACAAGAAGTATAGATAACTGAACCCGCATTGCCATATTCTAGAGGCCTTTATGCTTTCGCAGTCACTACGTTTATCTGGTCTCTTTTCGCCGTGCATACTCGCAGGGTTTACGAAGTGAGTCTCTACCACCGCCATTTCGTTTCTGCAGACAGTATACTAAACCTCGTACAGAGCGAACTCGGGCTTGCGATGTCTCTTGCGGTGGGAGGTCTGGTTCAACTTCTCGCTGGCATGTGGGCATTCCCAACCGGGAACACTTTCGCCGCCACGATGTTCTCGATTTACGGCGCCTTCTACCTATCACTCGGGGTATGTTCCAGGGTCTTGCACATTGGGCAATTTCGGGGATGCGGGTTTGCTCATTCTTTCCTCTGTGTCCATGTTAGATCATCTACTGGCCAGGAAGCGGGTACGTACGAACCACAGAACAGCGCTTGAGCATATCATAATCTTTGGCGCGCAGGCTCATTGATAGCTATCTGGCGAGCCACGATTTGAATCGCGCGATGGGTATCTACGTGAGTGGCTTTGAGTGATCCTTAATATCTCCCCGGTCGCATTGCTAATTACGTTGACTCTACATAGCTGACGGGCTGGTTTGTCTGTAAGCGTCTCCGTCTCTCATTCTCGCCGGAAAAATGAGGGCTCACTGCGACGTTCCCTTCTGATTTACCAGTGACCACACTCATGTTGTACGTATTTCCTTGCTGCTTTCCCGTCCTACCTCCGTTTTATTCACGTTTACCCATTTAGCTTCGCGGCCTTCCGTGCCTCTATCACTCTCGTGCTCTTGTTCTTCTCCATGATGATGGGCTTCATGCTCGGCATGATCGGAGAATACCTCGCCAGCTACCGCATCATGAAGGCTTCCGCCGCGTTCGGCTTTATCACGACGTTCCTCGCCTTCTGGCTCGGCTCTTCCGGGCTCTTCACCAGAGAGCATCAGTATGTCCTTTCCACGCTCCTTACAGACTCGTCTAATTGCTCGATGCTGATCATTCCTTTGATCGCCAATAGTTTCTTCCAGCTCCCTGTTGGTCATCAGCTCCGTAACAGAAATACCGACACTGTCGTCTAAGGCTTCAGGGACACCTGATGCCACCTTAGCGGCATGGACTATGCCATGGACCACTCTACTAGTACGACCTGTACACATATATCCCCTTCCATCTACCCGAGACGTCGTTGATGAATTTCTCACTTTCTTGTATGATATACTCGCATTTCTTGTTTTATTTATTCGTGCGTGATGAGCTGCAGATTTCATGAAGGCTGAAGCGCCCATACATGAGAGGGGGGGTATTATATCAGGGAAACTCCGAGATACCTTCTCAAGGAAGCTTTCCCCTTCAAAAACACAGTAGATAAGTACAATATCACTACGTATACATACGCTCAGTCGAAAGTCCAAATTTTAGATTAAAGGAGAAAAGCGAGGAGCTGCCACGCAGCCCATGCAAGGTTTAGGAGCGCCGCGCCGCGCCAGCCGTATAACGTGAATATCTTGACGCCTATAGATGTGCCAGCAGCCTGTCCGAGGCAGAGCTACAGTCGCGATGGTCACCCCAGGTAGGGCTGATGTTAGTTTGGCTGTGTGATATGGATTTAGGTTGGGTGAGACGAACCGAAATGAGGAGGATCGTGTGGAGACGGGCTTTGGCTTCGGTGGAAATTCTACGGGATAAATGATATATAGATGAGATGGTGTGATTTGAGGGGAGGGAGTAAAGCCGACATACCCGTATACACTCGCTGCAAGCGAGACTTGTTGAGCATGCCACGCAATATCCAGGCCTAGTAAGTCATACCCCGTATGCCTCAGGATTTAAAAGCGGGTAGCAAGGCACAAAAATGACGCACAAGCAGTGACGAATGCAATGGTGACTATGCTATCCCCGCCAAAGCTAAGCTGAATAGTCTGGGAAATAACGATCCCAATAGTTGATAGGATTGTGACCATCGCGGGGAGAAGCTTCTCGATGTGTCGGCCAACAAAGAGGGCGGAGTATACACCAGATAATCCTATCACGAGACAGATAGCGCGCTTGAATGGTCAGCAACCTTATGCTGAATGCATAGCTTGGAGCACAGCGTACCTATCAAACCAAAGGCACCAATCGCAAGACTTTCACGCGGGAAAAAAGTAAATAATAGCATACAAATCGGTGATGGATAGTGGACTCACGCGTCACGGTTGTGTGGCGTACCGTCCAGTAGAAATGGGAGAATAGCCCAGGAGCTGCTAAACGTCGCGCTCGAGGCGACACTAATGAGGCAAGATTGTATAAGGATGGGCTCCGCGAATGCCAGGTTGACCGTGGAGCGCAGGGCTTCGGAGTAGGTGCCAGTCGTATGCTCCCGTTTTGATGTATCCGGGCAGTAGAAATATAGCAACGTCCAAATAACATATTGACCTAGGTGCACAGTGAGGATGATCGCGCGTGAGCGTTGGGAGGAATACGGGTAGCAGTCGTTGCGTACCTCCAGCAGCCATCCAATACACGTTCCTAAAGTTAGAGTGGTATGCCACAGCGCCTGCAAACGCACGAGCGAGTGGGGGGCCAAGAAGGACACCACTAAACACGCTCAAGATCGCGAGTGGCCTCTTCTGGGGCTCGGAGAACTCTGCCGTCATAGGCACGAGAATCTTGCAGCAGTTCAAGCGGCATTAGGATTTTGTGGAAGATGGGGGAGCTCTTGAACTTACTTGTGGAATAAACGAAGATGCGCCGACGAGGAATGAGAAAAGTTGGAACATCAGGAAGGATGTCGTTATCGCCAGTCCGATCGTGGAAAGGATGGAGAGTAAGAAGACCACGAGCAATAAGAGCCGCCGGGGTACAGTTTGTGCCAGAGGCATGAGGAGCAGCAGGCCAGCTGCGCAGCTGAGGGGTGGCAGTAAGGGATTTGGGGTATTGACGATATTCGTGGAAATACCGACCCAGCCTGGACGAGTGTGGGTATCCGGGCTATACCCTGGTGATCAACGCCAAACTCATTGGACAGCTCGACTTTAGAATTTCGGTCAGAGTGAGTTCTAGTCGGACCAGGCGTATAAAGATGCTATATACCTAAAAGCGACTGGCAAAAATAGAGGTTCATTGCTGAAAGGGGTCAGCGGCAGCGCAAGCTTCGAGGCAAAATATTCGTAACTTACTAGCTGAAAAACTACGAGTCAAAAAGATAGGCCAGACATGATATATGCTTATGAGGACTTACAAAACATATTGGAAAGAGCGAATAGGGTTATAATCGAGCGATCAATAGGAAAGCGGACTTCTGGATGGCCCCGGCCTGCTGGCGGCATTGGAACCATAGCGATGTCTGCTGGCTTGGGAGACATGTGGCTACAGAAAGTGCCGATATATACGAAGGGGGGGAAGTTGAGTATAAGTAGTGGAACAGGCCCGCCTCGGATATTTAATCGTGGAGAGGCTGTGAAGGGTACGGCGACGAAAAAGGAAGTTTGAGATAGAACTCCCCTGCTTTAGAATGGACGATCCCTTGATATTCAATGCCGCACGGCATACTCGTACCGACTGCCCTATCGACGTCCAAGGCAGCTGGCTCAGATATATGAGCGTCATTGCACCGGCGATGTTACCCGACTCGAGTCCGTACGCGTCGCCACTTTCTGTACTCAAAGCTCTCACATATGGCCCGCACCTCGTCATCGTATGGCATAGTGCCGTGACTACCGTCCCGTCGTGGAGGATTGCGCCAGCTGCCACTTGGATTGCGACATATACAGCTCGCGTATCCAGCGATGCTGTGAGCATTTTAATATGGCGGCTTGGGGTACAACGCCGAGTGAAACTATTTGGCTCAGCACGGTATCGTGGAGGCCGGACCTGTGGCGAAGCGCTGATGATCAGTACTCTGCTCGCTCCCCCAGTCCGGCTCTGGGGACACGGCTGGGTCCCGGAGCTGCATGGAAAGCCGGATCCAGTATGGCATAGCGGTGCATACGTAAGTAAGGTCAGTACATGTGTGCACGGAGTTTGGCCTCTAGGCCCGAGACCGAAGGGTCCTTTATTTGTTTGCTTGTACTTAGGCTTCATCCTACTCTGGAGTCTGGCCTACTAACACTCCGTGGATCGGGGGAGGAACGGATTCGAGTTTCAGAGCAAATCCGAGGGATTCGAACACAGGCCCACCGGAGTTTTTTCAAGCTCAAGGAGATGCCAGATGAATCGATGACCCGCGACCGAGGCTTGCGAACACGCATCGTGGCATTCATTCTCTCTCTTGCATAACTGGTACTCACATGAGACGCATGCTGCTGATCTTGCTTGACACATTGGATCACACACGGTGCCGTATTTTTTACATAGTCTTGCACAAAACGTCCACTTCATCCTACCAGAAATCGCTAGCTCCTGCACATGGGCTCGTTCGCCGAATGTTCTTGTCTGTCGTGCCTTTTGGAGACACTGGGGCACTTATTGATGCCGAGATGAGCACCCTGCGGCCTACTCATGTCTCCTATATCAAAAATCGTGCTGTGCCAGACTCATCTCGACGCGCACATAGAGGAACACTGGACGCGCCAGCCTCTAAAAACAGCGTGTCAATGGTTATTGTTCCTCAGGTCCGTAGCATTCTAATGGAATCAAGGGTATGTGATTCATATACCCAAAGAAGGCAGCTCTAGTCTGACGACCGAACCCGAGGCATCTCGACCTAGCCCTCAGAGCCACTGTGAGAGCGGTGCATGGGCTCGCCATGGTTATCTTAACCGCCCAGGAGCAACGGGATTCCTATCTGTTTGAGGATTTCACTGTGCGTGGCGCTCTGAGAGTCTGACAGGAAGCCAAAGCTGGTCTAGAGTTGAAACATTGAAGACTCGAAACACGACGTGTAACAGGTCCGTGTCGCAGTCCACGTCCTAGGAGGGAAAATTCTGGCCAGGGGAAGCGATACTAGTTTGCACTTCAGGCCTCCGAGTCCAATTCCTTCGCGACGCTAACGAGGCGGCTGCGTGTTGTTCTGTACAAAGGTAGCTGATATGTACAGTGCAAGTAATAATATAACATGTACAGCCAAGGGCCCTGTCATGTACACAGAATTTCCCCGCAACTTTCGAAAAAGGGTGCTTTAAAGGATGCTTTGTACCTAATTAATATTTACCTAGTGCGCTCTGCGCGTCTCCGGCCATGTCATCGTTAAACGCCGATGTGTGTATACCGCTCTGAGACTGGACTCCTGGGAATACAAGTACTTTCAAGAAGGATTCTGGGCGGAGTCTGCAAGCGCTCCGCGTAGAAATGTTATTGCAAATTTGGGCACCGCATGACGGCACCGTCGATCCGCGGTTGGAGGGATCGGCTACGTACACGTTGACGACGGAGGAAAAGGGAGGAAACCATGTCTTGCCCTGTCGATATTGCACGTACCCACTTGCTGCTAGCTCTGGCTACTACCTAGACCAAAAGTCGCTCTTCCAGCGACCATCCCTTCAAAGCAATCCATTCGATAAGGAATCCAACCATCGGGGCACGGAGGCTTCTTGTTCCTCTGGGGCAACTCGGTCGTGAACGACCCGTGTACTACTACTAGCTGGCTGAGCAGGAAACTCAATGTTTCACTGCTGTATCACCGCGATGCCGAGGCCGTTCTGGTACGTGAGACTGCCTTGAAAGAATCACCTGCATTCTCGCCTTTCTTGTCCCACCACGTGCCCACACCGCGTTTTGTATAATTAATCGAGACGAGTAAACGTTCAAGGAGTCCTTGCAAGTACTCGCATTGGCAAATGCATTCCCTCCCCCCTTGCGTCCATCTCGTCCTTGCCCGGTCTTTAATTCTACACTGGCGATCTGGCTTCTCAACGGACTTCCCTCGCTGTCTCGCACGCACTCGTGATGAGCACGTTAGCTCACTTGTTAATCCCAAGGCCTCGCTCTCGGTACACTCATCGATAGGGGTGCCGACTGCATGGATGCTATTCCCCGATTCAAGCCCTGCAGCTATCAGAACTTTGCGGTTGGCGCTCTTGCCTCTTAGGCCACTCGTTGCTAGCGTGGCGTATAATCATCGAACTTGGAGATCACCTCACTCTGCTTACTTACGGGCCACGGCCCCCTTGAAGCTCACAGCTGGAGAGAAGGCTCACCACAAGTTCCTTGAATGCTGGGGCAAACTTATGTACTGCGATAACGCTCGAACACAAGGCGCAAGCGCGAACTATATCCAGGCGACCAAAAGCACAAGCAAATGACAAGGAAGATTACCTAAAATACGGGAGGAAAAGGTCGGGAAAAAAAACATGTCTACACCCGTAAGCTTACGGGATTTGGGTAACTGTTAAACACATCAGGCTTAACAAGAAAAACGGGGACATAGAAAAAGCACAGAAACAAAGCCCTGGACCGCCCATGAAGGAGAAAAGAATAGAGGAGTGGCACAAAAAAACACCGAGTCTGATCTGCTCGACGGTACAAGATATAAACGAAGATACCAACCCAGACGTGGCATAGGCCACTGACGATACGGCGCGCAGCACCGTACCCTCGCGTCTAGGTTTTCAAGACACCCAGCAGCCTCCTGAACGCGCCCTTTGGCGCCGCTGGGGGAGGCAAGATCCCCGACACCCGCTTCATCTCGTGCTCGTGCCACTCGCCCGTGTGGCCCAAAGACGTGCCGCACTGCACGCAGTGATAGGACTCTGCCGTTGAATCTTGGCGCTTCGCAGCTGGGTACGACTGCCGCCGCGCAAATCGGGACAAACTAGCCCGGATGGGTGGCTTTGCCTCTTTTTGCTCGGTGACGGGGGCGGACGGGAGGAGTGGCGTGCGCGTGCGTGATGAAGGCTCGAGGGTGGCGCTGTTCATCCGACTCGGCTTGGTCTCCCGTGGCAAAGGCGATGGGGACGGCGTGGCGCGAGTCCTTATGTACGTGTCTGTTGAACCCCGCCGGAGATGCAAGTTATCCCGAGTCAGCCTCGACTTGGACGTGTTCTCGATCCCCCCTGGTTTGGTAGGGTTGGCCGAAGTGGGCGCAGGTATGATAGGCATGGTATTCGACCTGATCATGTCACTTGGTGGCGCAGGCTTCGCCGCCGGTGGTGCAACAGGTTTAGAAGGACTCGGTGGAGTAGGAGGTTTATGCGAAGGTACGAGATGGGAAGTCGAGAGAGTGCGTAAATGTGGCTCTCTCGGCTTGGCCGAAGTAGATTTAGCAGATTGTGAAGCGGGGTCGGACACAACTTGGTCGACCGCAGTCTCGCGCGGATGAAAATCTTTCTTTCTGGGAGATACTGCGGGATTGCTGGCGAGGCTGGACTGTGACCGAGGCCCCTCGCGCGTGCTCTTTGGTGGCGAACCGGATATTGGCGCTGGGGTAGAGGAGAGCTTGGCGGGGCTAATGGGTGATGTTGCAAGGCGAACCGGGTTTCCTGAACCTACGGTACGACTCGGTGGGCGAGGAGGGACCTTGTCCAGCACAATCGGGGGCGGCGAGCGCTGGCGATACTTGGACTGTTCCGGGGTTGGCGATGACGCAGGCGGCGCTGGGGTTGGAGTTGGAGGTGGCGATGGTGAACGAACCAGTTCGCCGCCGCCGCGAATCCACACAGGCTCCTTGTTCCATGCCCACACCTTTGCCTGTGCCTCAGCCTGCTGACTCGGCCCTTTCGAACGAGGGCTGGTAGCATTGGGAGACTGGTGTGCTGGAAGCGGCAAGCGCTTCACGGGAGTCGTTGGTGGCTCGCGGGTGCGGGTGGGAATGGGAGAAGCTGTTTTTTCACGTGGTAGGGACGGCCGCGGATTTCGCAGAGCTGGGGGAGCCGAGGGTGATCGAGAAGGCACTGCACGATGCGGCGAGGTCGGGGTGGATGAGGATGGACCGTCTCGCCTTGCACGAGATTGCGAAGCCTCTGCAGCAGCTGGCATGGTGGGGATGGGTGGACGTGAACGTTCGCGGATTCTCGAAAAGGATACGGAATCACCGATGCCGGGTCTGCCGTCCCTGCCTTGAGGCTCGGTGCGTGTAAGTCGCTTCGACAACTTGTCATAGTCCTTGCGTCGAAGCTTATTGCTGCCGCTATTATTACGTGCTATCATCGGGGATAGAAGATGGCAGGCTGAGGCGTCCCTCCAGTGCTTGTAATGAGCTGCGCGGTGGGCCGGATCCAGGCGAAGATTAGGCGGGGTAGGATGAGCGAGTGTGTAGATCAGGAATTTATGGAGATCTGCATGGCGCGCAAGAAGAGGGCTGGCGTCAGAGCTGTACAAAGGACGGTGCAGGCCGCGCGCCCACCCCGAGGATCAAACCACCGAAAAGGCAGGGAAACTGATGACTGACAGATAATCAATAGCAAAGACCTTAGCAGGTAATTCGCGTGGAATAACGCATAGCTATGGCAGCAGACCGTGCTGCGCGCAGAGAAAAAAGAAATAATTTCCTTCGGGGTCGTCTTTTTGACGACTATTGTCGCGGGGACGAGCTAGTCGGACATCCTCAGGAGGACGAAAAGGCAACAAAAAAGCTCCCCAACGAAAACAGCGCACAATAGCCGCCTGCCGCTTCTGGAAAAGCATCCGTCGGATGCAAATTCCCAGAGCGGAGGGTTTTCTCTCGAGTACATCGACAAAGGCTCCAACTTATTTCCTCCATCGTCGTCGTCTCGTCAACGTCGCCGACCATGTCGACCGCGTATTGCCAGGCGCTTGGTCGCAGCTGCCGTCACCGCACGACGCGTAGTATAGCCGCAGTCTCGGTAACCTAGTGGCGTCCGCATTCGCCAAGCTGCGGCTATTCTTCGCGACGATTGACGTGTGGCGGCATTTCATTCGCCATGTCTGAATATGCAAAGTGCCCGAAGAGATGGTCAATGAGCACCCTATCACCGACCGAAATGCCGAAGACAGGGCTTGCATTTCCATTCGCCTCGAACTCGAGCTCCCCATCCAATGATCGTTCTGTAGCATTGTCGCGCATCCTGGTTCTCTGGCCGATTCATTGTCGTCCCGCCACATCGGCCATGCCACTACCGGAGAACCATTCCAGTGGAATTCTTATTCTGCTGGGAGCTCACTCGGCTTTCACCTCTCTCCACGCAAGTATTATGCTAGAGAAAGGTCACCGATTTATTGTAGAAATAAACCTCATTTTTCAACAAAGGCTCTTCGCTTGAGTAGCTTTCTAGTGTTACGGATCCTCATAATCTGCTGATCGTTACCGTGATACTTTACTATCCATACGTCATGCCATTGTATATTCGCCGATATACTGAGAGAATTCTCAGCATCGTTCTCCAGGAGCATTGCAGGCGCTGGACACCCGAGCCCGAGGTTCGCACCATACAGCTCTTCCATCCTTCCTTACACGGTAGTTTGCGCGCGTTCTGCGTTCTTCCCCCTTCCGTGAGACGTCGCCTCAAGTACAAGGAAGGTAGCACCACCATTACTCCACGAATTCCCTACCTCCGCGCCGTAATACACGTCCCCCCCAGCTTCGCGTTAAAACTCAGAGCCAACAAACAATCTACGGCCCCTTGGACGACGTCGTACGGGCCGCTGCATTCGCGTCTCTCAATATCTACTCTGCCCCTGATCGGTGCCTTCTGCCAACTAGCTCGGAGAAAAAAGGCACCCACAGAACGTCCCCCAGGCTCTCCGCAAATTCGCTCTCGCGTAGCTGGAGTGGCACGGAAACCGGATTCCATCGGTCCGCCACTGGGGCACTACGATGGCTGTAGAGACACAAGCTTCTTGATGGCAACCTCTTACGTTCGGCACCAAGATTCTGCCGTCTACTTCGTAGCTTTTGTCTCCTAGACAAGAAGCTTATGACTTGCAATGTCGGGAGCTGAGAATCGGCAGTTGACTTCCGTTTTCAAGGTTAATACTCTACTCGCTCTGCCAAGAGCATGGAATATGGCAGGCTGTACCCTGACTCTATGTCGCCCACCGGTGGGTGGTCACTCGACTATTCAGATTATTTCATTTCGTTCCGCCCCGTCGGTTCCGCTCGCTCGTTTGCAGCGGTCCGCGACGAGAAACCACCGTGACGTGGTAACCACCGGACGAGGGCTATGAGCTGTCGCGTAGACGATTCCGCGCGTATAAAAACCAGCGTGCTTTCCAGGCCTCTAACTATCAAGCACATTTGAACTCAAGCCTCAACATCCTCATCCAAACAAAGAATATCCAGCATAAAAAATGGTCGCCTTCAACTCTCTCGTCGTTCTGGCTCTCGCCGCTGCCGCTACCGCCGTCCCCACGACCACCGAGACCGAAAAGCGCGCTGCTAGCTGCTCGTTCCCCAGCCCACCCAAGACTTCCAGCTTGACGTTGGTACACGACTCATACGGTCGACGTTCCCCCTATTCCTATTGAATGCGTCTGTGTTTTCAGCGCCGCGAAGACCATTTCTGCCGGCACGACATTTGATGGTGAGCGCGCGCACTTTCAATTTATTCTACGCGTTACCACTGTGGCTAATAGCTTTCTCGGATCCATAGGCGGGAATGTTCGATTTGACCGTGGCAGCGGTGCTTGCAAGGGGCAATCTGAGGGCGGTGACAAGGACGCCGTGTTCATCCTCCAGGAAGGCTCGACGCTTTCGTGAGTTCCTTGTCATGTACCACACAACGCAACCTGATGAACTCATCATTTTTATTATTATAGAAATGTTGTCATTGGTGCCAACCAGATGGAGGTAATGATATACTTACTCAAGCTCATAACCACACACTAACGCCGTCTGAACTTGACGTCCCAGGGTGTTCACTGCCTTGGTACGTTTGGTTCTTATCGATGATTGTATGGGTTTTAAACCCACTCATTTAACTTGTCCGAAAATAGGCTCCTGCACGCTTAAGAATGGTGAGCAGAGTACCTTCCTTCCGCGCCTGGCTACTAGAGGAAGCTAATTCTTGTTCCTATTTTCAGTCTGGTTCGGTTCGTACCACCCTTGTTCATTTCAGAGGGTTTCATGCTTATCTTGTCACCCTCACATTGTTGGCTTCTCAATGCACAGAGGGTAAGCAACACAGTCTATGCCCAAATATGCCGAGTGCTGATATATTTAATTTGGGTTCTTAGATGTCTGCGAAGACGTGAGATCGTCGTGTTGGTCATACCGTCTCACCAGCGCGGCTCACGCGATATTCGGAAATAGGCAATCACCATCAAGCAAACCAGCGGAACTTCTACCATCTCCGGAGGCGGTGCCAAGAATGCTGATGACAAGATCGTTCAGCACAACGGTATGCATACCTCAGAAACTACCTTTAGATCATACATATACTTAGTGCTCCTGATCTTTTTAGGTGGTGGAACCGTCGTGATCGACTCTTTCTGCGTGAGTAATCGTGCCCACTATGCAAGTCGCCGTAGGGCTGCGCGCTAATGTGACGAACCAAAAGGCACAAACATTCGGAAAACTCTACCGCAGCTGCGGCAACTGCTCCACCCAATACAAGAGGACTTCGAAGATCTCGTGCGTATATCTTCGCGCAAATACTCTCACAAGATCTTGAACACCGAGCTAAATGGGACCGGTGCGCTACAGGAACATCATCGCTTCGAGTGGCAGCGTTCTTGCCGGTATCAACTCTAACGTGGGTTCATCCATGTGCCTGCGAGCGTTGAATTTTCTGAACCCCGCGCTACGTATTTATTTCAGTACGGTGATACCAGCACTCTTTCCGGCCTCTCGCTTACCTCTGTCAAATCCGTCTGCGACACCTTCACGGTAAGTGGCGCCCTGTCCTTCTCTCTTTGGGCATTTCCTAACTGGTGGATGAAACAGGGCAACAGCAGCGGCGCAGAGCCCCCCAAGCTTACCTCCAACGTTGCCAACGCCTAGTGAGTGCCCATCCCCTATCGTGCGCGTGTCAATAACGCCATTTTTTCTGACAATTTTTGTGTCGTACCACGCATTAGCTGCAAGTTCTAAAATGTATATTACTCTTACGCGGAGCGAAAATCGCAAGTTTCAATATACCCTTTAGATAAGATGCGATCTTTTTGGGTGATCTCTGAGAAGCGTGAAGCCCTTCCAATTTGCGACAGCTGTTTTTATTTCTCCGACAACCGAATCCGGGGTACTGTCTTCCCCCACCATTTGGGGCGACCCCATCATTTGGGTCACCTTCCTAATAAAGTAATTTTCCGCGCAATTTTGGTAATTTTGCACAGCATTTTGTACGCCAAAATTCTGTGCGACCGAATATGGTAGCCTAAACAGCTCTAAGCCAATCAGAGCGCGGAATTTGCCCTGCCGCCCCAAGTGGTGGGGTCGCCCCAAATGATGGGGAAAGACAGTACGATTCATACCGCAGGCGTGGCTTCGGATAAAGTGCCCGGTGAACATGTGTGGCTGTTACGTACGCCTAGCGCGAGGGTAATATCGTGAGCTGCGGGTTGGGGGGGGGGGGGGCAAGAGCCACACTTGGGTCAGGCCTGCTAAGTATCGGGATAGCCAGGCCGCGCCTTACAAAAGCATCCCCTCGCTTGCCTATCACGACTCACGCTCACAGAAATCCCACGATCGGGTCGGAAAAATTATGCTTTAATTGCCGCCTTATCCTTAGCGCTGTGGCGCATCTGAAGTGAGCTGCATGTGCTCATTGGAGCCTCACTATCTATCACGGGCGTTTAGTTCGAAAAAAAAACTGCGGGCTGTTCTCTGATTAAAATAGATAGACAGCAGATTGCAAGATATATCGCTGTATACTGAGCTGCACTTAATTCACGGTAGTGCGGGCTCATTCCCCATTTATGGCTCAAGCTCGCCGTCGCCGGGCGGTGTTCAGTTGAAATGGGCATATGAGGTATGAGGTAGGTTGGCGTCAGTCCTGAGGTGGGGGTGGGCAGCTGGACCGTGGCAGGATATATTTATGCATCTAATGGCTTCCTAACGGCCCCTTCCTACAGCGGGCACCAGATAGCGGCGCCAAGCAGCCCGCGCGCATTCCGAATTTCCGACCTTTGGTGGTGATGTTGAGTTGCACCCTCAAATCGAATAGGGATGGATTTGCTTCCGATAGTACGTGGAGCCCGGCTACTTAGGCCCGAGATGTCCGCAGTAGACCGAGACGATATCCTTGAACCTTCGCGCCCACACCGTCGAATATTAATATTGGCTTCCAAGGACGCGTGCGGAGATATACATGCAAGCAGCAATTCGGTCAGCGGCACTCTAAGCGCACTTCTCTGGTGCAGGGTGCCTATATACGCACAAATAAACCTCCAGATAATAAGTGAGTTGGATCAGGATCCTTCCACGGGGAGTTTAATTTATTTAGCTTTGAGTGCAGCACGAAAGCGTCGGCAGACTCGATTGGTTCAGCAATTCGCTTCCCGACAGACCTATTAATAGCTAAATCCAGTGTAAGGAGCTATTATCCTCGCAGTCCGGCCCCGTCGCCGCGGCACATAACTACTTAGCTGGATATTGTCATTGGCAGCCAACGCACGCATCCCACGGCCCTCACCACCTCCCCGCGCGAGCCATGTCATCCAAGACTACAGAATCCGGCTCCTCGACCATCGCAATTTTTGCACTTTCCAACACGCTATGTGAGTTCATACAGATACTACGCTCTCGCACTGTATACTTATCACCTTTTTTTATATAGCCGGTAAGCTGTTGAGCCTGCGCCTCCAGACCACGCGACGCGACGCTCACCAGGGTCTTTCAGCGATAAATATGTATCTTTGTCAGCCACTGCTCAGTAAGTTATATCAAACCGTTGTGATTCTAAACCATTCTCAATCACCTAAAGTCGAACTCTCCAAGGAGTTCAGCGTTAGCTACCAGAGCGTGTCATATATACCTACACTCACCCAAGCTGGGTTGGTCTATTCGCACAACTCCATTCATTCAATCTTTCTAATCACTGCCTACTAGATGCGCAGCTGGTCTGCTACTCCTCCACCCCCTTGGGAACGTAATTCCTCGGCGATCTCTGTTACTCGTCCTAGTCCTATTTTCCGCCCTGCTCACACTCGGATTAGCAATAACAACATCATTCTACGCATTCCAACTTTTCTCCTTCTTCATCGGCATTTGCTCCTTCACACCTCAAGTGAGCCACCACCCCCTCACAAGCATCGCTGTTTGTTTTATTTACTGTATCGCAAGATTCTCATACCCATGACAGCAGAACTTGTCGGACCTCAACGGAGACCACTTGCGATCTTGAGCGTATTCGCTGGTGTTCTTATCGGTCCCCCACTTACTCGGATACTTGCTGGTGCCATTGCATATTACACCAACTTGCGTAATATTTATTGGATAAGTGTCGGAGGTGCGCAGCCTCTGACTGCTCCTTCAAACTACCTGGCTGATGCACATACTTCTTCAAGGTCAATATATCGTCCTGACATTACTCTATCTTTACTGCCCGGATATTCCGCAGAATCCGCAGAACACCAACTACACCCAGACCTTGCGCTCAATCGTCGATTTAGCATTCACAGAGCCGATTCTGATGCAATCTTGTCTCATTTCCGTTGCTTCGAGTGCAATATACAGCAGTTCCTGGGTTACCCTTACCTTTCTGCTGGGTAATCCACCCAATGAGCTTAATACGTAACTATTCCCAATTGCACGCAATGCACATAATCCTAACCCTTTTTTTTTTCAAGCCTTTCGATTGGTGCATTCGGATTGCTGGGTTTGTTTCTCACTTCCTCACTTACCGCGCTCGCCCTGTCATCTAATCTACCTGTTGGATTCGATAGGGTTATTTGGTGTATATTCTGCCCTATTTATTGGTCGACACATTGACAAGCTCCTGCCAATGATGGTCACTGTCCTATCAATTATCGTAATACTGATCTCCCAGATCATCCGGTTCAATACGAGCGGGACCAATATCATCTATCTTGCGATCGCCACTATATGTTCGTTTTTATTCTTTTATACGTGCCCCTCAAACACTAATGTTGCAATTCTCTAGGCATGGACATGGCCTGGCATGCACAACAGGTCTCGCTAGCCGTGACAGTGTTTGGGTAAGCCAGCGCTCACTATCTGCCCTCAAATCAACGCTAATCCGCCTTTGCTTTGATACATAGAATCTCCGCAAATGCTAAATCACGGCTTCATACCATTCTTCTCATCTCTGTTCGTACCGTTTTTCATTTGTTGCTTTCATAATACCGTATGTCTGATACTGGATACCGGCTCGAACAGCTTTGCTTGGGCCAAGCGATGGGCACATCCATAGGCATCAAAATATTCACGCTCTATGGCCCTCGCGGGTCGGTCCTCCTACATATTGCATGGACTGCGTGGCAACTCCTCGCTTTCCTCGTATAGGGCCTTTTGCTGTATCTCTGCCTCAAACGAGGCTCGACTTGTATAATTTGTATTTGTATCATGCGGGGGCGATTGGGTAGATCTAGATATTACTCACGAACATTCAACTCGCGAGTATACTAGGCTGTCTGAACTGGCGAGCTTGCTCTGCAAACACGGGCTACACCCAAGCCATGAGAAAAGTTAACCTCGGGGCGGAATAAATGTTCATGCGGAGTTTGCGGTTTTTCAAAAATCATTACTTACGTAATATAGTTATGTTTTTGCCCACTAGTCGCGAGATCCTTGGTGCCTCCCAAGTTAAAACACACCTCGATTCGCTATGAGCGTTCACCTTCCTGTTACGATATCCCATGAAGATCCACCAGATGATGTACTCGACGCCGAATCGTCCGACTCGGAGAGTGATGAGGATCAGACGTTTGACGACTGGATTGAATCGGACAATGTCGAGTGTCGATCTCTCTTTGAGGAGCGGGTGTTCCCTTCTGTTACCCTCGCGCTGGAGCACGATCGATCAGCCCATGGATTCGATCTGCAGGCTCTGTGTACGAGTCTAGGTGAGTTGTAGAGTTTCATTTTTGTGGCGACACCAAGATTAAGTACCGACTGGCGGCCGGTGCAGCGTTGGATTTCCACCAGAGAACTCGACTCGTCAATTATATCCGTAAAACGAACGCGTCTCCCGACTCTTTGCGGAACCTCACCCCGCAGGAATCTTTCTTTACCGACGACGAATATTTGATCCCTGTCGTTGCAGACGATCCCCTCCTTCGTATGTCACGCGCCTCCACTCCCTACTGTCTTGGCGTTCTCCCGTTTATAACTATATGTTATCGCGTTAGAACTGCCCTCGGATGACTGGTCCGACTCGGAGGACGAAGAGGCGAACAAAGATAAGCCGGCGCAACCCGAAACCCTCCAAGAGGCCCAGCACCGAATCAAGAAGCTCGAGGAGCAGCTCCTTCATGCGCGCACGGATGTTGCGGACTTGAGGAACCTCATCAAAAGTCGGCTGGATCTGGTGGATGATGCCTCTCCTGCGGAACAGAGGAAGGCTATAGAGAGGGACGACGATACGCATTATTTCCAGAGTTATGGCTACGATGGTACGTCTACGGCGCCCGTTTCCCACGCGCAAAGAATCCGCTCTGATTTGTTGTGTTTTGTGGGGTTGGTTTCTAGAAATCCACGCGGTTATGATCCAAGATACTGTCAGGACTTCGTCATACGCTACGTTTATCCTCACGAATCCGGCGATTTTCGAGAATGCTGTGGTTATGGATGTTGGCTGCGGTATGTACTCTTCCATATACTATGTTGATAGAAGGAGGGTGGTATTTTACTCTGTCTCTTTTTAGGATCGGGGATTTTGTCTATGTTTGCAGCCAAGGCTGGTGCAAAACATGTTTTTGCGGTAGACGCTAGCGACATCGCCCTCAAGGCCGAGCAGAACATCAAAGATAATGGCCTGGATAAAGTAATAACGTTCGTCTCTCCTGCTCGCGCTTTAAATCCCTGCTTTTCTGACGCTCTGATAGAGTAATTCGGGGTAAGGTCGAGGACATTCAGCTCCCGGCACCATATACATCGGTCGATATCATTGTCTCCGAGTGGATGGGATATGCACTGCTCTACGAGTCCATGTTAGATTCGGTCCTGCATGCAAGGGACAGGTTCCTACTACCTGGAGGATTGCTCGCACCGAGTCAATGCAGGATAAAATTTGGTCCTGTTGAAATCAACGACATATTGAAGGAGCGAGTTGAGTTTTGGAATGACGTCTACGGTAAGTTGCGGTTTCCCGTGTGTTGATTAAAGATGTGATTCAGTGTGCATCTTGACAGGTTTCAAGATGTCCCACATGGCGAAGGAGATATACGACGAAGCACTCATAGACGTAATTGGGCCGGCGGCTCTCCTCGGCGACGTCGTTACTATCAAGGTAAGATTCTCTTCGATTGTACAGCCAGAAGCATATAAAACTCATTTTTTCCTTCTAGGATCTGCCTCTACAGCATATCACGGCCCGGCAACTCGATTTCATCTCCCCGTTCTCGCTCACCATCGGGCGAGACGGAATGTTCCACGCCTTTGTCGTTTATTTCGACACGTGGTTCACCGTAGACGGCGCCGACGTGCCCACAAACGCACCAGTTACTATCACACGTGTCGACGGGGACGGTGTTACGGCCGACGTGATCCAGCTCAAACGGCGGCCGAGCCAAGCGGAGCGCAAGATGAGTCTCGGAGGGGACAACGCACCGGAGGTACAATCTCAGTCAGCCCAGACTGAGCCTGCGAAGGAGGAGACGAGAAAGAAGGAAGTGTCGTTCAGCACCGGTCCGAGAAGCACTCCGACGCATTGGAAGCAGACGCTCTTCCTCCTCCGCAAACCAGTCCGGGCAAAACGAGGTCAGTTCCTGTCCCCCTCGATCGACGTCAATTGTGCAAGTTCTCAATAGGCCCTGATCCTCTTTTTGATGATAGGGACGACGGTATCGGGCTCGTTTTACATGCAGAAGAGCAAGGAGAATAAAAGAGAACTGGACGTGGAGATCCACTTCAAGATCACCAAGCCCGGACAAGAGGCCGAGACGACGGAGACGGTTGTCCAGATGTACAAGGTCCGGTAAGAAAGAAGAGAAGGAATCGAATAAATGTATATAGGGCGCGATTTTGCGGTGCTAGCTTGCGATAAATGGCAAATCCCCCATCAACGAACGATGTTGGCGCGGAAATCTGTGACCGGGAAGGCGTGACGGTCATGGTCACTTCTTACGCAATGACCTCAATAAGCTCAATGCTCGACTCAACGCCGTCACTGCCAAGCTGCTCTACGCATCGTGTTCTAACGCTGGCGTGCTACTCAAAGGCCTTGAATACTAACCTCAACTTGCGGGTTTTGATTGAACGCACCCATTTCTCCTCGCAAGAACTTCCTCGTCGCCACTTCACAGTTTTTCTTGCTGCTACTGGAGGAATGGAACCTACTCCAGCCGCACCCAGCCGCGGTAGCTCTGAGAGTAGAGGGGTGGGCCGAAGTCGAGGAAATAGAGGTTCTTCTTGGCGGGGAAGAGGTCGCGGTCGTGGAAGAGGGAGGGGAGGTGGCCCTCATGCCGATTCTAGCCATATGAACAACAATCAACCACGTCCTCAAAATCGTGCGCCTACTCCGAGGCCAACTCACTGTGAGCCTGGGACGAACACCATACTCCCTGCTCGAACTTGTGCTTGATTAACTGAAACTCGGTCTCTCTCCTTCCAAGTTCTATGTCTTCCTTTGGTGAGCAGCGACCATCTCCTTTAACGTTAACATATCAGTTCCTGGAGCCCCATTGAATCGTTACTGTATTGAAATTAAACCCGGGGCTCTACAGGGCCAACATGCCGATTTCCGCACACACGTATCTGAATTCACAGACTCCCTCCTCGCATCCTCGTCCGATATACCAGGGCTCGACGAATCGATCGTGATCTCGCCCATGAGGTTGCACCTCACGCTCGGCGTGATGTGTCTGAGCGACGATCCGCCTCGACAGGGGCCAACACGATCGCAAGGTGTAGGGGTGGGCGCTAGAGGAGATACGGAGCTTCCAAGCACCAGCACTTTATCACCACCGCTCCCGAGTAGTGTTGATGGTAGTCCCGCTCCTCCGAGTGTGCAATCCGCGCTCGACCTCCTGCGCTCCCTCAAACCCCGCCTCTCTCAGATCTTAGCCCCCCAAACTCAAAGCCAAACTCGAAATCCACGAGAAGATACCTGGACAAAGGTCAGAGTCCCACTCGAAAGAATGGACATCATGCCGCCGGAGCACGGGGACCCGACGCGCGCGCACGTCCTCTGGCTCGGTCCGTCGAAGGAGCGGTCGGCGGAGAAGAAGGTCCTTTGGGACGTTTGTAGTGAGCCTCCCACGCACTTCTACTTTTCTCCGCTGTAGGGCCTGCGATGATAATGGGAAAAATTGGTGGGAGCAGATCTCGTGTATCGGAGCTTCAAGGAAGCGGGGTTGATCCAGGATACGAGACCATTGAAGGTACGATCTGCCTCGCCCAGTAGTATTTGTCGGGTGCGCTTAGTTATGGTTGTATTTGCTGGGCAGCTCCACTGCACAATCTTGAACACTATCTATCGATCCAAGGCCTCTATCCTTGCACACAACCAAGCTCAAGCCCAAGCTCAAATTCAAGCCGAACAACCCCAGACGCCGCATCCGAGGAACAGAAATCCGCCCCATCAGAACCAATCGCGCATCCCGTTCTCGTACTCGGCTATACTGGAAAACATGGGGCACCAACCATCTCAGCCATCCCCTTTGGCTGCCCCTGCTCCCGATGCCGCCAGCAATTCGCGCAGAGCCGGTGCGGGCGCAGGAGGATGGGGCATCGATGTCGGTTTCGGCACGTGGGAGATTGGAGAGGTGCAGCTGTGCAAGATGGGGAGCCACGATCCGGAGGGGCGGTACGTATCTGTCGGTGCAGTGTCTCTGGGGCCGGACATCGATGATGAGGCGGGCAGATCGTATAGCTAATGGAGAGACCGCGCTTTATCCTCTGAGTCTTTGGAGGTGTCGCGCGGGATCAGCTTGATGCGAAACCCAGGATATTTTTTTGCTTTCACGTTCATTATTGGTCGACTTATCCTGGAGTTTCGGCTTCTCAAGGTTCAAAAGAGCTCCTTGCGCACAGCGAAAAAATTTGGCCGCTCGCAGCGAACCCAAGATTTTTAATTATTTAGAGCAAAGCAAGAAGTACTGTTTATCGTTAGACAAAGAAGGGATTTATCGGAATGAGGAAGAAAACTAGTCATCTTCAAGAAGAGCCTTGCCGCTCACAACCACACTCTGGTCGCCCTCGCCGTGAAGATCAGAGTCTTTAGGTTCTTTCAGCACCCGGAATGCATCCATGAGAGCAGGATGCAGCACCGGGGAGCCGCCCACCTCCTTCTCGAGCTGCTCAGAGACGCCATCGAAACCATACACGGAAACAACCTTGACCTTACCCCCGTACTCGCCGTCATTCGCGATGACGCGGAGCTTGTCGATGGGGCGACATGTCATGCGGTGCTTGATACGCCACTGATTTCCCCACCCGCCGGGCTGGGGGACGACGGCGGGGTCGACAGCCCTGCGCGCGAGGGCCTGGAGGGCGTCAAAATCGTGCTGGGGGAGCTGGAGGGTGTGGCCGGCACCGGTGACGAGGATGTTGGGGAGGAAGAAGGCGGCGATGAAGCCGCTGGGGTCGACGGGGGTCGAGGAGAGGAGGGCGAAGGAGAGGGTGGAGCGGGCGGGGGTGGCGTTAGAGGGTGTCGCGCGTGCGAGCCAGCCGGTGGGCAAGGGGGTAGAAAGGGAGGCGGCGGCCATGGTGATCAATATAGGATATTAACAGAGTACAAGCGAGTCTTCTTCGTCGGCGTTGTCGTCGTCGCTTCGCTTTTCGTTGCTGCCGCCGCCGCCGTCGTCGTCGTAGGCACTGGTGGAGATGGACGAGGCAGAGCGAGAGCGAGCAAAGGACCCACCGATGACGATCGGATCACGTGCCAAGCAGCTTACATAAGGAAATGCCAAGGCGCGGGGAACCCTGATCGACATGTGGCTGGCTATTTATGGCAGGATCGAGGACCGGCGGGGGCAAAGCGGCCAAACAAAGGGGATTGCACGCGCTGCTATAAAGCCGTCGCGTGCGCACGGTCCCGGGCCATAGACCTGTTTTTGATCCCCCATGTCGTCCTCGCTGCCCCTCTACCACCCCCTCGCCGAAAAATCCCCCGGTGAGCAGCCCCGCCGCGCACCGTCCAAATGCAACCGATCCCGTCTCGCAGTCATCGTACTCGCCATCGTCGCAGTCGTCTACTTCCTCTTCCTCAATTCGCCATGCGCCATCGGGCGCACATATCCCCGCAGAGGCTGGCACTCTCGCGCGCACTGGACTTCCCCACCCTCCTTTGACCCCGACACCGCCCAACTCTCGTTTGCCCTCACTCGCTCTACACCTGAAATCCCCGACGCGCTCACGGTCGCGTTCTTCGCGCCTGATATCGCTGTGGATGCCATGGGACGCGTTATGCGCGTCGGCAGGCACGATATGAAGACTCTGCAGCGGTTCGCGAGGCGTGCTGTTGGTCTTGAGCAAGGTTCCCACTCCAAGCCCGGTGCAGTCCGTAGTCAGTGGAGGATTCAGCAGGAGAGGACGGACTATCCGATCGACCGGCTCCGCGTCGTCTCCGACCTCGGTGTGCGAGATGTCTCCGTGTACGGATTCGAGCCCGACGCGACATCCGAACTCGAGGAGCCCGTCGACGGGCTGACGCATCTCCCGCGCGCGGTTCGAAATATCTTCGGGGCTCTGGAGGAGGCCAGGCGAGACTTTAGGTCGGGATTCGAGGATGCGGACATGGTCAACAGAGTCACCAAGCGCGTAGTGGAGCTGCACGTGGATGTGCGCGCTGACGAAGTTTGATTCTAACTGCTACATATCGCTGCTTGCTTGCTTGCTTGATATTTCACATCAACTACACGCTCTTTACCTTTACCTTTATCAGTGCTCGCGTCTTTAATTTCTCTCCGCACCGCGTCGTTCGAGCTAGATCATGTGTAGCCATAACAGATACATTATAACAGTATTGCTTCCACCATCTCGCGGTATACGTAGCGCTATTTAAAGTCATGATAAAGTGGGTCGCAAAATGCGGCCGGCTTGCGGAGTTAGATCTGAGTCCGAGTCAACCTGCCAGCATCAGAAGCGTTTCTTCCCATGACGGCCACTACCGTGACCCAATTTCCTGGCGGACTGCTTTTCATTTCTGTATCTTTGTATCGAAGCAAAAACACCAGGCATACGATGTCTACTGACCATGGACCAGCCTATGAGTGACTCGCAAGTGACATTAGCGCCGCCTAAGAATCAGCCGACTGCATAGTCTTCGCCGTCCAGACGTCCATGTCTCAGACCCTCAGCTATCACTGTCAGTCAGGCAACATCCTTCGTCCAATGGCGGATTTTCCTGCCCTCTCTTCAATATTGACCCTCTTGCCACCTACCGCTTCACCTGGTAACGGCGGCGCTAGCGCTGGGCCCCACATGGCACAGATCCGCAGACGTGATCTTTGCCCTTAGAAAGAGAAGAATAGTCAGTTCGGCGCCTTGACCTCTGTGGAGATGCCCCACCCTAAGCGCGTATTCGTAGGGCGGAGGGCTCGGGCAAGGGTGAGGTGTCGGTCGGTCTCCGGTCTCCGGTCTCCTATAGGAGAAACTGCCAGCTTTGCACTTACGCTCTTTTTTTTGGCTGAGTGGCTGGGTGGCTGGTTGGAACTTGGTTGCGCTCACGCTTTACATATAGCTTGACACTGCAAACCGCGTCCCGCGCCGGGTGAGCTCTGGCATTGAAACGATGGGGGCTCGTAGCTTCTCGGATCGTGGCGCTTGCTCTGTGCCTCTGCTAAACAGTCGTGTCACTGTCAGTCTCTTGGTGCCTGCCTCACTAGGGGACCCGTTGGTTGCGCTCATCGCGTTCGTGATCATGATCAATCATTACTTAGGCGACGCTGGGCGTCCCGTTCACAGAGATGCTGATAGCATGTTCACTGTCCTTTCAAGCTGAGCGTCCTCCGTCTCGCGCGTCCTGGCGCGCTGCGATCCTTGGGACGAGGGCTGTAGACCTGGTGGACGGCTCATAGGAAACGCGATAAACAAAGTGGTATCACCTAAAACGGAAGAGATTGCTGCCTCAAGATGCCATCAGAAGACACGTCGTGTCACGTGACGGGGTTCTCCGATGGATGAACGCGGAGGAGCCATAGATGGTCGCCCGCTGTCAACGCGAGGGTTTTTCGTTTCTTATAAGGCCAGGCGACGCCAGGAAAAACGGTCAGAATCCCCCCCACAACCGCCCCACCCAGGACGATGCACGACAACGAGGCCTCGACGAGAGCGGGAGGGGCGCGTCTTCGCGACTCATATCCTTCCAGCCACCGACTCATTCCCTACCACCGCCGCTCTACAATCATGGCCTCTTACACCCTCGCCCACTCATCTGCCAACAGCTTTACTTGCTCTCTCGCTCATTACAGCGAATCCCGCAGCTTCTGTACTTCGCTCATTTTCATCCTGAACCTTGCCATCTCTTTCTTCATCGCATCTAGCCGTTGGCTCGCTGTCTTTATTGCTTGGTTCTTTTGCTTGATATTTGTCGTCGTTTACAAGCTTCTGCTCAAAGAGTACGTGGTTTTCATCACCACCACGCGTATGTACACGTCCGCTCACGCGTCTTTTTCAGGGATGAAAGCAGCACCGTCGCGTCTCCTCCCGCCTCCGCCGCCCATGCCAAGAGGGGGCCTATGCTTGCCAGGCCGCCCACTGCCAACCCTCAGGACGTCGCTACTGCCGTCTCTGCAGTCCATCCCCGCCCTGCACCATCCAACTATGCTTTGTCACGAGTCTACAAGCCCGCCACGCCCTATCGCGGTGCGCCTCAGTGCATATTCACCGCCAACGCGACGCGGCGCGCCCCAGACGCGTTTTTTGCCCCGGGTTCATCTATCTTCACCCTGAAGAATATAGGTATGGTGCAGGCGCAAAGGGGTGATCGCATCGTTGCTGAAGGGAAGAATGTCGAGTGGGAGCGAGCGAGGCACGCTGAGGTTCAAAGACGCGCTGACCACCCCGCCGCCTCTACCACCAGCGCTCTCCAGGCCGTGTTCCCTCGTCACACCCAGCCGCGCGGCCGCTAGCGATGTCGAAGAGATGGACTGGGACAGCCTCCCACTCCAGCCTGAGCCCGAGTATGCTCAGACGGAAGACGTCGCTATGGACGACGATCTCTCCAGCCCATCCGGAGAGCCCATGGGTGACACGCCATCGCTCACCCCGTCCTTGTCACCGCCCGTCCTCTCGGCAATCAATTTCTTCGATGTTATTGACACCAGCGCCGAGGAGGACAATGCCGATATCATTCGCGCGCTTCGCGCGTGCTCAATGTCGGACACAGGGTGCGCGTCTCCCACGCTGCTGTCCTTGGACGCGGAGTTTCCTGCCCTCGACGAAGTGGCCGCCGCGCTCTCAGCCTGCTCGCCGACGGGGCATCTTAGCATGATGAAATGGATGGATGCCAGTGGTGATATCTCTATGGAAGGCGACAACGACAACGACAACGATAGTATGCTCGGCAGCTCGCTACTCGCGGTGGCGTGCCCAGCCCCTGCATTCCCACCAATGGACGTCGACGCCGCCGGAGACACGGATGTAGATTGCGATGAATCTCCTGCTCTCCAGGTAGTCATCTCCTCGCTCTTTGGCTCCAGGGGCCATCTTTCGCGTCTCGTCAAGCGGCATCAGCGAACTCGCGCGCGCGTCGGACACCCACCTCACGACTCCATGCCGCCGCCAAAGCCCAACATCATGGTACTCCGACTTGTCAATAAGTATGCCGACCTTGGCATCGATGCGGAGGCAACGACTTGCATAGTGCGCACAGTCCTCCATTGATTGCCGGTACATTCCCCCTCGTCTATTCTCCGCCGTTGCTCTTTCTTCCTCTTGAGCTCGGTTCATCTTTATCGCAATATCTTTCGTCCCTGCGAGCTTCTCTTCTGAATAGAGGTGTAGAGTGTCATATTCCGGGTCCAGTTGGACGTCGGGCTTGGCAAGGTAGTCAGGGTGTCGCGCATGGCGTAAGTAGGGGAAGCCCGGGAGGGGAAGTTCGGGGTCGACGGATGCGTCGGACCATTCTTTAGCCTGTGAGTCTCTCGTCTCTCGCTTTCTTCTTGAATTTGTTGACGATGCTGTGCTCGTAGGGATGCTGCTGAATGAATCCGACCTGCCCTCGTACCACGGTGACCGGTCGATCGTACTGATGACTCTAGTACTCGGCCGTCTCGCTTTGGGTATGTCCTATCTTGCTGATATGATCTCACATTCACTGCGGTGGCTAATGGCGACGCTGGTCTTCACCAGTACTAAGGCAGCGCGTACGTGCACCCCCGGACTCCCTATCGAAGCCTCATCATTGCCGTCATCGCATCACCCTCTTGGCTTGGAACATCAGACAAGGGGCAACACTTTCTTTCTTGACTTTTGACTCTTGGCTCACCATACTCCTCTTGCTTCACGTCGTTGGTTTATTGGGTATCCACTGTAACAAACCCACATCTCTTACTTACACCATCGCTCGCTCGCTCGTTTCAAGACCCGGCTTGGGTATTATCGTCTACAGTCTCTCTCTTGACTCTTTTACTCGGTTCTTTTTTCTTCTCTCTACTTTTGGCTCCTCGTCTCTCTTATCGCCAGTGGTTTATTGGGTGTCCACTCTAACAAACCCACCTGCTCGTATCGGTACTACTTAACTGCTTACATTTCTCGAATTTGAATGAAATATTGCTTGCAGTCGTTTACTATGCTCCTCATTTACTACCAATGACGATTTTTGAAGCTAATCCCACATACTTGCAGCTCAATCGCGGAATCTTGGCGCTCACTTTTCGCTGCGATACTTAGCTCCCGCGCGAGCCTGGCCGGATGAATTCAGAAAACGACCGTGGGGATCTGGGCGACGCCGAGCGTGTGTGAAGGAGGCATAGAAATAGGGTCCATCCGCACTCCCGCTCGTGGCTCCATCGCAGCTGCCAACTAAGCAAGGGAGAAAATTGAACACGTATGCATCAAGGAAACATGTTCATATACGCTGATCTGCGTCTGCACGAGTTTGCGCGCCTGGGATTACTTTGAGGCGCTGGTAGGCTGCTGAGCAAGAAAGCTCTGGTCTAAGCCGGATCAGCGCTTGGTGTTTTTCGCAGCCAATTGACCGGTCGTAGATCGTAGTGCGAGCATATCACTGACTGAACTGGTGCAAGCAATTTTTAATGACGGATGATGAGAGAGACTATACGCGTGTGCTTGTGCAGGACCATCAATATCGACATCGAGAATGCTGGCCCTAGGAAGGGTCGCGAGATACAACATGCACATGTCTCTTGATCTATGCTGGCGATGGCTCCTACATTGCTCATGAGATGCCAAGAGGCCGCCACAATACGTAGCGGTATGACATGATATCCATCGAGGTGCCGTGCGCGTATATATGGTCGCTGATGGAGAGCGAGAGACGAGCGGAGTCAAAGCGGAGCCAGATATTGGTCCCGGCATCTCGCACGGAAGCATCCCTTAGGCCCAAAGTTCGAATCCGACATCCAAGCGTTTTTTGCTATTTTCATCCCTCGCCAGCCTTCAGCGTCAGAAACGCCAGCTGTGGTGTCCTGTGAACCCATGGCAGATGTGAGTATAGCCTTGATCGCACGCCTCAGTGGCACGCAGTAATCCTCCCTGGGCAGGTTAAGCCACATTGATATCACTCGAGCGCGGCTCGTCGTTCGTGTCTCGCATTTTCGCCGTTCCTCCCTACACGTTCCCCTCGAGTGCGCAGCTTGGTAGTGGCTTTTCATCACCCCCCACCCCCCTGCTTCCCTCCCCCATACCCGAATCTTTGCTCCCTAGACGCTGCATGACACTAGCATCATCTACGCCGCGTCACCTACATCAAATCGAACAGATATCATTTCGCAGGAAGAGAGCACGAGACGCCCCCACTCTTACACAGATATTCCTGATCTCCTTGTTCTTGGAATCCTGGGCAGGGGTGTGGCGAATCCATGGAGGTCTCCCGTTTGGTTGTAGTACGATTTGCTCTGGGCTTGCCTTGTGGACAACGGTAGCTGACGAATAGTGCTATAATTTGATCTGGTAAAGGTGCTGCTCGGGGTCAACGCTGCGGTTCCCCAGCCTGTTTCTTAGCCGCAGGTACTTACAGCCTGGGGCCCACTAGTATTCGCAGGCGGCTTGTGCGCCTCCAAGCGGAAACCCGATCTGTTTTGTGACCATTGCCCCCATCTTCTATCATAGCGATTGAACCGGGGGGCGCGTGGTCAAATTGGTGGGGTACAGATGACTCTGTAGGAGAAATCTGACGCACCTTGATATCTCATCAACTTGCGGACGCCTTGGCGCTTCTTCCTCCCTACTCACTGCGAGCTTCCAGGGCTGTTTGGAAACGATCCGCCTTAATGTGCTCGCTCCAGTTGCTTTTAGACTACTATGAAATGCTCGGCATTTTCGCCAAAGATCTAATTAGCTCGAGAAACAAACCGAGGACGACGTGATTTCTTACGGTACGCCAGGGGGGTGTGCCCTCCCAACACGGCCGACCTTGGGAGCGAGTGATCCGAAGATTGAATGGGGATAAGATAATAACACTCGTTAAGTACTTGACGTCTGGGAGATCCATATTGATGCGTGGACGCGTTGTGTCACGTGACAGGGTTCTCGATAGGATAATCGCGGAGGAGCCATAGATGGTCGCCCGCTGTCAACGCGAGGGTTTTCTGTTTCTCATAAAGCCAGGCGATGTCAGGAGAACGACCAGAAAAAGCCCCCGCTGCCATGTCGAACGACGGGAGACAACGACTGGAGCGGAGGAGCGTCCTCGCGGTTCATGTCACCGACGCAGGTAACCTTTCTTCGCACTAGTTTCTGTGCCCGGTCGTGTGCGCATTGGCCTGGGTGTCTGCATAAGCGAGGTGCGGGATGAGGTGCGGGTGAATGGAGGGGATAGCTTACCGTCAACTGTATGCGCTCTGGTGGACGAGCGTGCGGGCTGATGGTGGTGTGGGATCAAGTTGCGAGCCGCTGGACACGACGACGCGCTGTGTTGTTGTTTTTGCTGCACTCGTCTTCCCTCGCCGGGTGCAAGACGCGTGATAAATCCTCGATTTCCCCCCTCTTCTCTCTCTCCAGCATACCATCATCATCTCCTCCAGCCATCCAGCCATTCACCACCACCACCACCACCACCACCGCTCTATCAACATGACCACCCACAGCATCCCCGTCTCCGCCCACTCTGCTCTTGCACATCAACCCGCCTCTACGGCTTCACCGATCGCTGCTTCGTTTCTCTTCCTCTTCAAGCTCATTTTCTCTTTCTCTTTCACTTCGATTTGTTCGCTCGTGGTTTTCATTCGCTGGATCCTCTGCTCCTTTTTTAAAGTCGTTTGCGCGGCTTTCTTCAACGGGTAAGCTATCTCTTTTCACCACAATCACGCGTCTCTACGCGCCCACTCACGCGTCCACCCCAGGGATAACAACAAGGCGGCCGCACCTCAAGCGCCTATCTCCTTCCCGCGCGTCAACGAGGCGCCTGTGCTCGTGAAGACACCCACTACCGCGCCTTGGGTCGCTAACATCACCCATCAAGCTCGCTCCCCCGCCTCCATCCGTCGTTACCAAGCTCCCATCTACGCTCCTTCCTCTCGCTTTGCCCCTCTCGCCGGCTCGACCGCGCCGCGCTACGGTATGAGTCCGGCTCCTCGCACCGTCGACGCCGACAAGGCGCGTCGCGGTCCCGTCGCGCCTGTTGCACGCTCCAACGCGGACGCGTTGAAGGCCCTGGGTCAGTTCGAGCTTCTTCCGCTAAGGGAGCGGCGGATGGCGGAGTCGGCGAGAAGGGCACGCGTCGAGGAGGAAGCTCGTGTCAACGAGGAAGCCTGCGCTAAGGAAGAAGCACGCGTTAAGGAGGAAGAGGTTACCCGGAAGCGCTCAAGGCAACTGTCCGTTGTTGTCAATGATCCCGCTCTCGCCCAGGACGTCGGCCACGCCCCCGCCGCCATTCGCGCCCCACCATACGCTGAAGTCACCCGTCCGTCGCCCGTACTCCAGCCTTCCGCCGCGATTGATGGTACTCAAGCTGACGTCAGCAGTCCCGCTCTCTCCGCCGCTTCCCTTGCTCTGTGCCCAGCCCTACTCGAGCCCTACTCCATCGCCACCGATGATATGGAGTGCGACGAGCGTCCGGTCGCGCCCGAGCCTATTCCAGTCTCCACGGACGACGTCCTCATGGACATTGACCCCTTCACCTCGCCCGAAGAGTGCGTGGAGGACACGCCCTCGCTTTTGTCGCCCGGTCCATCGCCATCGCCGTCATCAATGCCGCCCATCACTCCTCCGGCCGTGTTCCCACGCGGAGATTTCTTTGACGTGATGATCACCAGCTGCGAGGATGACGAGCTCGTGAACTCGCTCCGCGCCTGCACGCTGTCGTGCCTGCACCCGATGCTGCCGCCCATGGACGTCGAGCCCGATGCTCCCGTCGCCGAGGTGACCTTGTCACTCTCGGAGTGTTCTCTCGTGGATGCCGCCGTGCTTGCGGAGATGGATGTTGATGAGGACGCAATGGTCGTGTGTGGCGACGACGAGTCATCTCCCGTGTTCTTGGTGGTGGGTATCGACGACGCCGATCAGGAGGACACGCAGGTCATCGACAGCGACGACAGCTCTCCAGCAGTGCCGTCCTCTGTTGGCAGCATGCACCCGAGCACCGGGCCCCGCTCGCGCCTTGTCAAGCGGCATAAGCGGCGGTGTGCCCGCGTCGACATTCCCTCCGATTTCTCTGCCGTGCCCACGCCCAAGCCAAAGCTCGTTCTCCTCCGTCTCGTCGAGAAGTACGCCGACTTGGGGTTGGATAAGCCAGGTGTGGTATTCAGGGTCAAGTTAGACGTCGGGGTGAGGAAGGTCGAGAGGGACTCGAGGAGCGCTTAAGTGGGAAGTCAGCGAGGGGGTTATTTGGGGTCGCCGGACGCGTCGGAGAACTCTTCAGCCCGTACGTCTCACTCTCTCTATCTCCTTGCTTTTCCTCCTGGGCTCAACGATGGTGATATATCCTCAGGGATGTTGTTGAAGGAATCCAACCTGTCCTCGTACCACAAGTGATCGATAGCTGACTGGGTGTCTCGACGACACTAGCGATCAGCCGTCTCGCTTTGGGTGCGTCTTCTTCTGCTGATCTCGCCTTTCATCCTCGTTGGCTAACGCCGATATCAATTGTTAACCTCCTTCAGTACTGGATAACGTTCCTGTGCGACCCCGAATGCCCCCTCTGCGTCTCCCCTCTAGCCCTACCTCGGTAATTTTGATTTTTTTTTTACTGTCGTCTGTCTGATTTCGGAAGGGATCGTTATTGTCGTTATCAACGGACAAGACCCCGGCTGGGGCAGCGCTTCTCTCCTTATCTTTTTTTTGCTTCTGGTTTATTGGGTATCCATTGTAACAAACCCACAGCGTGTTTATTGCTTATTGCTTACTGCTTGCTTGTATCGAGACCCGACTTGGGCACCACTTCATTCTTGACTCTTTTTTTGATTCTCCTCTTTGTCTTGACTCTTACATTAATAGTACTGGTTTATTGGGTATCCAGTGTAACAAACCCACCTGCTTGCTTGTATTGGTATATATTGCTTGTATTGCTCGAATGGAATGGCGACTGCTTGAAACTTGGTGGTGATGATACTCAAAAGGTCTTTGAGTAGTGCACGACGCTGTGGTCGCGCCCTTGTCTACGCATACATATGGTAGGCCGCGCGGTGTATCCTCTTTACACGCCCGGAGGCCCGAGGCTCGGCGTGATCGTAAATACTATACGCTACAAGTGCTATCATACACTCACCCCACGATCAAGATATACCAGTAGTCGCACGCGCCAAACACCACTTCAAAAGCATGGAAAACGTATCATAAAACACCAGCCTCAGCTTATGACAGCAAATGAGCGTAGCCGAGCGCAGATATCAGCGGTGACTCGTCCTGCTTCCACATTTCAATCAGCTCCGTCTTTTCGAGCTCTGTAAGACTCCCCGACCACGCCGTCACGAGTCTATGTGCCCACTGATGCCGAATCACGCGCACGCGCAGACCTCCCTCTGTCAAGGACGTGAGAGCGCGCGCAACGGGGAAAATGTCCTGCGCCAAGAAATAGTTTTGCTCTGCGAGCTTCATCAGCAGGGGCAAATGAACATGGTAGACATCCGGGTCCTCGTCGACAAGGGAGGTGATGAGGTCCGCGAGCGCATGAGCAAAGACGGCGCAGCTGTCTGCTTTCTCGGAGAAAGGCGGGTGACTGGGGAAGGGAAGTAAGAGGATGGCGATCTCGAGCCTGTGGGGTTTGATCGCAGGGCCTGATTCGAGCACGAGGGATTCATAGGCTGCGGCAATCCTCTCGATCACGGGGCGAGCCCGGATGGACCATTCAGCGCGCTGCGCGACATTTGGGCCCAGTGTAGTGAGCAGCGTTCGGATGTGCTCGAGTGGGTGGTGGCCCGCGATACTACGAGGATTTTGTAGCAGCTTCGTACCAACCGAGACGAGGAGGTCCTGCATGCTCTTGACCGAGATAAGGTGCTCGTCGGACGGTTGAAGCCCCTCATTAAACAGTGCAGAAACAAGTGTTGTGAATGCCGTCGTGCTCGCCATACCCTGCTCTATATGGGAAAGCTGTTTCCCTCCGGGGGTGTCATTCCATCGCTCGTTGTGCCGAGAAAGGTCCGACTTCCACCGGGCGAACTGGGAGTCCAGCACATGGGCGGTGGCTTGGCTCTCAAATATATCGAGTAACGAAAGCGGCAGCCCCGGGATCCAATCTTGGACGTCCTCAACAGAGACGCCCTGTGTGACCTGAAGTGGCGTATCCAGTTCGATGCCGCTCGCTTTCAAAAAGGTTGAAATGTATCTGCGCTTGTTGATGGTCGTGTTCAGCGCTAAGGGGGCGATGACACGCTTGGCATATGTATAGGACAGGTCGGGCGCATCTTCAGGTTTCATGCCGAGTAGAGAGGCCTTGATGCGCTGATTTGACTCGACCTCCGGCAGCTCAGCCGTGCCATCCTCAAACGCATGCCATTTTTCTTCTGTGAACGACACCCCTTCCACAATACCATTGGCCATCGTGACAAAAGAGTCAACTAAACTCCATGTCGCATCCGATATGGGCTCTGTCGATTTAGTGAGGTCCTGCAGGACCCATTTACAGATCCCATGCTGGATATCGATGTGGCCGCTAAGCTCTCCAAGCTGCGTAAGGCGAGAAAAGGTGGCATCCCGACTCAGGTAGGGCAGCCGAAGCATCTCTGTCACCGTTTTGAACACCGAGACCTTGATATCGAAATCCTCGGAGGCGTGTTTCGCTACGATCCATTCGAACAGCTGGTCGTAGAGTGAGTCAACCTGCGCGGGTGGGAGAATACCCAGCAGGCGAGGCCCGAGTATATGCCTCGCGCGGCTGCTGGCCGCGGGGTGCTTGATCGCGTCGAGAGAAGGTCGGATCGCAAGCTGAGGGCGGTCAGACAGCTGGAGTGCCTTGCATAGGCTGGCGACAAGGTTGAGCGCCTGGCCCTTGCCCGCCTTCAAGCCGTCAATCTGAGCAAGGTGCTGTTCGTGGGTGACGACTGAAACGAATTCGATGAGTGGCTTAAGGTTGACATCGCCACTCACGGCAGCCAGATATGGCGTAACTTGCTTCGGCTTGAGCTCGTCATTTTGCGCCTCATCAAGGAAATCGCCATGCAGCACGTATTTCAGGTCAGCGACCTCGAAGTGCTCGAGGTGCAGATGAGCATTGAATGGTTCCGTCTGCCTCAGGAAGCTGAAAGCAGCGAGCGCGACTGCCTTGCGAACCATGCCCGGGAGGATGGTGCGGTACGCGCGCGCCATCTCGAATAGATCGCGTGTACGGTTTGCCCCTTCATCCCATGGCCACTCGAGGACGCGTTTCGCGATCAGAGTTTGTCTCTCCATCAGCAGCTGATGTTTCAAGGGATCTGCAGGCCAATATATCAGCGGATTACACCCCTCCCCGCCATCAGGAACCCGAGGCCAGATATCTCCGAAACAGCCTCGCATCCCTCTCTCGTACTCCAACAACCGAGCTGACGAAGTGCGAGACACGAGCAGCCCACGCAAATCGCCATCGGGCGAGATGTCGCGGAGATGTTTAGCAAGCGCCACAAGCCGATCAATGGATGCTGTGGTGCTGCCAGTCCCCTGCAGCCAGATGTCGAGCGCGGAATTAAAGGAGTCGATGGTGTTGCCGCAATACTCTTCCTGTTCTGCAGAAATCTTGGTTTGCAGGACCTCATGTGGAGAAAAGAGGATGTCGTAAAGGCGACCCTCGATGAAGGGCGACCGATGCCCCTTGGTTCGCATACCAGGCATGTAAAGATCAAAGGCGAGGTCCTGGATAGGTAGGCCTCGCGGGACGCCAGCAGGCAGAGTTGCGACAGCCGCGCACTCTTTGATGCGCGTCTCTTGATAAAGCTTATCCCTCTTCTCTGAAAATCCATCCAAGACTCCGATTAACACGGGCGCAGATCGCCTACCAGCGGGCGTTTCATCAAGCAAGGATCGAATGGATCCACAATAATAGTTTGACAGCTTGGCCGAAGCTTCCAACAGCTCAATACGCTCTGCTTCGAGTAGAATCGCGAGAACGGACTCGAGGCACGGGCCAAGCAGCGCCTGGGGGCATCCGAGCCTCCCAAATGCTTCTGCGCGTGTGTGGAAGATTCTGGTGATAAGTTTGTATAGGCGTTCCCATTCGGTAGAGCGGAAGTCGGGCTCTGAGATGGCTTTGTGCAGTGCCGCAACAACGATGCGCAGGATAGCATTACCCCGCTCACATCGCTGGGCCAATAGTTCAAGTTTTTCGGGGGAACCAAGTGTGTCCTTATCCACGTACCAGCCTCTACCAACACCCACAATAACTTCGGTGCACAGCGTGCTGCCCGACAAGGTAACCATAATCATCTCGCGAGGTTTCTGCATAGATCAAGACCTGGTAAGGGTGGGAGACGCGATCGGGACAAAGAAGTGCTAACGAACGACATCTTTTGTAAATCTCCCAAAAGCCCAAACAAGGGTATCCATGAAAACGGTATCCGTATCGAAGAGCGCGGCAGTATGGAGGGTGAGTTTGAGGAATTTAGCGCGTTCGTCGGCAGCCGATTCTTTTGTGGTGAACGTTCTCAGTTGGTTGATTATGCTCTCATCTGTCACCACGCGCATTCATCAGCTACGAACTCTGTCGTGAGAACCCGACTCACCTCCTCGAAGATACGCTCCCATGATGGTTCCCTCAATATCGCGTCTAAATCCATCAAACATGGCCGTGCGATAGTGGTAACCGTGATTCCCAGACAGAGCATCCTGGTTCCCCAGTACAGATACGCTCGCTTGGTAAGCTTTGCGTGCGCTCTCGCGATCAAACGTGAGTAGAATCTTGGCATCCCATTTGATCGAGCGTGATCGCCGGAGATCGGGGTCGTCTGTCGGCGGCCATTTTTCAGCGTCAATCTCGAGCGGGGATGCTGTACTTGAGCAGAGTAGTCGAAGGAGCGAGAAACGCTGCGATCTTGGGACTTGGTCGAGGAATGGTGCTATGGCCGAATAAGGGCCGAGAGGCGGGAGGGAGTCGGGGGGGATATAGAACGCAATGGAGCTCAACAGAGACGCTGTGCGCTCATTCGGGTCAAGTGACCATGCGCGAACGGGAGTGCGTAGGAAGCTGCTTTTCGGTATTTGCGATGTAGTGAATAAAGTCGTGGTATCACTGGAAAGCCTGCAAATTGTTGTGATAGCTCGCGCAAACTCCTCCAGCGCGGGGACATCACGGGGCCCAATTTTATCGAAGCACAGAGCACCGATTTCGTGCAGAGTGGCCGATCGAGGGTAGAGTATGTCTTTGTAAGACGCGAGATCCGGTACTCTCTCGATCAGAGAGGCATACGCTCGCAGCAAGGCAAGCGCAAAGCGCAGGCCAGGGTCACCTTGCTGGGACCCCCCCGCCTCCGGCCAATCAAAGGGAACACGAGAGAGAATCAAGTCTTTCAAGCACACTGTGAGGGAGGAAAGATGCTCCACTTCTTCCGCATCCGTGTAGAGTGATTTCATGTAGGAGAGGCAGGCGGCGCGCATGGTGTTCGGATGGGTGTAAGCCAGCCGGTAGATCTTGGTAGGCACCGATTTTATCATCTCTGGAAGAATTTCTCGCACAGCATCGGCTGAAGTAGTTGACAAGAGTGGCCACAAACGGGGGAGCAACGTGCGCGACGTATCTCCAGAGGTCCGGAGGAGGCGCAGGACAGCGTCGTCGAACACCTCACTAGCATCTTCCTTCCCAAGCAACTTTCTGCATCGCCCGCTAATCGCCGTGACGAGGCGCGAGACCTCCTTGGTCGAGAGTCGGTGCACCAATCCCACGAAGCCATCGGTCCCTCCGATCGCTTTCCAGGCGAGGGGCCTCCTCGATTTCTTCCCCATGATCCGAGCGAACGAGCCGATGGCCGCCCTCCGCGCTACAGTGGAATCAGATTCCATCGCCTCGATACATAGTTGCTCATTAGATGCGATGTAAATCGCGAGACGCCGCACGGGCGCATCGTATCGATCGTCCAAGGCGATTCGTGGTAATTGCGTACGGGCCTCTGGAGAAGCTAAAGCGGTGGCAAGCTCAGATGGCCACAGTTGAGCTAGTTTTTCTGGGGTGAAATCGCCCATATCGCCGCTGCGCAAGGACGAAATAGCGATCAGGGCACTTCAGAGTTGGCACAAAAGCAGAGGTAGAAAACTTACAGAATCAGCGCGAGATCGGGGAATATTCAAACGAGAGATGATGGTCTGACCCGGAGAAGTCGCGGCTTCTGTATCGAGTACTTGGCAGTGGCTGTACGATCGCCCATGGTGCAGCGTACTTGAGAAAACAGAATGGAGAGATTCTACGTCCATGAACCTTGGATTAACGATATGGGTGGGCATGAAAAATGAGCGCGTTTGTCGCGTGTGTATTCAAAGTGCCGCTTGTGAGGTGGGTACTAGGGCCCTACCAGTAATGTCTGCTGCTGAAATCGTCCATGCTACCGCTGCACAGAAATCAAAAAAATATTTAGAGGCTGACCTGGGATCGAGGGCAAATGACTTGCAAATCAGCGTGAGATCAAGGGAGAAGATGAGTCCTGATGATGGTTCAACGGGTCGCGATTTCGCATTAAGTAGTGTGGACTTGCATTCCACGTTGCACAAAATAAGCACTGATCACTACAAGCTGCTGGCAGAAACTCCATGCCCGTATAATTATAGCGCTTGCTTCGCTGGTGGCGGGTTGCGCACGCCAGATCCAAGAATGCGCGCGTTTACAAGCGTGCCTTTACAGAGTTGCTAGCGCGTTCGAGCTGATAGCCAGCCAGTTGTGTGAAGTATAGATGTCCCATTAGATGAAGCCCGTTGCGTGATTTTAGTCTAAGGTGCAGGCTTGAGCTTGAGCGTGGAAGTGCAGCTGGTTGGTGTGCATTGTGAGCTTTGGAAGGCGGGAGTTGGGGTAACGATGGCGTTACGTAATCCCGCGCTGGAGCCTGCTGGAGCCTGGCGATGTTGAATCTCGGGCTCCGCCCAAAAACTTCTGAGTTCGAACCCAGTACACAGCAATCCTTTTCGCCATCTCCATCAAGACATCAAGTATGGGAAAGCCTCAGTGCGCATCGATATGCACCACGCGCTAGACTGCAGCCCACCACCTAATGATCGCGGCTATGGGCAAGGATACTATTAGCTATAACTAGTCAGCCTCACCTACTAAAGTGGAGGGAGTTTTGCATGACTCACGCATGTCTCAGGCCACGCTCGCCGCCACCCAGCGTTTCTATGTGCATGATCCTCGGATGGCACAGACTTACAGTAGTGATGCGCTTATCTTCTCTTCTGAAAGCCACTCTCCGTCGCTTCGGTCACTCCAGATGGACTTTATCATCGCACGAAAATGCTCCCACTCTGCCGGCCTGCGCAAAGTCGAATAAGATCCTCACGGATTTGCTAGGGAGGAGAATATTGTCGTCGGCTGTGCCCATGCCCGCAGAGATACTTCGCCGTACTGGGAATTCTGGCGTGCGCGTAGCATCATCCCCCTGAATGATCAACATAACAGGCCGCTAATTGAACGAGAAACACGTAACCTAGGCTTGTACCGGTTGCGTGGTGCTCTAAGCACATTCTAGTTTATGCCAAGAGCAACCGCCTGCGAAAAAGTTGGCGCGCTGCATCTGCCTCTCGACTGACGAAACCTCTTAGCTGCAGATATCTCCTGCAACCTTGGACACCTCACGTGCCGAGTGATTGACTCGGGCTTTCGGGCAATCGTTGGGCTTCTTTGTGGACTCGCTTCGCGTTAACTCTGGACTTGATATGCCTTGTGAGCCGCCCTTTCGTGCCGACTCACTTCTCAAACATGACCGTTATCAAACTTGTGGCGTTGCCAGCGATACGGGCAACCTTGTTATACCAGCACAGCGATGGATATCGGGGGGCTGAAGGTAATTCGTGGCCACCGTACGCATGATGTATTCCGTCTGCGCGTCTTTTGAGCAGAGCCATGTGGCGAATTTCGGTGGCTTCAGTCGTCCGTTTTGCTGTTTATTGCCATTAATGCAGTACTATTGTTTGGAAGAGGGGCCAGGAAGAACGCGACACATGGTAAGGAATGTTTTCCGACACACACGCAATATCAGCTAGACTCGTACCTTTGCCTAATATGATCTCTCTTATTTTTTCAGATATTGTGGGCCAATAATATCCCCTAATTAGTCCTATTTTGATATATGGATACAATGTGAATGTAGCCCAAAATGCTATTCGAGTGACGCGCCGTGTCACGTGACGGGGTTCTCCATAGGATCGGTGCGGAGGAGCCATAGATGGCCACGGCTGTCAAGGTCAAGCCCTTCGTTTTTATAAAGGCGACGACATCTGGAAAACGAGCAGGTGCCCCCCCACGACCGCCCGGGACGATGCACGGTAACGAGGTCTCGACGACTGGAGCGGAGGGCCGTCTTCGCGGTCCATGTCATCGGCAAACGTACTCTTCCTTCTCGGTCTGTGACCATTCTAGACGGCGATCACCAGCACTGGGGCTCACATATGTCTGCGTGAGTGAGGAGGGCGGCGCGTAGGCAGAGGGAGAGGCGAGTGTCAGGTATATGCTCTCGTGCGTGCTGATGATGGTATGAGACAAAGCCGCGGGCTGCTGGACGCGTCGGCGCGTTGTGTTGTTGTTTTCGCTGCACTAGTCTTTCCTCGCCGGGTGCAAGTCGCGTTATAAATCCTCGATTATTCCCCCTCTTTTCTCTCTCCAGCATACCAGCATCATCTCTTCCTCCAGCCTCCACCTACCAACTCAACCACCACCACCACCACCACCACCACTACCACTACCACTACCACTCACTCTAGCAACATGACCGCCTACGCCTTTGACTACTCATCCGCCAACAGCTTCAATCCCTCTCCCGCGCGATACAACGAATCCCGCAGCTTCCGTACTTGGCTCATCTTCTTCCTCAATCTTGCTGCTTCCTTATCCATCACATCTGCCTGCTGGCTCGCCGCTTCCATTGCTTGGCTTTTTTGCTCATTTTTCACCGTCCTTTATAATCTCCCGCTCGAATGGTATGAATTTTCATCCCTCGCGATCGTGCGTGCGCGAGCTCACCCCCGCGTTATCTTCATCCAGGGATACCAGCAACACCGTCGCTCCCCCGCCCGTTCTCGCCGCCGCCCCCGCTAAGAGAGGGCCTATGCTGGCCAGGCGGCCTGCCGCCACTCCTCAGGTCGTTGCCAAGGACCAAGCCAGCGTCTCTGCAGTCCATCCTCGCCCAACACCATCCAATTATGCCACGTCGCGAGTCTACAAGCCCGCCACGCTCTATCGCGGTGCGCCTCAGCGCATATTCACCGCCAACGCGACGCCTCGCGCCCCAAACGCGTCGTTTGCTCCGGGTTCGTCTATATTCACTCTGAAGGACATGGGCATGGCGCAGGCGCAAAGGAGCGATCGCGTCGTTGCTGAAAGGAAGGAGGCTGGGTGGGAGCGGGCGAGGCACCCTGAGGTCCAAAGACGCGCTGACCACCCCACCGCCGCTACCACCAGCGCCCCCAGCCCCCTCTCTGCGATCCACAGTACTGCCCCTGCTCTCCACATTCCGTCTCCCCTCGTCGCCGCGTCCAGCCTCGCGATCACCAATGACGCCGAGGACATGGACTGGGACAGTCGTCCACTCCAGCCTGAGCCTGAGCATGCTCAGATGGAAGATGTCACCATGGACGATGACTTCTCCAGCCCGTCCGGAGAGCCCATGGACCACACCCCATCGCTCATCCCATCGTTGTCGTCGCCCGTCTTCCCGGCGATGGATTTCTTCAACATCATTATCACCCGCGCCCAGGAGGACAGCGCCCACATCATTCGCGCGCTTCGCGCGTGTTCACTGTCAGACGCAGAGTGCGCGCCTTCTGCTCTGCCATCCATGGACGCGGAGTTCCCTGCCCTCGACGAGGTGGCCGCCGCGCTCTCGGCCTGCTCATTGGCAGAGCGTCTCGACCAGACGGGGATGGATGCCAACGGGGATGTCGCCATGGCCGACGACGACGACGACGGCATGCTGGGGTGCTCGCCACTCGGTATGGCGTGCCCAGCCCCTACATTGTCGTTGATGGACGTCGACATCGCGGAGGACATGGACGTAGGTTGCGACGACTTTCCCGCTCTCAAGACGGCTCTCTCTTCGCTTCTTGGCTCCGGGCGTCAAGTCTCGCGCCTTGTCAAGCGCCACCAACGACCTCGCGCGCGCGTCGAACACTCGCCCCATGACTCCACGCCGGCGCCAAAGCCTAATGTCACATTACTCCGACTTGTCAACAAGTATGCCGACCTCGGCATCGACGCGGAGGGCATCATGTTCCGGGTCCAATTGGACATCGGGCTCGGCAAAGTAGTCAAGGTGTCGCGCATGGCGTAAGTAGGGGAAGCTCGGGAGGGAGGATCTGGGGTTAACAGACGCGTCGGATCACTCTTCAGCCCGTGAGTTCTTCGTCTCTCACTTTCTTCTCGCTTTTATTGACGATGCCGTGCTCTCGCAGGGATGCTGCTGAGTGAATCCGGCCTGCTTTCGTACTACGGCGATCGATCGACGGGGTGTCTCGATGACACTAGTACTCGACCGTCTCGCTTTGGGTGCGTCCTTTTCTTCTGCTCATACTATCTTACGTCACGGTGGCTGACGCCAACGCCGACCTTTGTTAGTACTGCGCAGCGCATACGTGTAACCCTAAACTCCCTCTCCCCGCCTCACCTACCCGGCTGCCATCTCTGCTTCTTCGTCTACTTGGCTTCAGGACACAACAACGGACAAGACCCCGGCTGGGGCAGCATTTCTCTCTTGACTCGCCGTACTTGCTTCACTTCACATAGCCGGTTTAATGGGTATCCACTATAACAAACCCACATTGCTTACTTGTATAAGGCTCGGCTTGGGCATCGTTCTTTCTTGACTCCTATCCTTGCTTCTTTCATCTTCGTCTTTCATCCGATCGGCTTACTTACTTTATTGCTTACTTTTATCAAGGCTCGGCTTGGGCGCCATTTCTTTCTTGGCCCTTTTCTTTGGCTCCTTTTTCTCTACCTCTATTCCGGGTCTTCGTTTTCTATCGCTCGTGGTTTATTGGGTATCCATTAAAATAAACCCTGCTTGCTTAACTGTATCCAGACACCGATTTCTCTCGACTCCTTTTCTTTGGTTCTTCATATATTCTCTTTCACTGATTTAAGTAGCTCTCATACTTGCTCCATACAACCCTGAGGGCCGCTGTGAAAACTTTGGCATAGATAAAAAGCACAAGGCTTAGGCCAGCCTCGCGTCGACGTCGCGCACGGTCCAATGCCATCCCAAATATCTGCACTGCATCTAAGTGCATAATCTCTCTATCGACCTCGCACTCGAGTCTCAGATATCATCGATATATCATCGTGCCAACTTTTGTGCTATCAAGCTGGAGCTACATCTAGGGAAGAAAAATTGTTGGAAGTCCCTGCCTACTAGCCTTCTTTCTGAGATGCGGTACGGCGTTTTCTATGCGCTCGTTACGACATGGAATTCCGTGAATGTCCCACATCAGGAAAAAAGGACCCATCTTTGAGCAGCTTTGGGAGCTTTGAAGGGGTTTAAAGCGGTTCGAAACCTCCAAAGCTCTCAAAGATGGGTTATTTTTTTCCTGATGCACTCGTCTCCAAAGATGTCTAGGTCGACAAAAATGGCGATGAAAAATGCGGGTCTACGGTTTTACACAATGAGGTATCTGCACCTGGTGCTCGTTCCCACACGGCGGCCACCCACGATGCTGATGAGTTGCACGTGCAAGAAATTGAGTAAGTACAGTGAGACATGTGTTTCGGCGCACACAGCAAAAGGAGTGTTATCCACGATGTACTAGAGTGCAAGCCAGGGATACGCCAATCACACCGCAACAAAGGAATTTACTAGTAGAGCACATCCCTGGCTTGCACTAGTACTCTAGTACATCGTGGGCAGCACTCCTTTGCTGCGTGCACCGGAGCGCATCTCTCACTACAGTACTTACTCAATTAAAGCATACTAAGTACGTACTTATAGCACCCCAAGAGAATCTATTAGTCTCGCAGCCGATGCTCTCGATTTCACTAAGCTCTGGCTGTACGGATGCTTATATACATGCAAAATAGCAGTCTGAGACTGTAACTTTAGGGCCCGTTCGGCAATTGATAGAGAACATGATGTCTCAACCTTTTCGCTCAATATGGGAATATTTGCAAGCTTTTTATGGCAAATCTGCCTAAAAATTTCCTTGCTCGGCGAAAGGATTGAGATAGCGTGATCTCTATCAATTGTCGAACGGACCCTTAAGCCCCAGCATGAATTTGTCTCTGGACTCATCATCAGGCGTTGAGTTGACGTGGCAGTGCAGTCACATTCGGTCACACGCTCGGCAGCTTGCCGAACTCTTACGAGTACATATGGATATGCGCGGCTTATAAGGAAAAGCTCGCGCTGCCGCCTGCGGAAATGGGCTTTGCATAGCCTCGTGGTATTCAGCGTCTGTTCTGGCCCATGCACCTTTCACACTAACAACCACGTTGTCCCGCCTATATCCCCAAGATCCCCCCTTCCCTCCAGTGTCTCCCCAAACAACCTCCGTCGCTTTCTACCGTACTCGTCAATCAACTCGCACTTGCATTTGGACATATGGTCAAGTATTCGCAGTCTGAGCTCGAAAAGCTGGAACAGGCCTTGTGCGCGGGAGAGGACGTTGAGGCGCCGGACTCCCAGGGGACCCGATTACATCAGGCAGCACATGGCGGAGATTTGGCCCGGATGAAGCTACTTCTGCGTTTTGGAGCAAATGTCGATGCGCGGGATGAAGACGGCCGGCATCCGATGCATACGGCGGTGGCAGGGAATGAGTGCATTGATGAGGAGACACGCGCCGAGGCCGTCAAATTGCTGCTCGCCGCTGGGGCCGATCCGCATGCGCGAGACGCCGATGGGGATACTCCACTTTCCCTTGCCTACATTTGCGATCACCCTTACTGCGTTCATGCTCTCATTGAGGCTGCCGATGGGGGCATTTTCGGGCTGTGGCGCACTCGCATTCCCACTTTTGTCATCGATTTGATACGCAACCCCGATGGAGCGAAGGTAGTGGCAAGGGAATTGGCGCTCGGGGTTGATGTGAATACGAAAGACGACCGCGATTACACACTCCTAGATCGCGCAGCGTTCTGCGGTTCCCCGTCCGCCGTTAGGGCCCTGCTGAATGCCGGCGCTAAGGCGAACGCCAAGACTCGTTGCTCCCCCCTTTGCTCAACTGCGGTCTTGATGAAAAATAATGGCGGGGAAGAGGCAGTGGTCACACTCATCAGGGCTGGAGCTGATGTCAACGCGCTTTCATTTTATAACCCACCATTACATCGAGCCGCTGAATACCATTCATTGGCGGCCGTTCGACTACTGTTGGATTCGGGAGCGGACCCCAACCTCCTGAGCGCGGGCAGGAGTGGCCAGAGCCCCCTCCGCGTCGCGGTCGAATATGCAAGGGATGACGATGACTGTGACATTATAAAGGCTCTTCTCCAGGGGGGTGCGGATGTCAACGGTCTTGCTCAGGATCGACCGCTGCACGCGGCTTCAGAGCGGGGCCATGCTTCGACGGTTCGGCTGCTGCTAGAGGCGGGAGCAGACCCGCACCTTCGCGACTGGGAAGGTCTGACAGCTCTGCATAGGGCAGTCCGGAGGCGAGACTGCACAGTACTAGCCACCGCGTCGGCGCTCCTCGACGCGGGGGCAGACTCAAATGCCCAAGATAGCGACAGACAGACGCCGCTCCATCACGCGCTCTGGTTCCATCCACCCCCCGAACTCATCGAGCTGCTGTTGAAGGCAGGGGCGGATCCGCGGATCCGCGGTTGGCAGGGCCACACCCTCCACGTGGCGCTGATGCGCTCGGTTTGCACAGCCACAGTCCTGTCCGCGCTCCTGGACGCGGGAGCGGACCCTTGTGCCCGAGATGACAATGGAGAGACGCCACTCCACCACGCCGTCAAACACTACGCTCCCTCCGTTACGCTGTTGCTGCTGAAGGCAGGAGCTGACCCGCATGCCCGTGACATCCATGGCCGCACGCCTCTTTTCCACGCCATGTTCAGCACGGAGGGCAAGACCCATTGGCTGGACCATGTCGCCATGCTGCGGGATGCAGGGCCCGGGGCAAATATCGATGATCAAGATGCTAAATGGATCACATCGCAGTACCACGCCCTTCTCTGCGTCTGCGCTCGCTGGGAGACCATTTGTTCGCTGCTACGGCTAGGTGCAGATCCGTATGCGGGGTGTACAGGTGATCTAATGCTACCTCGCGCTATCGTTGGCTTAATTGGCAACAGTGCCAATATGGAAGCAACTCTTGGCTTCGTCACTCGGGTGCGCATCCAGTCTGAGGATGTAAGATCTGCACAGGATCAATGTGTGAGCCACCTACCGTCGTATCTCTTCATTTCTAAATACTTGTTCCGACTAGATTTCCTCCTGGGATTTGAGTGACTCCGAAAAAGAGGGATGCAGGGTGCTGGCTCGCATAGTGCGAGAGGTGTGCCCGCAAATCTAATAGCTGCTCTGGCACTCCAATCTTAACTTAATCATATCTTCCCATAGCAAATGTTGGAGCAACCCGCATCGGAGCGCAAAGAATCCATTGCATTGCTATCCACTCTATACACCGTGCTGGATTATTACCCATCCGATGCAACGCTTCATGAATGCGAGGTTGCACTGTCGCAAAGTCGCCCATCTTCCTTCGGAGGTTTCGCCGACTGCTGGCAAGGTTCGTTCCTTGGTCAACATACAGTCGCCATGAAAACCTTCCGCGGTTATCTTGCAGAAGAGGTAGGCGCTAGGGTGAGCTCATACATCTATCCCAGGGCACTGAGTGCGGCAGGCTAGTGACTGAAAATAATATTCGTTCCTCTGCTCAAGCGATTGGCACGAGAGGCGAAAATTTGGAGTCAATTAAACCATCCCAATGTCCTACCATTCCTTGGCCTTTGCACGCTGGGCTCAGTGCCTTATCTAGTATCCCCTTGGATGGAAAACGGGCATGTATTAGATTATGTGCAAAAAAATTCCGATGTAGATCGCGTGCGCCTAGTAAGTTCAGGGGGTTACTTCCAGATTGGCTGCTAGCTCATTCGTCACGCTACTTTAATCTCAAAAGCTAGCACAAGTCGCTAGGGGGCTTGAGTATCTCCATAATCTCAAACCTGAGCCAGTGATCCATGGCGATCTCAGAGGGGTGCACAACTTTCTTTATTGTTCCTGACTCAAGTGATTCTGAGTATAAATGCTTTGTTGCAGCCGAATATCCTTATCTCGCCGTCTGGTGACGCCTGCATAGCCGATTTTGGCCTTTCCGAGCTGAAGACTGACATATATGACAACTATTCAACGTCATTCGTTACGGCTGGGAATTCGAGATGGAGAACCCCGGAAATACTTCGGGCAACAACCAAGGAGGAAGCTCGAAGAAATACTACTACGGATACTTTTGCGTTTGGGCGGGTCATGCTTGAGGTAAGTGCCCCCGACTCGCATTTGCTTGCTGTTAAATAAAAAATTCCGCACCAGTTCTTCACAGGAAAAACCCCTTTCTTTTACCTTGAATACGATGCCATGGTTACTATGAAGGTCCTAAGCACCGATCCGTTTCCCCGACGCCCTGATGAACAAGAAATCACGGCGAGAGGTCTCGACGACGCCATGTGGCAGTTGATGATGAATTGCTGGGACGTGACGCCATCTAAGCGGCCCAACGCCACGAATTTAGTCGCCCGTTTGACTGCAGCGCTTGAATCAAGGAGCGCGGGCGAGTCGCCTTCGAGCGTGGAGCTGCCCATAGGATCCGTCGAGCCATCAACGACCCTCAGCGCAAGTACCGACGTCTCCACCGAGGACCTCACTGCCCAAAATCCTACTCGCCTGGGGGAGACTGAGTCGCCCCCGAGCGGGGGCGAGCTGTCCCCGACACCCACAAAGCATCATACCCACCAAGTCCAGCTCTATCTTGCGCTGGGCTTTTGCGTGTTTGGGCTCGTTGCGATCCGGCTCAAACGCTACTTGCTGTGATATTCGAGCCATGTCTATGTCGTTTCCACTCTTGCGTTTCATTCATACTCACTGCATTCAATCGGGGCGCTGTTCCTTCTATGCTTCCATACACGGGCAGCCTGCCCATTGTTTCCCACTCCGTACTAACTGTACTCACTGCGCGCTGAGTTCTGCATGGGTAATCATGCGTATGCGCTAGTACTCCCATTTTGTTGGAGGCTTGGTCTTGAACTTGGCAAGTTGGTTAGTTGCGCCCTTGTGTGGCGGACAGTGGCACACTGACAGTAGGTTTTTTTTTAGCTCGTTACCTTTCTGCCTGGTTTCGAACTGAGATTGTTTGTTGGTAAGATCCTCGAATAGTCCAAGGACCGCTACAAAACTCTGGCATAAGAGGCGAAACGCCGCGCATGGTCCATCATCGGGCCATGGCCAGTGCTGCATCCCCGGTTCTCATATGGTTAGTGTCCCGGATCCAAAAATTGATAGCCCAATCATATCCTCGCTGTCTGGCTCATCCCACTCCGTCTTCAAAAGATTTCCCACACCCATCTTTCCCTCCAGCGGGCCTTCCGAATAACCTCCTGCGCCTCCTACCGTATTCTTTAATCAACCCGCGCTTGCGTCCGGACACATGTACAAATTTTCACAGCCCGAGCTCGAAGAACTGGAGCGCGCCTTGAACGCGGGAGAAGACGTCGAGATGCCGGAACCCAAACGGCCATACTGGACTCGGCTACACCGGGCGGTGGAAATGGGAGATTTGCCCCGGGTAAAGTTACTGCTGAGATTTGGAGCTAATGTCAACGCGCAGGACACCGCCGGTCGAGGCCCGATGCATAGAGTAGCGCTGTCAGATTATGTGGAGTTTGATAATGAGGAGACACTCGTCGAGATGATCAAACTTCTGCTCGCGGCTGGTGCCGACCTGAATGCACGAGACACCGACGGAGATACCCCGCTCTCTCTTGCTTACCACAGCGTGTATCCTTGTTGCATCCGTGCCTTCATTGATGCTGGTGCCGATCCAACCATCTCCGGAAAGGATCGTGATCCTACTCCTACTTTTGTTGTCGACTTGATACGCAACTCCAACGGAGCGGAGGTGGTGGCAAAAGCGCTGGCTGCAGGGGTTGACGTGAACGAAGATAACTGTGGCGAGACTCTTCTGGATCATGCAGCACTCAGCAGTTCTCCATCCGCTGTCAGGGCTCTACTGGAAGCTGGCGCCAATATTCCCAGATTCCCAACCCGTCTTCTTTTGTCGGCCGGAGTGCTGGTGAAAAGCGATGGTGGTGGAGAGGTAGTGGTGGCGCTCATCAAAGCTGGAGCTGATGTCAACGCGTGGTCAGAATACGACGAAACACCATTGCATTACGCCGCTCGATACCATTCCTTGGTGGCTATTCGTCTGCTCCTAAATTCAGGAGCGGACCCGAACCTTTCGAATCAGTATGGCCAGACCCCTCTCTGCGACGCGGTCGAATATGCAAGGGACGACGATGACCACGATATAATAAAAGCCCTTCTCCAAGGAGGCGCTACTGTAAACGGCCCTGAGGATGCTTTAATCCGACCGTTGCAAATGGCCTCGAGAAAACGCCATGCTTCGACGGTTCGACTGCTGCTAGAGGCAGGAGCAGACCCGCACCTCCGCGATATGCAGGAAGGGACGGCGCTTCACACGTATGCGGTGACCCCGGGGCAAGATTGTACAGCCACAGTCTCGGCGCTACTTGAGGCGGGGGCAGATCCAAACGCCGTAGATGATGATGGAGATACGCCTCTGCATCTTGCTCTCATATGCCATCGATCTCCCTCCGTTATTCAGCTGCTGCTGGACAGAGGGGCAGATCCACGGATACGCGGCCCAAACGGCTGCACCGCTCTTCACTACGCCCTGAAAGATCAGAACTGCACAACCACAGTACTGTCCGCGCTCCTTGGCGCAGGGGCGGATCCAAACGCTCGAGATGACGATGGGCTGATGTCCCTCCACTACGCTGTCCAATGGCGCTCCCCCTTCGTTACGCAGCTCTTAGTGGAATTGGGGGCCGACCCGCATGCTCGTGATAATTCTGGCCGCACGCCCCTTCTCTGTACCACGCTTGCTGCAGAACGCGATATCCATTGGCTGGAGCATGCCGTAGCGCTGCGCGACGCAGGAGCAAACATTGATGATCCGGATGACGAAGGTGCTGCCCCTTTGTACCACGCTCTCTCCAGGCATGCAGCCGGAACCGCTTGTTCGCTGCTATGGCTGGGCGCAGATCCATATGCAGGGGACACAGGTTTTCTAATCTCGCCTCGCGTCGTCATTGATTTGATCGGCAAAGCCAATGCACATGCAATCCTTGCCATCGTCACTCGTGCGCACCTCCAGTCTGACAATATCAACTCTGGACGGGATCGGTTTGTGAGCCACATCCCCCTTCATATATCTTCATTTTTACTTACTCGTTATGACTAGATTCCTCCTCGAGTTTCAGCTGAATCCGACAAAGAAGTATGCAAGGTATTGATCTGTGCGCTCCGGAAGGTGCGTTCAAAAAATTGACCGTCTAGCTACGATGGCCATCGGGTCAACGATATCTTCCCGCAGCAAATGCTGGAGCAACCTCCACTTGAGCGCGAGGGATCCATTGAATACCTGTCTATCCTATACGCTATGCTGGGTTATTACCCGTCCGACCCAGCGCTTCATGAGTGCGAGGTCGCATTGCCACCAGGTCGCCCATCCTACTTTGGAGGTTTTGCCGATTGCTGGAAAGGTTCATTCCTTGGTCACCACGCAATTGCTATGAAAACTTTCCGCGGGTCTCTCGCAGAAGAAGTAGGCACCAGGGTGAATTTTGCGCATCTATATTGGGGCGCTTTGTGCGGCGGGCTTGTTACTAATAGCAGTGTTATTCTCTTTACTCAAGCGATTGTCGCGAGAGGCGAAAATCTGGAGTCAGCTGAGCCACCCCAATGTCCTACCATTTCTCGGGCTGTGCACACTAGGCTCAGTACCCTATCTGATATCCCCATGGATGGAAAATGGACATGCATTGGATTTTGTGCAGAAATATCCTGACGTAGATTGCCTGCGCCTAGTAAGTTCCAGGATTAATTTCCAAATTGGTTGCACGCTCGTTGCTCGAACTACTCTGATTTTTGATAGTTAGCACAAGTGGCCGATGGACTGGAGTATCTCCATAATTTCAAGCCCAAGCCAGTGATCCACGGCGACCTCAGAGGGGTGCGAGAATTTTTCTATTGTTCTAACTCAGGTGGTTCTGAGTAAGGGGTGTTTTGTCCCAGCCAAATATCCTCATTTCGCCGTCTGGCGATGCGCGCATAGCCGATTTCGGTCTTTCAGAGTTGAAAACCGACACATATGAGACGAACTATTCGACGCCCTTCATTACAGCTGGGCATCCAAGGTGGCAGGCCCCGGAGACAATTAGAGCAGAGACAAAGGAGGAAGCTCGAAGAAACACCACTACGGATATTTTTGCGTTCGGACGTGTGATGCTTGAGGCAAGTACTTGCGCCCAGCTCTTCACCCCGCTTGTTTCCCTGTTTTGAGCTTCGTGCTAGCTCTTCACAGGAAAAGTACCCTTCTTTTATCTAGCTCACGAAGCCATGGTCATTGCGAGGATCCTCAACGAGGAGTATCCTCGACGGCCTGATGATGAACAAGTTTTGGCGAGGGGCCTTGACGACAGCATGTGGCAGTTGATGATGAATTGTTGGGACGTGACGCCATCCGAGCGGCCCAGCGCCGCGGATTTAGTCGCCCGTCTGACTGCCGCACTTAAATCGAGGAGCGCAGGCGAGTCGTCTTCGAACGAGGAGTCGCCCATATCCGTCGAGCCAGCAACGACCCCTGTCGCAAGTACCGACGCTTCCGTTGAGGGCCCTGCTGCCCATCACTTCACCTGTCTGGAGGAGACTGAGTCGCCCCCGAGCAGGGGTGAGCTGTCTTCGAAAGGACCCACAAAGCGCCATACACACCAGACCCGGCTCTATCTTGCACTGGGATTTTGCGTGTTTGGGCTCGCCGCCATCCGGCTTAACCGCTACTTACTGTGATGTTCGAGTCATGTCTGTCGATTCCACTTCTGCGCGTTATTCATAAGGGGTGCTTTTCTTCCACGTTTTCATATACGAGTAGTCTGCTCATGTTGCTCACTCAATACCAATTGTGCTAGCCGCGCACTAGACCCGGCATGAATATCCGTGCGTATCATTTAGTCACCCCACCCGTGCAATAATACTCCCATTTCGTAGCCTGCATCCTGGACTTGGTTGGTCGCGCCCTTAGGGTATACGTCAATAATCGATTTTTTAACCCCACTTTCCTCCGTTAAGCTGACTGGACTCCACGTTTGGCACCGATGACGATTATAGGGCCTACAAGAAGCACTAAGCATGCCAAAATCGAACGTCGAACAAGCTATCCTTGAGCAAACTGATCATGAACGGGACGACATCGCCGCAATGGCCAGAAGGAACCCGAGAGTCGGAGAATGGAAACCCGAAATTGAGTGGCCCGACACTCCGGCTCGGAATCGCTTGTGTAGACAGCGCTATTTGGTACCGGTGCCTTTGCCTACTGAGAGCATCAATCCCACTAAAAACAGGCCAAGGACTGCTACAGAAACTCTGGCATAGAAAGCAAAGGGTTGTAGCGTGGTGTCGCGCGCGGTCCATCATTCCACCGCTCGATTCCTAAACATCCGCACTGCATTCCTGATTATCCGACTCAGATACATGTTGACTATTGTGCCACCAAGCTAGAGCTGCCGACTGGAAAAGATACCTTTCAAAATTCCTCGTCTATTTTCTTTCTGGGATGCAGTACGGCGTTTTCTTTGCGCTAGTTATGACTTACTTGGATGTGCCTCAGTGTCTCAGGCACACCCGAAACCAATCTTGCTTCCAGACCACTATTGCCTATGTCTAGATGTCTGGAGACTGACAAAAATGCGACGAGAGCATGATGGCGAATGTTGGTATACGGTCTCGACACAGTGTCTGCACCTTGGTGTTTTTGGTCTTGCTTCAGAGCTCTGGTTCCCATACGGCGGCTACTCATCACGATAAATGCTGGAGTCGTACGCGCAAAACGTGCCCCAATGCACTGGTATGCCCTGCTAGGCCTGCGCATATCACCTAGTGTTTGCTAGAACTATCCGCCAGAACTCCAACGGCATGTGCCGTCCGATACCCAGACCCGGTGCCTCAAATAAATATTGCCTTGAAGTACAGCTATCTGGCACAGTCGCCAGCGCCGTGCATCACATGTGTATTATTGATACTACGCGCTCGATAGACTGGCATGCCACTGGCGGTACCGCATCGCACTTTTATGGCTTTGCTATCACGTGGTGGCTATCACGAGCTTTGACTCGCGAGTTTGCCAAACAAAAGCCCTCAGAATGCTACTAAGGTAGGCCCACAATCGTCGCAAACGAGCATCGAACGGGCAGATTGTTACTGACATTCATGTTTGACGGGCGAAACGAAATAAACATTACCCGGAACTGCTGCTATAAGTATCCTCTCACGGAAAGGAGCTGATTTAGGCCCCGAATGGCCGCCGCGTATCTGTATGCTTCTCACGCATGTTGGCTATACATTCAGAGAGCTCGGCCTGGTATCTGTCGATGCTATTGGCTTTGTAGCCCGATTTGGCTGGACAATACTGGCTGCCATTTCACTTGACTAGGGACACTCGAGAACTGTAAAATAATACAGTCGTAGAAACACCGCTAAGTAGCTCTATGGCGCCTAATAGTGACGGCTGTGTTGCGAGCGCCTCGCGAGGCGCTCGCACGGCAGGAATCGCGATTCTGCTCTATTCCATTCGTGTCCCAAGTACCTCAAAGTACTGGATGGCAAATAAGGTTTCTACTCGACATTAGTGATTGTCAACACTTTGTTATTACTACGAGTACAATCCATATTCCTGAAGATGGGTACTAGTGTACATGCGCGGTTTTTAATTTCTGAAGATCACGGAATTTGCTCCAATATCCACTGAGAGCGCATGACTTGATGACCCAGCTAATCATTAACAAATTACAAGAGTGCGCAGAATTTATTTGCAAGGCTCAGCATTAGTGGCCGTGAAGGCTTTCAAGCGGGAGCGGGCTTGTGAAAAACTTGACGGTCAGAGCGGAGGGGCGATTCTAGGGCGATTCCGGGCGATCTCAGGGTCAGAATCGCAAGCGCGAGCGAGCTGGAATCGTCCCGGGATCGCCTCCGGAATCGCATGGTTGACCGTCACTAACATGATCGCGTTGGTCGCTTGATATGCACACGTGTATGTAATCAAAATTTCCTAATAAACACCATGAATTTTTGTCATAAACTACTCAGTATGGCTCGATTCATAGTGACAATCGGAGTGGAGGTATACATTTGTACCGAAAGCTGATCAAAAAGCGCTGACAAGAATGACAAGTTCGATATATACAATATTATTTAATTATATATGAATATGGCGGAGGAGCGATCTCGGCGTCTCGAATATGTTCCGTATTGGGCTCCAGATAGCACTCTAAGTTTCGCCTGCTGTCCACACGACGCTCGGCACCGGGATTCGTGCCCACGAGCTCATCGGCGACCACAACAGCGACGAGTCGACGACAACGAGGGCGGCGCCGACGGCCAACCCTCCTTCCCGACAATGCGCACCATCGTTACCAGAGAATCCAGCTTGTCCAGCGCGTCGGCCTTCGCATATACTGCCTCTCAGACCTTGGGAATCACGGAAATACGATGGCGTAGGGCGTGCTGGAGGCCAGGGGAGCGTCGAGCGCGCCGGAGGCGGATTCGTCATGGAGGGTCCCGGGGCGTGATATAAGCCAACATCTCCCTCTTTTTCTTCTTTCCATCGAACCATCACCATCAGTACCAGCACCAGCACCAGCATCGTTAACAGCACCCACCAATAATTTTTACTATCAACAATGCCCATCGCCCTCTCCCCCTCTCACCCCAGATACGGAAAGGTTCCCGCGCGCGGCCGGGGTGCGGCTCACGAGAGCACCCAACCGGCCAACGACAACACCCACGCGGCCACCAGCACCCCCATGATTTTCGATCACTCTTCAACTCCTCCTCGCCACTCTCGTCATCCTTCAGGCTCCTCCTCCATCTCCTTTGGGTTCGACAGAACCCCTCCATTCGACCAAGCATTCCTCGACGCTCTCGAAGCACCCGTCACACCCACTCGATCCTCGAGTCCAACTGCTCTCTCCCTCTTCCTTTCTCCCAATCACGGGGCACGTAGTGCCTCTATTCGTACGCGCACCGCGGATGCGCTCCTTCCACCCCCCACTATCAACGGCCCTACCAAGGAGAACTCGCCTTTTTACCGTCACCTCGCGCGTCGTTCTCCTACCACGCCTACCCGCCACCCTTCCTCCAGACCCAAACGTCCTTGTCCCAGGACACGCCAAGTCAAGCCGCTCGTGCCCTCGACGAGTGCTCCAGATGGCGCGCAGAACCAGGGCGTCGAGGCCGGCCCCAGCAAAGGAAAAGGAAAACGGCGCGCTGAAGATAGCGAAGAGGATGAGCCGAGCCTCATTTCACTCAAACGCGCACGCACGGTGCCGATGCTCAACGTCCCCATCAATTTGAACGTCGTCGAGAACGCCGCCGCCCAGCTTCAGCCTGCGCCCCAGTCTGAGCCAGCTCCTGCTCTTATGGAACGCCCCGTACGCAAGGAGAAGCGCCGCATAGAGGACGAGCTGTTCCCCTCGCACTCCAAGAGGACTCGCTTCGCCATCGACGCGCCCGCCGCCAAGCTCGCTGCTCTACTCGAAGAAGCCGAAAACGAGGATGCCGCCGGCCCGTCATCGGAGCTCCAATTCGGCCGACCCGGAAGCATATCTCCGGCCTGCGCGGTTCACCATACTCCGGCTCAGGGTCCGGACCACTTCCCCTCGGCTCGGGTCAAGAGGTCGGCCCCCCGCCCCTCGGCTTTCCGCAGCGCCCATGACCGTCGTGCCGTTGCCTTTGCGCGACGCGCGAGGCTCCAGGAATCTCCGATCACCCAGGCCTCCCGGCGGCTTCAGGCAATTACCATCAGCGACGATTGCAGTATCACCGCTCCTGGATTCGCGCACGCATTGCTATGGCCTACCGACTTCGTCCAAGCTGCCAACTGTGCCGAGTCCGAGGTCGCCCGAGAAGCGTTCGACAGCAATGTGTACTTGGACTTTTCAAGCGGGCAGGGAGTCTTGAGACAAGTAGAGGCCTCTGCGATGGATTGGGCGGGTCAAAGCGACGAGGCGGGCTGCGAGGATACGGCCATGGCATCACCTCCCTCCTCTCCGGGCCCCCGTGGAAGGATATCGATATCGACCTCATGCGGGAACATGGACGCTGGTATCCCGGGCTCGGTGGATAGCGACACGCAGGATGAAGTGCCCGCGTACCTTCGGCCCTTCCGAGTGGATAGGGATGGGGACGTAATCATGCATGGCCCGTGCACGCTTCACGTACGCATCTTTGCCATTTTTTCTCGCACTTTACCCCCGTCTCACGTTTACTCTTCAAACTTTGTAGATCCCGTCCGACAAGCGCGTCCTTAAAGCTGCGGTCGCGAGCGATGTCAAGAAACGGCGGCTCAAGGCGTCCGCCAAGCGGCGCCGCTCGTATTTGCCTCAATAGGGGTACGCGTTCACGCATTTCTCTCTCCGCGCGTACGCGTGCTGATATACTTGACCTAGAATTCCCCCCTTAAGGGAAAGTAGATGTCTGCTCGCATCAAAAAGTCCGAAAACATGGAAAAAAAATTACACACGCAAGGAAACTTCAACTCCTACTTCAACCGCTTCACCCTGCTTCGACTACAGCCTGCTTCGGCATGGATCTGCTTGTTTACGCCCATCCGCTTGCATTTGTATCGCCACCATGTCTCCACCGGTCATCGCGACGATTCCAGGGCGGACAGGGTTCGGTGCATAGTCTCGAGCATCACACATGATATGCTCTTTACTGTTTCCAGCGCCGTTTCCTCCATTCATTCCCGCGACCGGCTCTCAACAAACTTCACGTTCGTTCGCGGTACCGACAATGCTTCTTGCTTCAAACAGCTTCTTGCTTCGACCTCCTTGCTTCAACTAGCTTCTTGCTTCAACGATTGCTTGCTTCAAACCCACCCGACTTGCTTCAACCCTCATCTTGCTTCAACCTTCACCTTGCTTCAACGACATCTTGCTTCAAGCCCACCTTGCTTCAAATCGACTTTGCTTCAAACTGCTTCTTGAATCAAACCGCTCAACTCCACTCCGAATCACCCAAACCACACACCTCGACGGCACAACGTCGAACCAATTACGCGCGGGACCGACGTGGTTTGCAGCTAGCCTCTAACCCGAATTGACCCTGCCCGTACTTTCCTCGGACCAACCCGCTGGTGCGGCTCTCAGGTCCGCCTTACTGGACCGTCCGCGACAGTCCTCCCTGCTCCAAACACACTCCCTGCATCGTCAGTCACTACTCGCGCGTTGAACGTCTACAACCCTCGACGGGCGGGAGGATTTGCTCGCCAATACCTGCATACCGCGTATGGATCGCGCGTGGGCTCGGGATCAACACGTCTTTCCGTAGCAATTCCTCTCTGCATGGTGTTCTCATTATGCCGCTGGACGTCATCCCTCAAAATGGAGCTCGGCAAGCCGATCCAATCGAGGCCTCTTCATCAGAACTCCCGCTGGCTTCACGGACACAGATGAAGAAAGCCGCGTTGACGCGACACAATCCCTTGGCCTTCTCCCCTCTCCGATGTCCATTGTCCAAACGCCTTGGTTCTCACCAATCAAGAGCCATCCTTCCGGCGATCTCCACCCCTCAGATGCCCTCTTCAATATGGCTTGACTGGAAATCCTCGTGGGCACGATAGGCCCCACTCGTTACCCAACGCTCTTTCCAACGCTCTTTACCTATTCATAAAACTCTCAAAAGTCAAAAACAAGAATCGGCTGCTTGTGCCAATCGCTATCCACCATGTCAATACCGCGTGGGACAGCTCAACTTTTTTTTCGATTCGCCGCGAGGCTGGCCACCCACCGCCCCTCTCCCCTCCGCATATTCGCCTTAATTCCTTGTAAGCTCCGTCTTCCTTTTTCCGTTTTCAATGATTGCCTAATGTTCATTTGCACTTAGCTATTTGTATCTATTAACTTGTATGCTGCGAAACTGCTCGGATGTGTATCAGCCACAGATCAGACGACCTATGTAGCCGAATGTATGTCCGCATTACCCTTGTCTTGTTCTCCACTAGTGACTCATGATCTTTATCAAACATAGCTTGTAGTACCACTGTATCCATCAACGCTGCCATCGATCATACTGTATCACTACCCCATCGCCATAACTTATTCCACTCTATTATTATTCCGGACACACACACCCTTAGTACTCGCACTGATACTGTGAGTGCCTGCCACCCTCCATCACCCTCTCATTTTTGGTTTACTTAACATTCTGCACAGTACTTGGCTTTCGTGACTGAGCATCTTGCGCCGCGCGCGGAGCCCCCAGGGTTACGATCGCTTAAACGACTTTTCACGCGCCGTGACCTCGATGGTTAGTGGCTGCGCGAATATAGGTATCGGTGACGGGTTGTTACACCGGCTTTCTTGAGGGAGCCATGTTCTGTAAGTCGCGATCTATTCTCTCCTACTCTCCACTCTTTACTCATGCGATTGCTTGTCAACGTAGCCTGTCGTTATTATTATTAGTATCATTATTCTTATTATTCCTCTATCTTTATAATTTCACTGTAGCATATTCCGTCTGTAGCATATTCCGCTCGTTCACTGTATCCCAGTTGATATATTCGCTAGTTCACCATCACCATTTGTTTCGATCATCCACTCAACCCCCCCCCCCCCCATTTATAATGCCTCATTCCTCGGTCCCATCTACTCCTATTCAATTCCTGTACAACTACCCACTCCGATCACACTTCCTTCCCCGATGTATTATCATAGTTCCAGTCCGTTTGCTTGCAAGTACAATTTGAATGTGCTTACATTCGCTCGAAAGTTGAGATCGGGGCTTTATAAACTAGAGTACTTCGATTCGGCGACCCTGGGGAGCCCTGGGGCTTTGAGGCTGGATCCGCCAACGAGCCGAGGGCGCTTGCTCCAAACGTCCACCTGGACTCAAACATGGAAGAAAAGCACCACCGACAACGGCGGGGAAAACTTGAATCGAGATTTCTTTGCGATCCTATGCCTTTACCCGATGTCCGTGAATTGTTAGCCTCGAGCCAGGCCACCTTTGCTTCCGATGTGCCGTTTTCAGCTCGGCCACGACATGAATCTAAGGCCGGCTCGACAAATCTCCGCCAGGAGGCCTGGCGCGTTTCCCCTTGTAGCGTACCCGTACCCTTACATAAGCCGAACGACTACAAATATTTTACTTACTCGTTCCCAAAACGGTAATGCCATTTTGCTTACTCCCGTCACAGCTTGCGTTACTTACTCCCGCTGCGGTCTACTTCGCAGCCCGAGCGTCCGTCCAGCACGTCAGTCAGGATTCTTGGGGATATGCCTCCCCAGCGTGTAGAATACATGTCAACGTACGACCACCATCACCATGCCCACCCACACGCCCATGTCCGATGAAGAACGTCAAAAAACACGCGAAAAACTCATTGAAATCGCGCGCGAGAAGTTCCATTTCACGCCGTATGAATGGCAAATCGAGGTAACGCTCGCGATTATCGAGGGCCGAGATACCGTATGCATCGCTGGCACAGGAAGTGGAAAATCCTTGCTGTTCGCGCTGCCGAGTCTCCTGACCGGAAAGATGACGCTCGTGCTCTCACCGCTTAATGTTCTCGAAGAAGATCAGGTTCGTCGGTGCGGTATTTTATCTAGCATTAGCCACTCACTACAATGTAGGCATCCGGGTTTAGCAAACTTGGAGTGCGCGCGATTGCGCTGAACAGTGAAAATTACAAAAAATCCGTCCTTGATGTAAGCGCTATTGATCGGCATGCAACTTGATTAATCCAACTCACTGTTGTTGAAGGATATCGCTGCAGGAAAATACGACGTCGTTGTCACATCCCCCGAGATGGTCTTGGAAAGCAAGACATGGGAGCCGCTTTTGACCGACCCAAGGTTCTCCGAGCGCATAGGGATGATCGCCGTCGACGAAGCTCACTGCATCAAACAGTGGGGAGAACCGAGCCGTGACAAGAAGAAGGCGTTTAGGCCAGCGTACGGAAAGGTCGGAAATATTCGATCACTCCTACCTCGTGCGGTCCCGTTTCTCGCTGCCTCGGCCACCCTCGAGGCCCTCGTTCTCGCAGATGTACAACACTCGCTGCACATGGGCAAAGAGACTTACGTTGTCAACCGCGGAAACGACCGCCCTAACATCAACATGGTGGTCCTGCCAATGCAATATTCCATTCGAAGTCTCGAGGATGTGGTCCAGCTCGTAGCACCGAAGGAGCAAGAGCTCAAGTCGACCATGGTATTCTGTAACGCACGCTACGATTGCCATGACGTACAGAGCGTGATTCGGCGAGAACTGAAGAAAGAGGACCATGATAAGGTGGTGGTGTATCATGCGCTGAGAAGTGAAGCTTCGAAACGGCGGGCGATGGATAGATTTAAGAAGGGCGAGATCAAGGTGTTGATTTGTACAGAGGCAGCTGGAATGGTATGAGTCGCATCCGCGCCAATATTGTGAGATGATTTGTTAATAGCTTCGCGATCTGATAGGGTGCCGATATTCGCCACGTTGAGCTCGTTGTGCAGCTTGGCGTACCAAGCTCGCTTTCAGTATGGATCCAGCGTGCAGGTCGTGCAGGTCGCAACCGGTCCATTCTTGCAAAGGCAATCCTACTCGTCCCACCGTCATTCTACAAGACCGTCAGCGTCAATGTGCCTCCCAAAAAGCCCCCAAAAAAACCTGTCGTCAAGGTCGAGCCAGGCACAGATAACCCTGCACAAGGTGACGATTTGGAGGATGCAGCGGGTAGTGATGATGAACGAGTCGGCCAGGCGGGTGCTAATGTCAAGAAGTTGCCAGGGAAGTACGAGAAGTCGATCATCGACTACATCCTCATAAAGACATGCCGGCGAGAATTTCTAGACGCCTACTACGAAAACCCACTTGGGGACTGTAAGTGATGTTGTCCATTCATTATATTCCAAGGTACTTACGTTTCTTTGGATGCCGCTGGCCAGTACCCGACGGTTTATGTTGCGATATCTGTAGCGGAATCACCACCAGCCAGCCCTTTTATGATGTTGACGATGTCATATCTGTTTCATCTGGCTCCGATCCCGAGGACGACAGTGCAGAGATTATAAATCCAGGTCAGAAGCGGAAACGGGATGATGGTTTGGCACACACACACCGGACGAGATCGCATGCGCTCCGGTGCAGAACTGCGCTAGAAAACTGGAGAGAAGCCACCTGGGAAGGTGATCTCCTTGCATACAGCGTCCTTCCTCTCGACTCTATCATGACTGAGAAGATTCTCAAACGCCTCGCACATGATACGCGCATTACCACCATTTCAAAACTGCGAGATGTCTGGCCGCTCGCGGAGTCCTACGGTTTTGGTGAGGCTGTGTTAGAACTTCTTCGCACCATCGATGACGAGTACGAGGAGCGGGTGAGGGCTGATTTGCTGGAGAAGGAGCTTAGACAGGAGGAAAGTGAGAGGATGAAGCGGCAAAAGAAGGACGAGGCCGAGCAAAAGAAGGAGAAGGAGAAGGAGGCACGACAGGCGAGTGCGGAGGCGAAGAAGATGGCCAAGCAGGTGGCATTGGAGGCCCAGGAGACCATTAAACACGAAGCGGAAACGATGGGGATGGGACATGTGTTCCAGGTTGACCGACAGGAACCGTCATCAGAACCCGGCATCGAGCTTGTAATCACATTATCATAGTCCCAGGGCGAGATCTGCAACCATCCGTTCGAGTTGTGAAAGTGCCTCCTCGGGATCCAAGTAGCCTGTTTGTGGCTCCTGTGATGTGTTTGTCTGAGGCGCCTCCCCATATGTGGTTGCGTCACTCCATCCCTCGCCATAGAAGATTTGATGTGTCTCGTGTGCGTACACACTGTGAGCCTTCTCCCACTTCCGAAGAACATCACCGCTCATCAGCTCCTGGCATCCCTTCTGGATTATGTCGACCCCAAGCCCATCTGGGGACTCTCGGCCTCTTTCGAACATGGTGTGGAGTTGTTCTTCCAGGTAGCGTGCCATCAAGAGCCGTACCTCTGTTGTACGATCAACTTTCTGGTGACGCTTGCCTTTTGAGGCAACACCAAAAATTTTTACAACGTGTTCCGAGACCTCTTCAAGGAGGGGTAGGAGCGAAGACACTCGTTTGATGTACGCCCATGAGGCATTTGGTCCACCCGCTGCGTGCTTGACCTTGGCCAGTAGGTTGTTATGTTCTTGTAGATGATCAATTGGAAGAAATCCGTCACGTCTGCCTGACGTATTCACAAGCCAGCAGTGATCCATCATCAAGTTCCTAGAAAGCAAGCTCCAGGTCAGTGTATTGTAGCCAGAGCGCTGTGAGGTCTATCACTTCAGCTCCGGCGACCACACGTTGTCCATTCGCTGCATCAGGTCCAGGAATTCGGTCGCATAGTTTCCGTTTCCATTTCCGATACACATTATTGTAAGTTGTGGGATAAGATCGGCCATCCTCCCCACGTCGCCCTCTCGGATTGAGCTGAGGAGCTCATAAAATGTAAGTCCGTCGCGGATGAAGGCACACGCATTGACGAAGACCTGATCTTGCTGGCTCTTCTTATCCTTTGGCAGATTTCTTGATCGGTGTGCTGCCCGGGCAGTTACATATCGATTCAAGATTTTGTCAGCATACACTGATAGCTCGGCTGGGGACGGGTTGGATGCCGCGAGTCCTTCGAGAGTCTGAAACCCAGAGACCTGGAGCCAACAGCACAAGATGTGTGCTTCGAGGAGATGCAAAATAATCTCTTTGAGATCGTAGTAGTTGGGGTTTGTTTGCTTGTTCTTTGGTGAGAGTCCGATAGGACCCTGGTTTATACTAGGGGATGTTACATGCTGAAAAGTACGTTTTTTGCCAAAAAATGCCCAATGTCCGATGCAGAAAAGTCCGAAAAATGGCCTAAAAATGGCCAGAGGTATGAGGCCGAAAATTGCGAAATTCCTTGATGTCCAATGCAGAAAAGTCCGAAAAAAATTGGTTTGGGACAAAGAAAATGCCAAAACAGGCTAAAATGGTGCCCAAATGCCAAAAAAAATCAAAATAGGGTAGTCTGTAGCGAGGTGCGATGCGGGATCACCGAAAAAAGGGCCAAAAATTTCCCAAGGTCCGAGGCCGAAAATACACAAAAAGGGTCCATGTATTATGTTTTTGCACCGATTTTTTTGCTATTTTAGCACCGATTTTTGCCATTTTGGGATCGGACATTGATAAGCATTAACCAGGGTCCTAGTCCGATCCGCTGGAGCTGGGTGACCGCCTGGGCAAAACCAAAACCAGATACCGAGCCCTTGTGCACCCAGAAGATCTGCTTGGAAATCATCATGAGGACATGAAACCAACCAAACATCGGGATCAGCCAGTCCATCCGGTCGAAGCCATTATCGTCCGAGGCGCGCATATTTTGTAGCCCTTTCAGTAGTACTTGTGTCTTTTGATCACCGATCCATGGTATGAGTCTTGATGTTGCGAGACGCTTTCGCTCTTCAACACTCGACAGGCCCATCTGCCTGAGGAGCTCTTTTACCACCTCACTGTTGCCCTCATACGTCGACTCATCAATGGGGACGGTACCAAGCGGCATCTGTATGGTGCGATGGTCTCGTCCACATGGAAGCTGACGCCGTGGGGCTGGTGGTGCAAGGAGGGGGTCGTCTCGGTGTGCATATTTCTCGAAAGCGGGACATGAGAGTACGAATTGGAGGATGTGATGTTTGTAGGACTGATTGACATATTCCATAGACTGTACGTGTTTTTTGAATATTGTGCTGTAGTCAATCAAAGGGCGGTCGCGTAATGCTCGCCAATTCGCCATGCGTGCATATTCAGCTTTGTTGTCGAGAATGGGCTTCGCAGATGGTGGGAGACATATGACTGTGGATGCTGTACCGTTCTCGAAGGAGTTCTTATGGTCGATGCGTTGGGAGCTGACACGGAAGGGTATGTTTAAATTGTCGTGCACGACTATGAATGCAAACGCCTTGACGAACTCGACGACCATAGCGATCGCTTCTGTATGAAATATAAACGTTGATATTCTAAGTACGTAGTGGTAGCGCTCGAAGAACACTGAAATTGCCTTCGTCCAAGGAACTGATCGCATCACGAGTCCAGGTATCGCACATAGAGAGGCCGCAGGCATGTAGAACATCAACGGCTTTACTAGCAAGGCCGCAGCTCTTCCAGAAAATTGCAAGGAGTTGTTGGAATCGACAGTTTCTCGATGAGTTGTGGTACGCGAGCATGCAGAGTATAGCAGTGAGCATCTTGGAGGATCGTTTACTAAATTTAGCTGCGTTCAAGTTCAACGTGGACGGTGACGCACCTTTTCCGGGTCTTTCTGCGTCTCATCCTTCTTACTCTCGGCGGCTGCATACAGTAGAGAATAGAGCGTAGGCGCGCCATCGGGGCCCTTGATGTCTTGTGCAATCGTCTCAAAGGTCGTACTGAGTAGCGTTTTGGCGGAAATCTTTCCGCTGATTTTGACGTGTCGCGAAAGCTGTTTGATCTCCTCCTCGAAAACGCCCTTGACGCAGTTGATCGCAAACTTGCGCAAGATATCGCGCGCGCCCTGTGTTCGCTGCTTCCCGCGCTTTGAAGATGGTGGGCTGTACCAGGTGGCAAGAAGTCTTGGGAATTCGGCGCTGTGTAGAAAACGAGTCCTTGCTCCTCGGACGTCGTTGTCGAGCGTGCACTCGTTGTCTCCCCAGCTCACAGCAGATAAGAATTCCGCGATAGAGAGCCCGTTTGTCTGAAGAGTAGAAAGGACATTCTTGACTTTAGCGAGCAGTGACATGACGTGCGAGATGGTGGTTGACGGGGACAGAGAGGCGCGGCAAGGATCGTGAGCGAGGAGCGAATCAAGGGACGGTTCATGGACGCGTTACGCGTTATTACTCGAGTAAGTCAGATCCCATTACCGCTTTGGGAACGAGTAGGTAAAATATTTATAGTGGTTCGGCTTATGTAAGGGCACGGGTACGCTACAAGGGGAAACGCGCCAGGCCTCCTGGCGGAGATTTGTCGAGCCCATTTAAGATTCATGTCGTAATAAGGCTCAATCAAGGCATATCGGAAGCAAAGGTGGCCTGGCTCGAGGCTAGTGAATTGTGGGCTTCACTAGCACCTTGACAGAATCCACTCAGTTTTACGTTTTTGATTGCGTTCGCAGGATGACTCGCACGGCAGCACTGTCCCATCGCCGCTGCCCATAGAAATTCTCATGGCCATATTCAAGAGCGCGATGCAATATTATGAACCTAGGCCCAGCTCTGACTGGAATGATGCCGATGGCAAAGCGTGGCGAGAGGGCATAAACCTCCTTCTTAGTGGCGCACTTGTCGCAAAGGACTGGTATATGGCCGCGAGAAGAATTCTCTACGCGGGGAGGATCAACTTGCGTGCGTCACTCTGTATGAACACATTGACATCGCCTATGTTCTGATGCGGGCAACCCTCGGGTAGACAAATCTGAGTCCGTCCGACTCCTCCTGCGCACGGCACGAGAAGACCTAGGGACACCTTGTCCAATACAACACCTCCTTTTTGCAAACCACCAATCTTTCACGAAAGAAGCAGAGTTCCAAGCATTGGCGACAGACCTCATTATCTGCTGCACAGAGCTCCAGCATCTGGAGGGATCGTTCTCGTTCGCCAAATCTACGCCATTCCCTGTTTTCGAGTCACTACGAGAACTCAGTGTTACGGATCAGCTACTCCACGAGCTCGCCCCTCTCCTGCAGTACCTGCCCAATCTCGAGAGTCTCAATATCTTGTGTATCATTGACCCAGAGCAACCGAGGGCCGTGAAAACGGGCACTCCACTCCACGACAATCTGGGAGCCGCTCTCAAAGACATACCCCCTCCGAGATTCAGTTTAAAAAAGCTGCATCTATCCCAATGCGAAATTCCGCTCTCACAATGGAGATGGCTCTTGTCAAGCTGCACCTCTATCCAACATGCCCAGCTGCAGGAATTGAAGCGGGGCGCTGTGCACTTGGCCGATGTCATTGGTCCCGCCGTTCGATCCTTGCGCCTCGAGGGTGCTATGGACCACCCCCAAAAGGGCGATCAGGAATTAGCCAACACACTCCCCGCTTATATCAACCTCACCTCCCTACAGATAAATGGCGGGGACTGGCCGTGGGCCCAGCTTCTATCTGACATCAAGGCTTCGCTCGAGTCATTCACAATTTCGTATTCGAGCGCTGGCGTGGATAATGTGACGCGGGTACTGTCGGACTCGGACTGGCAACCCTCTCTGCGATGTGTAGAAGTCTACCATTGGGCGAATGTAGACTATTTCTATGGGGTAAAAGCGAGCGATGTGAAGGATGCGAGGGCCAAGATGGAGCACGCGTGTGCCCGTCGCTCGGTCAAACTGTGCTGGATCACCGAGGGGAGGGCAGACATGTAGGGCCCATGGTTATTCTTACACTTTTTTTCTAATCAATGCTGATAGCATACATTTTTCAGTGCGGAATATTACGGGGTGACGGAGAACGACTTAATCATACCCTGACTCCTAAGCAATGCGGCATGTTTTATACGCTCAAATTCTTCGGCGTTCGGGACCAAGCTTATACTTGCTGCTATTCAAGAGGATCCCACCCGCGTGACGTGCAGAGATTATCGCTAGGGATGAGCGTCTTCAGCCATCTCAATATTACTATCAGCTCCAAGTCTACTAAGTTGGACTATCAACATTTGGGCAACAGGAAATCTTGCGACTCTGTGTGCTCGCGAAACTCCATCGAGTCCTCCTCTCATCTAAGCTCAGCGCCTCCCGTTCAACTGATAGTTGGTTTACCTCGCATCTCCAGCATCTACCGCCGCCAATACCACAAAATCTAGTGTCCAATTTTGTTCTGTGGAAAGCGCCGTCCTGCACCTCTTGTGCCTATGCTTCTCTCGTGTCAAGACCGGGACTGAGGCCGCTATTATGACATATCTTGCGACACCGTGTGCCCACAGGACCCGGTGCCGAGTGTGTCATCTTGGTGACCGGTCCGCCGACGCAGACGCGCCGGAGGACAGCGGGCTTGAGCCTGTTGTAATAGGCCGGGTGGTGATGTCGTCGCTTGAGCGTGGATGGTGATATCTCGACCCTCTCGGCGCCGGCGCTGTCCAATGAGATACTCGACTAGATCACGGCGCATTGCTGCCATGGTAGTTGGCTCTGAGGGAATCTGAAACTGTCTGTGGGCTCGGTCGTGAGCGGGCTGCGATTTGGTCGAACGGCTGGCTAGGAGATTGATGGGAGCTGGGAGTGTCATCGAGCGTCGGTCACTTCTGGAAGAGACGATGCAGCGAGGTGACTACTCTGGTCTACACTGCACACAAACTCTCCAAATTCAAGCATCTATATTATGTTCAGAGTCTGATATCAAGCGGCATCGGAGCAACATGGAGCTCCTGTAGACGTTCTCCGATACTCTCGCCCTTTTCCTGGCTAGCCTCTACATACAACCGTACCTCCATCAACATTCGCAAGTCGCAGAACGCCTCCATCTAACCGGCTCTCAAATTTGCTGACCGCTTCCTTCCGCAAATCGCAAGACCTGCCGAGAATTCCGGTAATAAATCAATTCCGTATACCAAAGCCATGAAGGATATCATTGATGCGTGCCGTCTACACCACAACACACATTTGGGCTATATTTTCTTCTCGCAAAAATGTAGCCGCCTGTCCTAAGGTTGATTTGTACTGAGACGACCATGGTGGGTACCTCATTGAGTGATATATGCAGCGCTCATAGGCTGGAAGTTCGCAGGGGGCTCCTGCCATCCTGAAGCTCCAAGCCACACTAGACTTAGTTAAGTATCTTGCTTGTCGAGAGCGACTCGCTTATCCCAATATTCATCTCCTAGATCCACAGTCACTTCCAGATATCTGTGCACCCAAACTCAGGGTGCTCCTCGAGAGGAACCCACCCGAAGCGATCGATGAACCAGAGGGGTACCTGAGTGGGTGGACAGTGTCTATCAAGTACGTGGCTGTTGCATCGTTGAGGCAACTTCACGCGATGTGAGATTGGAGCGATAAGTCCGAGTACACTCCTGTGGCCTTGGATCTGTGAGATGCTTCACGATACTCATTATGCACCGGTGAGTTATCTTTGAATCGTCGTCCATCGATCCCCCCTGATAGCTGTTTTCGAAGGCTGAAGCCCCCTATCTATCCAATGCTCCGGCAGGGCAACCAGTTGAGAAAGCCGTAGTTGAGTAGCTGATTTCCCAATCAGTGAATCCTGCTCAAGGATAGCACCCAGCCGGAGCGTAGCGGCAGTTCCACAGGGGGCAGACAGCACGATACAGCAAGAAAGCTCATTTGTATGTAGATTGAACTAAATTAAGGTCCGTCGATATAGAGTACGATAGGAGCCCGTACGAAAAACGTCTTTGGAGGTAAAATGAACGATTATGTAGGGGTGAAGTAAGAAGGCCACGATTTCCCAAGATAATAAATAAGACCACAATAAGCAAAGCCGGAAATTTGATACAGGAATGCGAGATTAGGTTGGGTGGGGTATGGTAGTAGTGGGCGTAGCAATAGGGGCAGGAACCGGCCGGAGGAGGGGGTCTTTTTTCACGGTCAATCGGGCTGAAGGAATAGCGCGCACGGTAAGCTCGGCGAAAAAAAGTGGCCTTGAAGCATGCTGAAGTACCCACCAATCGACTCTTATACAAACTCATCAAAACTATCATCCGATGACGAGGCGAAGGATATACCGGACACCCGTCGTGAGCGCACAAGCTGGCTCTTCTGAAGCGTACGCAAATCGAGTCAGGCTCCGACGCTCGCGAGTCTCACACAATGGGCAAGTGGGTGCTTACCGAGGGGGACCACTCCTCGTCAGAGCTTTGGTCATCCAACACAGATAGCACAGGAGATGCAGGCTCGGCGGTCACAGATCGGAAGGTGGTGAGCGGGATACCCGTGAGCTCATCGTCGGACTCGACGAGGGGCGTGCGGAAGAGTTTGCGCAGTGACAGCAGCGAGAACATTGATACTTTGGGCGTGAGAGGGTCGAGGACCGAGGGTCGAGAGAGCGGCGGGGGAAGTCGAACGCGAGCGAGGGGAAAGGCGACGGGGGGTAACCGATAAGCAAGCGAGATCGAACCACGGGAGCTCGCGCCTTTATGCAAAGCGGAATTTAAAAGCGCGATTACTGCGGACTCTGAACTGCACCAATCTATCCCCCAGAGTACGTCATCTCATTGGCCCCGGCTTACGTACATCGGCTCGGCTCGGTGCTCACCATAATCCGATTGATCGTAATCCTGTGCGTTGCGGAGTAGGGACGGACACTCGGGAGCCGTGCTGACGCCGAGCAAAACCAGTCAGCACACCGGCCGTTGTGCGTGTACATATGGAGAACCGGATCCCAGAGGCGTCTATAGATATGGAAGCGTGTATGAACATATGAACACAAAGCGGAAGGACGCGAAACTATTCGAGTACAAGGCCGGCTGCTAGTCGAGCGCTTCTTCCACGACGTTCCCTCTACTCCCCTTCAGCGCTTTCAACCTATCGTCTCCGAAAAAATCTTCGAGCTGGAGCGGTCGCAATCTCAGGCCCTAAGAGTACAAAGAGCACAAAGTGGAGAGTGCCAGGTCGCCGCCACAGCCAAGTCAGCGAGCGTTCTTTGCCAAGCAACGGGCAAAAGCCGGACAAAACAAATGGCAGAAGAAGATAAAAGATGAAAGACGGAGGCGAGTGATAATGCAAGAGGAAAAGGTGGGAGATGGAAGAGAAGGGTGAGGATACGGACCTCGTCGTGCGCTTTCGCCAATTCCTCGGGGCTTCCCCCGTGTTGGCGCATGTACTCCCGCAGGGGCGTCATCGCCGCGTTCCGACACAGCTCTTTCAGATCAGAGCCTGACATCTTGGGTGTGCACTCCGCGAGAACGTGTATTGACTCCGCAGGGAAGGCCGGTGGAAGCATCTGCATGTCATTGGAGCCGCCTTAGATGAAGATCAGTAGAAGAGTGGGGGTGGAGGGCGTACCAGTTTGAGGATGTTTTTCCTTTGCTCGTAGTCGGGCAGGCCTACGGGGAAACGCTTGGGCATTCGGCGCAAGATTGCTTGGTCGATGTCTTCGGGCCTGTTTGTCGCGCCAAGGACCACGATACGGTCATTCTGCGTCAAGAGACCATCCCACAGCCTATAAGGAACTATTAATTATGACTGCGGGATAAGAGACGCAAGATGTAATCACGTCATGAACCTGTACAGACCAGACATCAGCCAGCGAAACGAGAAAGAAGGTGCACCGCTCACTCTGCCTTCATCATCCCCGTAGCTTCGTGATCGTTCCCACGACCGCGTTCTCTCAAGAAGCAGTCGATCTCGTCGATGAACACGATACTTGGTTGCAATTTACGCGCGAGCCCAAAGAGCCCGCGAACGAGTTTGTTCGACTCGCCATACCACTTGTCTGTGAGCACGGATATTGGGAGGTTTATGAATGTCGCGCGAGATTCACGAGCGAGCGCTCGTGCGAGGAGAGTTTTACCACAACCTTGGTAAAATATGATTAAAAGAACGAAGCAAAGCTATTGTAGCGGATAGACTTACCAGGGGGTCCATATAGGAGCACCCCTTTCGGAGGCGATAATAATGAGCTGTTGGTCGCCGAACTCTGCGACATATCATCGAGAGAACTAGGTTCCGCGAAGAGTGTAGGATAGACGAGTGGAAGAATGACGGATTCCTTCAAAGATGCTATTATTGAGTCGAGGCCGCCAATATCTGTACGCGTGCCAGACACGGGCATGGTTTAGCGAATGAAAAGGCGAAGCAGTAGGGAGGCAATACCGTCAAAGCCAACGTTGATATCGTCAGGGTGCACGACTTCTGCAGCTATCCTCTCTAAAGCAGCGAGGACGTTCAGAAGGCCGATTGTAAAAATAAGAGGACGACCGCACCTTCATACTCGTTCAATTTGACATTCTTGAGTCCCAGACGAGCCATAACTTCTGCCCCCTTGCCCTTGCTCTCCGTATTCTTTGTGGGGTCGGTTTGGCCCATTACATACTGTAGTTATAGTTGAGGACGCAGTCAATACGACTGTCGAAAGGACCGCGTAGTAGTCGCGCCTTGGACGAACCTTGATAGCGTAATATACTGCCAGCTGGAGAACCACAAGTCAGAATCATAATAGCACTGGAATGCCGAGATAAGAAACTGTACATTCGAGAGAGCAAATAACGTAGCTGGAGAATCAAAGAACGCGTGAGTAACCGCGCATAATAAAGACACAAGAATCACTTGACAGAAGTGTGCACTCACCATCCAGAACGACTTTTCTTACCACGTCCCTCGTCATTGACATCGTCTATTCGGGTGGATAAATGCGCGGTACTTGGTGGAATACTTGGAGCTCAGACCCAGAGAAACGGAAAGGAAAATGCTGGTGGAGATGGATTAGAGCGGGTTGAGTGCGCGCAGCGAGGTGGGAGCTCGGGACGGGGGCGCGCCGGAGCCAAAGCTCAAAGCTGCCGATCGACGCGCGCCGGGTCGCCAGCTTACATAAGCTTTTGCTCACCTTAGGGCCCGTTCGGCAACCAAGTTGTGCAACTGGAGTTGCGCAACATCAAGCTTTTTTTAGCCATAATAGGAAAAAGCCAGAGAATCTCGGAGTCGCGCAACATCAGAATCTGTCAGCTATTTCCATTTATGGCTGAAGTTGCGCAACTCCAGTTGCACAACTTGGTTGCCGAACGGGCCCTAAGATCGAGGATTGCTTTTTGCCGGTCGGAAATCGGTAGAAAGAAGCTCTTGGTATTGAAGCTTGAAATCCCGCTGTGATGTTTCCAAGCAGTCGCCATTCCATTCCATTCGAGCAATAAGTACAAACAATATCTACCAATACAAGCAAGTAGCTGGGTTTGTTACGCTGGATACCCAATAAACCAGTACTATTAATGTAAGAGTCAAGGCGAAGAGAAGAAACAAAAAAGGAGTCAAGAACGAAGCGGTGCCCAAGTCGGGTCTCGATACAAGCAAGCAGTAAGCAATGAGCAATAAACACGCTGTGGGTTTGTTATAATGGATACCCAAAAAACCAGAAGCAAAAAGAAGAGACAAGGAGAGAAATGCTGCCCCAGCCGGGGTCTTGTCCGTCGATAATAATATATATTCTGAAACCAAGCAGACGATGGTAAGAAAAGATCCAAGAATCCGAGGTAGGGCTCTAGGGGAGACGCGGAGGGGGCATTCGGGGTCGCACGGGAGCGCTGTCCAGTACTAAAGGAGATCAACAATTGACATCGGCGTTAGCCAACGAGGATGAAAGGCTAGATCGGCAGAAGAAGACGTACCTAAAGCGAGACGGTTGGTCACTAGTGTCATCGAGACACCCAGTCAACCATCGATTGCTTGCAGTACAAGGACAGGTCGGATTCCTTCAACAGCATCCCTAAGAATACAACACCATTAGTGAGGAGGGCTATCTTTTAAAAGAGCGAGGAAGCCAAGGCGAGACGTGCGGGCTGAAGAATTCTCTGACGCGTTTGGCGACCCCAAGTACCCCGTCGCTGACTTCCCCACTTAAGCACTCCTCGAGTCCTTCTCGATCTTCCTCACCCCAACGTCCAACTTGACCCTGAATACCACACCCGGCCTATCCAACCCCAAGTCGGCGTACTTCTCGACCAGGCGGAGAACGAAGAGCTTCGGCTGGGGTGTGGGTGCGGCAGAGAAATCAGAGGGAATGTCGACGCGCGCGCACTGCCGCTTATGCCGCTTGACAAGGCGCGAGCGGGACCTGATGCTCGGGAGCATGCCGCTGAAGGAGGAAGGCGCCGCCCGAGAGTTGTCGTCGCTGTAGATAATCTGCGTGTCCTCCTGATCGGCGTCGTCGATGTCCATCGCCAAGAACACGGGAGACGACTGGTCATCGCCACACACGACCATCACGTCCTCGTCAACATCCATCTCCGCAAGCACGGCGGCATCCGCGAGAGAACACTCCGAGAGTGACAAGGTCACCTCGGCGACGGGAGCATCGGGCTCGACGTCCATGGGCGGCAACATCGGGTGTAGGCACGACAGTGTGCAGGCGCGGAGCGAGTTCACGAGGTCGTCATCTTCGCAGCTGGTGACCATCACGTCAAAGAAATCTCCGCGTGGGAACACGGCCGGAGGAGTGATGGGCGGCATTGATGACGGCGATGGCGATGGACTGGGCGACAAAAGCGAGGGCGTGTCCATACACTCTTCGGGCGAGGTGGAGGAGTCAACGTCCATGAGAACGTCGTCCACGGACATCGGAAGAGGCTCGAGCGCGACCGGACGCTCGTCGCACTCCATATGATCGGTGGCGACGGAATAGGGCTCGAGCACAACTGGGCATAGAGCAGGAGGAGCGGCGGAGAGAGCGGGACTGTGGCTCGCGGTGACACTGACATCAGCTTCAGCAGCGCTATTAATCGCGGCGGAAGGCTGGACTAGTACGGGCGACGGACGGGTGACTTCAGCATATGGTGGGGCGCGAATCGCGGCGGGGGCGTGGTCGATATCTTGCGCGATAGCAGGGCCATTGACGGCGACGGGCGCTTGCCTCGAGTACTCCTGCGCAGTCCCTTCCTCCTTAGCGCGAGCTTCCTCCTGAGCACGAGCCTCGTCCTTGACGCGGGCCCTTCTCTTCAACTCTGCCATCTGCCGCTCCCTCAACGGGAGCTCCACCTCGCCCAGGGTTCTCGGAGCGGACGATCTGGAGCGTGCAGCAGGCACGACGGGTCCGCGACGCGCCTTGTCGGCGTCGACGGTGCGAAGAGCCAGACTTATACTGTAGCGCGGCGCGATCGAGCTGGCGAGAGGGGCAAAGCAAGAGGAGGGGGCGTAGATGGGAGCCTGATCACAACGAATGGAGGCGGGGGAGCGAGCTTGATGGGTGATGTTGGCGGCCCGAGGTGCAGTGGTGGCTATCTTGACGAGCACGGGCGCCTCGTTAACGCGCGGGAAGGAGATAGGCGCTTGAAGTGCGGCCGCCTTGACGCTATCCCTGGGGTGGACGCGTGAGTGGGCGCGTAGAGATGCGTGGTTGTGGTGAAAAGAGATAGCTTACCCGTTGAAGAAAGCCGCGCAAAAGACTGTAAAAAAGGAGCAGAGGATCCAGCGAATGAAAACCACGAGCCAACGAATTGAAGTAAAAGAGAAAGAGAAAAGAAGCTTGAAGAGGAAGAGAGACGAAGCAGCGATTGGTGAAGCAGTACTAGAGGCGGGCTGATGAGCAGGAGCAGAGTACGCGGAGAAGGAGGAGGTGTAGGTAGACATGATGCTGATTATTGAGTGGTGGTGGTGGTTGAGTTGGTGGCTGGAGGAGGAGAGGGTGGTGGCAAACTGGAGAGAGAGAAGAGAGGGGAAATCGAGGATTTATCACGCGTCTTGCACCCGGCGAGGGAAGGCTAGTGCAGCAAAAACAACAACACAACGCGTCGTCGCGTCCAGCAGCTCGCGGGTCAGTCTTATACCACCATCAGCCCGGCACGTTCGTCCGCGGGAGCGTATACAATCGATGGTAAGCCATCTCCCCGCTCACCTGGCCACTCCATTTACTTATACGCCCAGGCCAACGCGTACACGACCGGGCACAGAAACTAGTGCGAAGAAAGGCTACGTGTGTCGGTGACATGGACCGCGAGGACGCTCCTCCACTCCAGTCGTTGTCGTGCGTTCGACATAGCCGTGGGGGCTTTTTCTGATCGCTTTCCCAACAGGGTCGGGCTTTATACGAGACAGAAAACCCTCGCGTTGACAGTGGGCGACCGTCTATGGCTCCTCCGCGATCATCCTATCGAGAACCCTGTCACGTGACACGGTGTGTCGCTTGAGTAAGCGTTTTTGGGCTATACAGACGTTGTATTCATATAACAAAATAAGTCTAATTAGGGGATATCATAGGCCCATAATATCTGAGAGCAAGAGAGATCATATTAGCCAAAGGTACGAGTCTAGCGGACACCTTGTGCATGTCGGAAAACATTGCTTACCATCGCGTCCCTTTTGACCTCTCTTCCAAGCACTGCATTTATAGCATCAAACAGCAAAACGGGTGAGTGAAGTCACCAGAATTCTTTGCGGCCACATCGCTCTGTTCAAAGTTGCGCAGACGGAATACATCATGCGTGGACACCGTCCGGTGGTCATGAATCACCCTCAGCCCCCAATATCCACCGCTGTGCATCGGAGCTGGTATAGCAAGATTGCCCATTCCGCTGGAAACGCCACAAGTGCGATATCGGCAAAGTTCGGAAGTGATTAGGCACCAAAAGCAGGTTGGACGCTAACGCAGAGCGAGCCCACGCAAGAAAACAACGATTGCTCGAAAGCCCGGGTCAATCATTCGGCACGTGGGACGCCCGAAATTGTAGGTGATATTTCTAGTCAAGAGGTATCGTCAACTGAGAGGCTGATGCAGCTGTGGCAACTTTTTCGCAGGCGCTTGTTCTTGGCATAGATCAAAATGAGGTGGGGCACCACGCAACCGGTACAAGCATAGATCACCGAGAGGTATGTGTTACCCGTCCAATCAGCAGTCCGTTAAGCTGATTTATCAGGGGGATGATGCGACGTGCCCGCCAGAGCTCCCAGGATACAAAAAGCTATGATGAAATATCTCTGCGGGCATAGAGACGACCGGCGGCAACATTTTCCTCCTTAGCAAATCTGCGAGGACCTCATTCGACTTTGTGCAGGTTGGCAGCGCAGGGGCGTTGTGCGATGGTTAAGTCAAGCTGGACTCACCGAAGCAATGGGAAATGGCCTAGGATGGCTCTGAGGAGACGAAATAAGCGCGCCACTGCTGTAAGTCTATCCTATTCGAAGATTTCATGCACATAGAAACGTTGAAGAGTGGACCGAGACATGGGTGAGTCATGACCGCAAATCGTTCATTACTCTTGAAGGTAAGAAGGCCGACGTTTTGACTGACTATAGCTAGTAGTACTGTCACCCATAGCCGGGAGCTTTAGGCAGTGGGCTACAGCCCCGCGCGTGACGCGTATCGATATAAGTAAGGCTTTTCCGCACTTGATGGAGGTGGCGAAAAGGACTGCTGCGCGCTGGGTTCGAACTCGAGAATTTTTGGGCGGAGTCCGAAATTCAACGTCATCGTGCTCGACGCCCCCTCCGAGCTCGGCCAGCTGCATTTCGACCAGTTTCCAGCTGCACTTCCACGCTCAAGCTCAAGCCTACTCCTTGGAATACCATCCTGCAATGAGTTTCATTCTTTGGGATCTTTGTGCTTCACAGTCGGCTGTTAGCTTGAACGCAACAGCTCTGCAAAGACGCGCTTGCATGTCACACGCGCGCATTCATGAATTCGGCATCAGTGGGCGTGCAGACCCGTAACGGCGTGGTCGGGAGGCCTTGCAGAAGCCGAAAGTATGGAGCCCATTAAAATGTGGATGCAAGACGAATCGCCGCTGATAACTGCACTCGGTCATGCTCATCTTCCCTCGCTAGCTGGTGGTATTTTCACGATGGGTTTTTCATATACGTGAGGTGGTGTTTGGCGTGTGCGGTTACTGGCATATCTCTATCATAGGTCGAGAGTGCATGATGGTGCTCGTAGCGTACAGCTATGTCCGGCAACCCCTTGCACTCGCGATCTAGCTTAGCTTTGGGCCTTGAGGACCATGAACAGGATGACTCAACCATCTATACGTAGACTTGGCCGCGGCGATAGTATCTTGCGACCTTACATGTATGGAGCGGTTCTGCACTCTTATAGCGAACAAGAGAGCGGCTACGTGGCAGTATGGAACAAAAGCCAATCTTGTGCAACAAGGGCGAAGCAGCGAACGAGGCGACACAATTACCAGTTTTAAGTGGGTACAGTTCCACCTAGTCGCTAACTCTTTGTCTTCTTGCGAAGACTGTCCTCGCCGCGAATGGAAACGTTGGCCTCCGAGGACCGAGGCCTCTTGTTCGCCCCGCCAACTGTGACAGCAACACTAGCCGTGGCTCCCGAGGGAGACGCCTGCTATACATGTTAACGCGTTCAAGGATGAAATTGCAGGCAACCATGATCGTACTCACGCTGCCTGTAGCGCCCAGCTCATATCGCTTGATAAAATCACTCACAATCCCAATAAATCTGTCATAATCCTCCTCCGCGTGCTCGAGCCGCTCCTCCATTGACCATTCCAGACTTGGCATTACTGGACGTTCTGGTGCACGCGTTGGGACAACCACGGCTTCGACGTTTGTGATACGAGGCCAAAAAAACCGTCGCAGGTCGTCGAGGAGACCTTCGAACCCGGCGAAATATTCTGTGCAGATCAAATGGAGGTACGGCTGTTGGAGGATGAGGAGTTTCGTAACAGCCGCGTTACGGTCGGTCAACTCCCAGTCCGCCAGCATAGTATGCTTATCCAGGTGAGGAATATCAGGCGTGCTGGGCCCTTCCACCATGACGGAAATGTGGCACAGCGCGTAAAAAAATGATTCCAGGTCGTCCATGTGATCGTGAGGCCCGAGCGGTAAGGGATCAGGATCGTTGGCGTGGCAAAGGATTTTGTACGACCGGTATGCGCGCGTTCCCTAGGAAATCATGTCAGGCAATCGGCAAAAGACGAATGCGCAAGCTGGCTCGCGATGCAAACGTTGGCTTCCGTCCTTCTTCCCTTGCACCACAGCTCACCAACGTCTGCGGCCAAGTCGAGATCAATCAGTCTTCCTGCATTGCCTTCGCCCCCGGCGCTGTCAAACATGATATTGTGGACACTGATATCGCGGTGAAGGATGTGGTAGTCGAACAATAGATTTCTGTGTCCTACTCGAGTATGTGTAAACCATATGAGCTCACACACCACCATAAATGCGCACCTTGAACGGCGTCACGAAAGGCCACCAAGAGTGCCCGAGGTGTGGGGGCCATGGTCAGGGGACCCTCATACGGCTCGAGGACGAGCTGGCAGCGCGTGCGGTCTGTTGTCAGTGTCTCACCAGCGCCAAAGTTGGCAGGTCCGCGCAGGTCTGAGACCTTTTCGATATCCTCGCAGTAGGCAAGCAGCCGGCCGACGCCTTTGATACCACGCGCCTTGACGAGAGCCGCCGCCTCTGACGGCCGCCCCACTGCGCGCCAGTACACCTTCAACAGCCCCTGTTTGTCGCCGATGACAAAGTGCCAACAGGTTGTGCCTCGCCCGCGGATAGTATGTCGGCGCAAGAGAGGTATCGCCCCACTCTGCGCTACAAGGGGTTCCGAACTTTCCGAACTTTTGCCAGAGTCATCGATAATATGGCATCCGGCAGGGAGCGTCAATGACCATCGACCCGCCTCATAAACGCTATGCTGGTCGAGGCCGATTGCGTTGTCGTGGGTCAAGAGGAGGAATGCTGTAGCGTAGATGAGAACCAGAGGGTGCTCGTGGAAATTGATAGGCTGCGAATGCCAGCAGCCGCTACGGTCAAAACCATAGACGCGCAAACGTGTCTGGGTAAAGATGAAGCTCAGCACGAACCGCCGGGTGGGCTGCTCGATAAATATCTGGCGGCAATACACCGCAAGCTGGAGACCATCTTCCTCGCACGAGATATTCGAGTCTACTTTAATATCCAGAACCTGGCGAGCGTGGCGATATGCCAAGTTGAGTTCCCTGTCACTGTCACGGTGGTCGACGTGCGCAAGGGTGATGAAGTCCGGGCTGCTCTTGAGGTCTGTCTCGACATCCTTGCCGGGGGAGAGATCATGAAACATGTATCGATCGTAGGCAGCCTTCATCTCTCCCTGAAACAACCGTCCGCGGCTGGGAAGATGTGCGCGGATCTCAGCAAAGATGCGACCAAAGATGGGATACAAAGGTGGCTCTGCTGCGAATGCCCCGTCCAGCACCGTCCAGCAACGATTTTCCGCGCTGTACGCTCCGCACTGGCTGAGAACGACCTTGGCAAATTCCGTCGGTTCTTGAATGCCGCCCTCCGCCAACCTCTGGCCTAAGATGCACATCACGTCGTCCTCCCTCTCGACGAACGGCCCTAGCTCGGCGCGGAGGCGCGGTTTGAGACACACAGATGACATTTATGTGTTTTGTCTCAAAGTGCGGAAAATCGATAGGATGCTCCCCGGGGTTGCAGTTGGCAGTCTGGACTCTGCAGGGGGATACGCTGATTTGTGGTGCCCCTTCGGAGTGGGGATCACGGACTTCACTAAGAGAGAATACGAGCGTTAGCCGCGAAACAGTACATCCTATTACTTGCAGCCTTACAAAACAGAGAACTTACCTACGTATACCGGGAGGACTTAGTCTCCTGTAAGCAGCCCAATACGTCGTCCTGAAGGTCCTCGTTCTTGGTCTGCCTCAAAGCTGGCCAGGCACCTAGTAGGGTCGTATAGACCCTATTTGTCTCCGAGAATCGACAACTTTTCGCCCGTTTATGGAAGTCAGCCGGTCGGCCATGTGTGAGAAGCAAACATAGCCAAGCATGAGCCGTCTGCTTGGTTCTTGTGACCGAGTGGTTGCGCGGCACGCCCGGCTAAAGTATTACATAATCGCAAACGACGCGCGACTCAACGTCGCGTCGCAGACTGAGGCAGCCAACACTACGGCGACATCGCACGCGACACCGCAAAAATGGATGACACTCTGGATCTAGACGACGTTCTTCCTGCCCAAGT